>CM037790.1:12530013-12580013 GCA_021229015.1 Solen grandis | reverse complement strand
GCAGGCGAACATTTTACGGAGGCTGTTACTATAAATAGCTTGTGTTAGCTAACTGGACGAGTCTACTACAAAGTTAAAACTACGTTTTCTAAAGCTTCACAACTGTTTACTTTTTAACTGGGTGTTTTTTATGTTTGCATTTTTCAACTGGATGTATTTATGTTTAAATAGGTAGATTAAATTGTTATTTGCCAATTAACAATCATGCAGAAAGATATACACCCTGAAACTCCCATTTTATGATGGAATATCCTAAATCAGTTTAAGCAAACCAATGAAACGAGTGCTTTTCCAAACTCTTTGGTTATTTACCAAGATTAGATTGGTTCAAGAAATAGGTCAAAATCCATTTTATACAGCATAAGCCGAAAAAGACATGCGGCGTTGATGGAGATTAAAGTGACAGAAAATGTAGGCCTGTTATATGATATACGAATCACTATCTGTGAAGCATTTCAACCAAGGGTGTCAAAATAAGCATAAATAGAAATCTCGGCATTAAAGCGTCATCGTCGGAGTAAACATCATAGAATACAGCGGAAACTATGTTCATACTATATATATATATATATATAACGATCGGCCCGAAACAAAATCCCAATGTGCATTACAGAGAAGTGTTTTGTAAAACTTTATCATTATCAAAGAAACTTTAATTCAGTCAGAATACTCTATTGAAATTTCGTAAATACGAAGTATATGTTTCAAGTTGTCATCTCAATAAACAATGGTGCGTAACTTTTTCCGTTGGTGTAGGAATATCTACCAATAAAAATCGTTTAAATACTCATTCGGCATTGTCTTGCGCCATAATCCCTATGTAGGTCAAAATTGAGGTTAGACAGCTTCGCCGAAAATATGAAATAAGTGAAAATATATTCGTAATTATTGGTAGAAAACCAGTGACGTTTAGTTTCATGGTAATAGGAATATGTTTGGAAGTAATTCAAGCCTCAGTTATAGTAAGTTGCCTATTGTTTGAATATATTACTACTGACCAATGATATTTAAACATTTATATACCGCAGTTTAACCGGAAGTAGTCGTCCCCTAGTGCTAGAAAGCCTTAATGTAAATAACGTGCTTTTCTGGAGAGCTTGGTCTTACGCAAAAAAAAAGTATTTAGTTGAAACACAAACAATGAAAGACGAGACACGGATAAAACAAAAGTAACCGCAAGTATTGAGCCAGGTGAGGCAAAAATTTACCGACACACTGGTAGGGACAAATTCCACTTTGATCATGCTGGATTTTAAAAGGATATGTCTCAAGATATGGTGGATACATGTAAAGAGATTTGAATTCTTTTGTATTGAAAACCGACACGGGTAGCTGCAGAAGGGACTAATATTAATGTTGTGACATGTGCCATGACATAACCTACTCATTATCTCAGCAGGTGCCCGGCTGTTCTGGGTATCGCGTATCACTCCCGCTTCGTAATGACATTGGTTAGGCAGATGTTTGGGTTTCATATGTAAATACAAGGTGCTTAATTATGACATGTTTAACATCTACACTTACATCAATTGAACTGGTTTATTCTCCTCACGAGAAAATTCGTGACCCCTTGGGTAGGTAAACAAATAGGCTCTTTTGATTACCAGCTAAAAAACATCAATTAGAAGCAGTTGTAAGTATGGAAAGAATGTGTCGGTTTAGTTTTTCTAGGACACATTTGGGAGTAATAACTGGATCTGGGGACAGTAAAAAGACAATAACCATCCCATTGTCTACAGGCATGTCTTGTATTATCATTGCCGGCTACCGAGGCCGAGACAGTCGTTTGTATTATAACAGTAGAAGATTCGCCAGGGATGGGGCATCGGCGGAATACACGCTTTCGTTCAATACGCGTTGCCTTTATACAATGTACACAGAAGTGATAACGGAATATATACCGTAGGCTTTTGGTGATAGGGGTGGGGTGCACCCGCAAGTCTTAAGCTTGCGGAGTCGCTCAGTGATATCTGTACCCGAACCCTCCATCCCACGCGAGCACCCCAGTTTATGATTGTCTTGATCCACCAATGCACAGGATAAAACATCGGTATTTTACTTACAGGTGTACAGCACAAAAATGTTTCCTCCTACTACTTGCTTGTTTGTTGGGTTTAACGTCCCATCGACAGTAACCTGCTACCGATTACATTTGACATATCTCATAAAATAGTAGTTCTCAAATACATTTGACCATATTAATGGAGAAGCAATACTAGACACCATGCACACATTCAGAAACTGAAAAATCCAAACACCATACTGAAATACACCGTGGTACTTATCAACAACACTGAGATCGAGTTTGTTAGTTAACTATGGAATGCCATAAATGTCTTATGTTATGAGACTTCAAGTTGTTCCTTGCAAAATAAAACAGTAACAACGTTCCATAGTTAAAACTATACACTACAAAAGCATCGTTTAAATGTGGCTATATTTCTTTTGTTGACCAACAGAAGTCAAATATCCAACTGTATGGAGATGGGGTTATTTCCTTAGTTACAAAAAGGGAATATTTTTATCATGAATATGAAAAGTACAGAAAAACAATCGTGAATTCCTGTAAAATCTTATTACTATTCACAGTGGTCTTAGAAAATCAATATTTTCAGTCGATGCTTTGCCACTCGTAAATGGTGATGCTTTTTATGACCGCAAGTTAAAAATATTCAACAATATATTCCCTATCATTTGCGGCATATGTTTTACAAGTCAATATAAATGAGTAGAATCACTTAAATCATTTTATGCACGAGAATGTATAATCATTGTTAATAATATTAATCTCTACAATAGACTATCGTTATTCATATACTAATATACCAGGAGACAGGCAGTGGTATTTGTGGACTGGAAGCAATGTTCAGCTCATTTTCGATTTTCTGTGTAATTTTATATCAAATATATACCTTTACACACAGCATCTTAATATATATATATATATTTATATACTTCATTCGCAGGTTCCTGAAAACAGGGTCAATATTTTGAAGGCCTTTGAAGAAGACATCTTTTCAGTGAGACAGAACTTTCAGATCTGCAAGAATAAGGAAGCAGAGTGGATATATAGTCCTGATAGTCAGAAGAACAAAATAAATCTTTCTGACTGCTATGACTTTTGGCACATGTGGATTAAGAGTGTTGCCAGACTGTTAAAGCAACTTGTGAGATTGCTTTAGCCAAGTTGTGCTGGAGTATCGTGGGATCAGTTTGACATTCTTTCATGCCGATATACGATATTGTATACATGTTTAAAAATATTTAGCCCAGATTCATCCCCAAAATCCGCTGATTATTTTAACCCTTTCCCTCATAGAGGAAACCATGAAAAGACCTATGCGAACAGCATAAAACCAGATCAGCCTGTGAGTAACTCGCAGGCTGATCAGGTTTTATGCTGTTCGTTGCTCCTCAGTGGTCTGGAAATGAGGACTTTATAATTAAATTTGGTAAGGTTTAACTGTGGTTTTCTGCAGATCAGGCTTTATGTGGTACCTATTGAGTGCGTCAAAATGAGTCTATATGAGGGAAAGGGTTAAAGGAATGGCCATAACGTGCACCAAGATTGGCCACATCGTTGGCTCGTTTTTAGACTGGCAGTAGCTGTCTGTCTTACGAAGCGGTAAAAAGCAGGCGTTGTTGATTTGAATAATTACCACAGCCATTTTCACCGCAGTTTATCACTCCGCAGTATATCGTGCTCAGTAGCGCACCAGGACGTTGAGACTGTGTACATCAGCCTGCTGATTCACTTAATACTGAAGTAAGGTCATGACATCCGTGCGTACGCAATTTATGAACAAGATTAATTTTGATTCAGAGACGCCGCAAATGTTTTTGAAGCACAGCTGAAATAAAACCGAGACCCTTTCAGAATATTTTAATAACATGTGCATGTATCATTTACAAACAGAGAGTCTTAATATTTCCACTAGGCAATGATACATGTCATTTTGACATGTATCCTCAGCTGCAGACCGTATTTAGTTCATAGATTTCTAAAGTGTGTTCTAAAAAGTCCATGTGAATCAAGAGTATTCGGCCGAATTCCCATAAATGTATTTTTTCCAAAATATTTTTATCTAGCGTGACGTAGGAGTATGGCATTCTTTTTGTATCGATGATATGTATAAAATTAAATACATAATTACAAAAATTTTCAAAATATGCTACAATGAGTGGTTAAATTTACCCGTTTCAGCTTACATACTGGGACCTCAGATTGGGCCTGGGTCGTTAAGTATTTTTTGAATTATATATGGCTTTTTGAGAGAAAATACTTATCTGCAAATTACACACACATGACAGCGTTTTCCAAAAATTAATGTGAAAGTAAAAGTAGGATAGTAATTATTATTTATATGTATTGCTCAGTCTACTCTAGAAGTGTATAAACTGACGTCACTAGTTTGCACAAGTCTCTATACTAGACCGCAGGATTCACCCAAAAACTGCGAATTGTGCTCCCAACTTCTATAAAAATATACCAAACGTCAAGAACATGAGCATGCTTAAATACTGCTACATTTATCATTGTTGACACATCATATTGTAATTTAAACATTTCTACAGTAGACTGAACAATATATATAGATAAGAATTACTATCCTACTTTTACTTTCACATGATTTTTTGGAAAACGCTGTCGTGTGTGTGTAATTTGCAGATAAGTATCTTCTCTCAAAATGTCATATACAATTCAAAAAATACTTCACATTGGCATAATAAATTGACAATAACTTAATGCCGTGTTAAAATATTGTATTTACGTTACTTGTTCATTTCAATGCAATCCCCAACGCAGGAAATCTTAGTGGAGCAACCATGATTTACCCATAATTCTTTGAGCGCTTTTACACAGGTCATTCAGACCGGTGTTGACACATTGCAGTTATATGTATTATTTAACTGCGGTTTCATTGATTTTTCAAGTTGACGGTATGTATCTAAAAATCTGAATATTTTAAGGCCGCAAAACATCTCCCAAAACCTTTTTTCTGAGCTTTAATGAATCAGATTGCTTGCCATGTCCGTTAACCGAGTTTTAAAACCCTCGGCCTTAGAGTTTAGGGAGCAGTTAGCAGATACCCAGTATATGTGTCGATTTCTTTTTAATAACGATATTAGAATTGCATTTTTTAAATCTTGACATTTTTTACATCAGTTAATGCAAGTAATTGATTCACAAAGTGTTTTCTTTCTAACATATTGCATGTTTTTATTTTAAAGTAATAACAGCTGTTGGTCCCCGTTTTAGCTCACCTGAGCACAAAGTGCTCAAGGTGAGCTTTTGTGATCGCCCTTCGTCCGGCGTCCGTCGTCGTGCGTCGTGCGTCGTCAACAATTTGCTTTAAACGACATCTCCTCTGAAACCGCTGGACAGAATTTAATGAAACTTGGCAGGAATGTTCCTTGGGTGAGGCTCTACAAAAGTTGCTAAAATAAAGTTGATCCATGAAGAACTCTGGTTGCCATGGCTACAAAAAGAAAAATAATTTGAAAACTTTGAAAATCATCTCCTTCAAAACTACTGGCCAGATTTCAAAATAATTTGGTACAGATGTTCCTTGGGTCAACCTCTACCAAAGTTGCTAAAATTATTCCGATCCGTAAAAAAACATGGCCGCCAGGGGCGGGGCTTATTTGCCTTATATGTATATAGACAAACCTTTAAACAACATCTCCTCTGAAACCACTGGACAGAATTTGATTAAATTTGGCAGGAATGATTCTTGGGTCAACCTTCACAAAAGTTCCTAAAATAAACTTGATCCATATAGAACTCTGGTTGCCATGGCAACAAAAAGAAAAAAATATGAAAACATTAAAAATCATCTTCTTCAAAACTACTGGCCAGATTTTAAAATAAATTGGTACAGATGTTCCTTGGGTCAACCTATTTATCTCAGGTGAGCGATTTAGGGCCATCATGGGCCTCTTGTTTATTATTCGGCTCCATGGCCAAAATTAAAAAGCATTCCATACCGTGTGTGTTTTTCTCCTCAATGCCTTGTTTGAATTTGGCGAAATTTTACAGGAATAATCAGTAACAAACTAAGTTGAACATATCATCTGCTACTGAGTTATGACCCTTTGATTTCTATAGATATATGTTTTATTATATCACTATCAAGTTAATTGCCTGGAATGGGATGGATGGCATACACTCAGCATGTATGCTTTTAAAAGAAATCAGTTTACCTGTGTCTTAATGGAAATCGTTGGACTTGGAGTTGATTTACTTCGTTCGTTTGTGACAAAAGGAAAGAGCGGCGCCAAGATGATAGAAGCGTTTTTTGTTTGTTTGTTTTTTCTCTTCCAGAAATAACAACACGTGTAGTTGTATATCTAATGTTTATATTCTTTACACCTTTATGGTGCTGAAACCTGAAATAGTACACAAATGTTCTCCGTTTAAAGTATATGTGTAACAATCATTGTTAATCGACTTCATTTAGATGTTAAACGTGTCAATGTGACGTCATTCAATTTCGCACTCTGTATTTATCTCAGTAACTTAAAGACGAGAGGTCGATCAAAATTTGTTTGCCAATACAAAGCCAGCATTACAAAGGAAAGAATATTAATTTTTGACGCAAGCCAACCAATTTAATAAGTTCTTAAATGTATGAACTACGATCTACGACCTAGGAAGACAAAACAGTAAACTTCGTCGATTTACAATCTACGAGCTAACCAAATAAGCATTGTGTTTTAATGCAGCCAAAGTCTTAAAATGCCAGAAATACTGCTTGCGGAAATTTTAGCTTAAGAAAAACAACATACAGTGCGGCTCCTAGAGCAGCACCATATTCCATTCTTAAAATAAATCTTCGAAATACATGTACAAAACTTCAATTATCAATTCAGGTTTTATTCTGTATGATAATAATAATAATTTGTGTTGATCTTATCGATAATATAATTGCCATTTCGTGTATTATGAGACGATCGTAACTGTTGCACGGATACAAATTTTCATGCATTCATATTTTCTCCCTTATCAGAACGCATTGGACGTTAACATTTCTTTTAATAGGATTAAACTGTGCGTGTGATTAATTCATTCAGAAACAACACGGCGTGGAAAGAACATATTAAATTTGTAGTTATACCAACGTGACAGCAAAGAGTTAAACTAAAGAAAATATTCACATGCAGGTGGTTATGGAGAATATTTGTTTAGATATTTTTAAAAAATTTAAACATTGTTTTACGTCGTTTATACGCTGAAACACGTCTATATAAATGTGAAACTAAGTTCTCTCGAGTCTTTCTGCGTTGTATTAGTATCTTACGAATGGGAAAGTCTTGAAAGATTCTTTTATGATGTCAACCATTGAATCACGACACCCTTAACTTGCAGGTTGAAGAGTCTCCAGTCCTTTTAAGAAATATCTTTATGACACAAGCGCTGTTTTTAATTTATTAAGACCCATTCCCAACAGACATTTCCTATATTTACAGATTCATTCAAACTGAAAAACAGGCTACCCAATAGCTACAGTTAAATTAATAGGTGGTCAGTGGTTGTCCTGGTCCACACAAAAGAACCAATGTTTTATTTGTGATATGGATGTACACATGGGTGGGAAATTCGGGTCTGATCAGTGGAACGGTGCATTGCACAAACACTTGTACTTTACAGTTAATCTTTGCTAGCTATGTATATGTACTTTACAGTTAATCTTTGCTAGCTATGTATATGTACTTTACAGTTAATCTTTGCTAGCTATGTATATGTACTTTACAGTTAATCTTTGCTAGCTATGTATAGGTAATCTTTGTTAGCTAGGTATATGTACTTTACAGTTAATCTTTGCTAGCTATAGGTTCATGTATATGTACAGTTAATCTTTGCTAGCTATGTATATGTACTTTACAGTTAATCTTTGCTAGCTATGTATATGTACTTTACAGTTAATCTTTGCTAGCTAGGTATATGTACTTTACAGTTAATCTTTGCTAGCTAGGTATATGTACTTTACAGTTAATCTTTGCTAGCTATAGGTTCATGTATATGTACTTTACAGTTAATCTATGCTAGCTAGGTATATTTACTTTATAGTTAATCTTTGCTAGCTAGGTATATGTACTTTACCGTGAGGTATAGAGCCCGTTATGTGGTCATTTTCGGTAGCTAAATAAATATGAATAAATTACGGTGTCCAGTTCGGGCCGCTTAGATCCTCACCTTTCCGACACGATCATCTATCTAAAAAAGAAAGAGTCAAACATTTCATTTTCCTGATAAGGTTTGAAGCAACTCATTCACAGACTAGGAACTTGATTTAAAACTATATGTGTGCATTACCTCTTGATCTGTTGTGTTTGCCAATGCGTCAAAATGAGTCAAAGTGAAGTTAGGCAGCATATTACTATAACAGCTGTGTTAGTGGGGTCTGCCGATTTAAAGTGTTGTTGTATGCTGTATTGCTGTTGATGTATTGGGGTTTACCGTCGCTGCGATAGTATTTCAATCATATAGCGACGTCCAGCTAATTACAGGTGGAGGAAGACCCCGAGTACACAGAGGTACCCGGGTAGAACCACCGACCTACCGCAAGCCAGCTGGAAGGCTTCCTCACATGAAAAATCCGAAGTCCCTACCGGGATTCGAACCCACAGCGATGAGGGGCTGAGAGATTTGTAGTCCACAACTGTAACCGCTCGGCCACGGTGGCCCCAGGATTTAAAGTGTCTAAAGCCCCACCTATCAACACCATTGTGGAATTGGTGGCAAAGAAATAGCTAACAAAATCTTAATGAAGACACATTTAGTTAAAATGAATATACTTTTTTTAGTATGTAAAACCTGAAACGTACAACAGTAAATGTACTGTTGTTATATACTTAGCGAAATTTGAGGAATGAAGTACCCGAATATACTAGTATCAACTTTGAATAACGTCTACTTTGAAAGAATTTTTATCAAATTAGCAAAATGTATGGGTAGTCCTACATTATACTCTGGTTGTTTTGACAACAAAATATATTCCTTTGAAATAGTTTTCTAAAGTCAATCGTAACTGACACACAATGATTCCCTTGTGACCCTCTAACCATTCTGTATACAAGTTTTTGATCCCTTAACCCTTTCCCTCATAGAGGAAACCATGAAAAGACCTATGCGAACAGCATAAAACCAGATCAGCCTGCGAGTAACTCGCAGGCTGATCAGGTTTTATGCTGTTCGCTGCTCCTCAGTGGTCTTGAAATGAGGATTTTGTAATTAAATTTGGTAATGTTTAACTGTGGTTTTCTGCAGATCAGGCTTTATGTGGTACCTACTGAGTGCGTCAAAATGAGTCTATATGAGGGAAAGGGTTAAAATGGAATTCCCGGAGAGTGGGTGGTTTCCTTGTAGATATGTATATATTATATATATTATCCTTTAAAATCTTAATGATTTTTTCTCTAAAGTTTACTATCGCTACTGAAACCAAAATGACATGAGACTCTCGATGCACGACGGGAACCAGTAGACAGACATTAATTACTTATGATTCAATGGAAAGAGTTCCTAGTGAAACAGTCACAGTATATAAGATGTCTTTCTTGCTTAATTTGGGTTTCTACACTACACGGATAATATGCGAACTGAAAATTTATATTCACCATTCCATATTTAGTCATTTTCCCCCCATATCTATGAAGGCCAAAAGTTAAAATTAAAAAGTTAATTTTTACGGGTGAAAATGTAAGCAAGCATAACAAAAATTATCAATGATTCAGATGACATTAACAGGGAAATGTCATGAGATGTTATAATGTAACAAACGTCAAATGAATAAGTAAACTATAAACAGTATTTTTGTTTTATAGAGGGTCACACTCCAGTAAAAGGTTCAGGCAATTAAAGAAACAACTCTAGACTACAAACAATGCTTTATTTCTTTTTTTTTTTAAATAGAATTGTTTCATTCTAAAGATGGTAAGTTTCTTAACCTTTTTTTTTGTAAGTTAGCTATTGCTGTGTCGTCACTTCAGTCCAAGATTTTTGTGTTTATGGATATGCCTTGGCATCGAATTTTTCTGTGTTTCAGCCGTATAGGACGTCCAGCTGGGGGGAACCTCAGACCTCAGAGTTTGAGACCAATCGGAACGCCTCGGTGATAAATACTTAACCAATGATGAAGAATGACGGAATTACCCGAGAAGTTCCGATTGAATTCGAGACTTGAAACCCAGAGGCGAATGGCTGAAATTAATGTTAGTAAGCCGGACACGGGGGAATTGATCGAGACCAACATGTTCCGTCTCCAGAGATGGTTCACTCCGGAAAAAGACTAATCGACACACGCCCAGCCGTGGATATTGAAAAAAATGTTCATCGCTATCATTTAATGCCTTTTCAGGTTTTAGATGGGCTTCTCCTGTTACTTGCTGAAGCAACTTATCTACAAGGGTCGCCTCAGTTTTTTCCGCTATGTGAACATTCTGCTAACGGTTTTTACTGGCAGATTAATTGCTTCTTTCATCTGGTAAATTGGTTATTTGGTTTAAGATTTTCATGTTTCAGAAAATATAAGATACGTTAAATTATATCACAAGTCAACAAAACCCTTTACATAGCCCGAATACAGCCTCGGGGTTATTAACAACTTGTATACAGTCAAGTAGAATTATTTTTTGCATAAATTAATTGATAGTTTTAATTTTTTAATTGATTTTCTTTAAAGATGGGTAAACAGATTGAAATAAAAAATAAAGCATGTACTTTGAGTATTATTAGATCTAGCTTGCATACAGCGTTAGTTTAAATGACTTTCATAATTGATTTGCAATTTAATCTGCTCTGTTCACTTAACCATTGTATTTTAATTTGATTCCAATTTTGGTTATAGACCAAACATCAAATTTGCAATGGAAGCTCAATTTTGACCACACTATTTTTAGCATTTACTTTATGTCAATTTAATCACTGAATTAATTTAATTAAAACGTATAACTAGCAAGTTATCACGTTTGGCTTTGCTTGACCTTATACGTCATATTGAATCGTGCAGGGATACTCAACAAAACGTTGACATTGTGTATGAAAATTTGTGTCAAATCATACGTAGGGAAATGAACGACAAAATACCAAAATATACTTCACATGTTTTCACAAATGGCACCAATAAACGTTTAAAGAATAAAAAGCCGTACTGGAATGATAACCTTTCAAATCTATGGCAAACGATGTGTCAGAAAGAAAAGCGATTTTTAAAATTTTTAAAAAGTGTGAGAACAGCTTTACATAGGGAATACATACAACCTAGAACAGTTTTTGACAAGGAATTACGACGCGCTGAGAGGACCTATAGACGATCAACGGTTATTGAGATTGAAAGTATGTCAACCAGAAATCCTATAAATTACTTTCTAAATATTGCTGTAAACTTGTTTTCCAGTCGGCTGTCCTGCTAACATGCTAAGTACATTATTATCATTAATTGTTGCTAACATTATTTATTTGCCAAGCACAAATAAATACATATATCCGAGGATTCTAGAGAATATGTTGACCAGATTAAAATAGAACTTCAGGTTATTAATAACCCCGCACCCACATTGTCTTCATGTAATGTGAGTGTAGGACAGGACTGGATGAGATGCAACAAGTGTGATTCCTATATAAAATCCACTGCTGTGTAGTGATTCCTATATAAGCTCCACTGCTGTGTAGTGATTCCTATATAGGCCCACTTCTGTGTAGTGATTTCTTAGGCCCCACTTTTGTGTAGTGATTCAGGTCCCATTTTTAGTGTTCCTTATAAGCCCCACTACTGTGTAGTGATTCCAATATAGGTCCAATTGCTGTGTATTGATTCCTATATAAGCCCCACTACTGTGTAGTGATTCCTATATAAGCCTTACTACTGTGTATTGATTCCAATATAGGCCCCACTTCTGTGTAGTGATTCAGGTCCCCTTCTGTGAAATGATTCCTATATAAGCCCCACTTCTATGTAGTGATTCCTATATAAGCCCCACTACTGTGTAGTGATTCCTATATAAGCCCCACTACTGTGTATTGATTCCTATATAAGCCCCACTACTGTGTATTGATTCCAATATAGGTCCCACTGCTGTGTAGTGATTCCTATATAAGCCCCACTACTGTGTATTGATTCCTGTATAAGTCCCACTTCTGTGTAGTGATTCAGGGCCCACTACTGTGTAGTGATTCCTATATAAGCCCCACTACTGTATATTGATTCCAATAAAAGTCCCACTGCTGTGAAGTGATTCCTATATAAGCCCCACTACTGTGTAGTGATTCCTATATAAGCCCCACTTCTGTGTAGTGATTCCTATATAAGCCCCACTACTGTGTATTGATTCCAATATAGGCCCCACCTCTATGTAGTGATTCAGGTCCCACTTCTGTGAAGTGATTCCTATATAAGCCCTACTACTATGTAGTGATTCCAATATCAGCCCACTTCTGTGTAGTGATTCCTTTATAAGCCCTACTTCTGTGTATTGATTCCTATATAAGCCCCACTTCTGTGTAGTGATTCCTTTATAAGCCCTACTTCTGTGTAGTGAGGTATGTCAAGGTTAATTCAATAACAAAATCAACCAATATTAATCTCACATGAAAAATAATTTCATTGCAGTTTATTTCAGAAAAAAGCTATCAAAGAGAACAGTTTATACATTTATTTGAGTGATATATGTACAGCATGAGATTTGGCAGTGACAAAATAAAGATGGACATTTACATCAGATTAAGTCATGGGACTTGCTTCAATTAACATTGATGATTCTCAACATGAAATTTGTATGCAATGTTACAAAGACTCAAACTAAATACAATGTAGAAACAAATTTAAAGCCTAAGCATTGTAAAAAAATGTAAAAGATTAATAAAGTTTTCTGATAAAAAATATTGTAAGCAAATATTTCTAACCGTGTATTTCACATACAATTGTACTTATTTAAACTGTATTTATATGCTTAAGTACAGAGATTTGGTTTGAAATATAAATGACATTTGATATTTATGACTTATTTATCACCTTTAAAGACTCTACTAGAGTCTGGCTGTTGAAGACTTAAAAATAATTTAGGAATAAACAAAAGTTCAGAACCATAAGAGTAAAGTGTAAAACAAAACAAACCTTATATAAATGTATCATGTTTCTATTGCTTTAGAAGGTCGACCCTAAAAAATGAATGATCATTTTCACTGGAATATGCAATTACCTTTCATACAAAAACACATGCTGCATGCAGTAATACCTGTACATGTGCATGTCAGTTTTACACATACTGGTACAAATATGAGAGGGTTCCAACAAGACCATGTCAGTTCTGTACATTTTGACCACTGTGACATGCAAGTGATGTTTTTGGAGTTCACTGACGTCACCATAACAGGTGTGACATCCAGTTTTTTACAGGTGCACAAGTAGTTCCAGTGACCTACAGCAAGTCAGCTGGTAAAACCCATAGCAGTGAAGGGCTTACATTAAAGTATGGCACACAAACCAAACATGGAATACTATGATAGGGCCTATCAGTGTGATTAAACAGTCATGTTACAAGAGACTAAAAGTAACATGCACAGGTATGAACCTTGCCAGTTGACAGGTGGAGTTGAAACATTATGCAGACGCACATACAGACACCATCCACATACAGACACCATTCACATACATTATTCACCACTTGCATCTCCCAGTAATATTGACAGGCTGTAAAACACACACACACACACACACACACATTAAATAAGTTATTTTTACATTCACTCTAAGTAAAGCAATTTGCATGTCCCAAGTGACTATTTTCTTACAGTGTTATCAGTACTTTGATTCAGACACACACATACAAATATATAAACACAATTAACATGTACTTATTCACTAAAGTGTATGGTTATGGCAGTTTCTTTCAGTCATGGGTAATGACAAACTATCTATATGCAATAATCTCATGTTTCTTATTTTTTAAATATCATAAAATTACCATGTTCATCAATGTGAGGATACAGTCCTCCCCCTAAAACTGGTTACAAGCACACATATACATATATATAAATGTATATACACACACAAATATAAAGGAACAAATATAAAATAATATCACATTAAATTAAATAAATAATTTTCATTAAATCATCAAAGTTTGAGGTATGATTTCAGTCTATGTCTTTGTTAAAAGTGTGTCTAAATCAAAATTCAAATGAAAATATTTTTATTTCAATATAAATGAAATAACAAGTTTTCAGGAACTAAAATGATCTTCAAAGTTTAAGATTTTTTCAAACATTCTGTGGCTCCAATCTTTTGGCTTATTTTTAATTATAATATATTTTGCAATGATATAATTGGATTTAAATATATAGAATGCACCTCAGAATATCAAATAATATTACATTTAACATGATATTTACAAAGTCTATTTCACAGTAACTGGCCAGAAAATCCACAACTTCAAGCATGTGTGCTCTGAATTATCAATGAAGAGGAAGGAGAACAAAATTAGACATTTTCATATCTGTGCATCATAAGGATCGCTATAAACTACTTTAATAAACATAGGGATGTTATACCTGATGATTTCAGTTTATGTTCAAGCTTCACCTACTCCCTTACACTTATTTCTCAAATTCAACTTCAATGGATTTCATATAATCTCTTTATTAATTAATAATACACTATAGCCTTTTCACTAGGTAATATCGGGGTATGCGTGTCAGAGAGGAAAACTGTACAAATAAGAGAATTATTTTTACACTGAGTATATGACATGGCTACCTGGCTGAGAATCAGAAAATATACTGAATTAAGATTTCCCACTTCTCCAGAACTTCATAAGTTAAACTATTTCTGAGTGTCAAACAACAACAAGTGATATTTTCTACAATACTGCCTTCTATGACACATTCAGAACTGACTATATACATCTGTGCTGTCCTGTGTTGAATCAACTCATAATACTAATCTATCACATGACCGTGTACAATGGAATCCACAAATCTGACAACTGTCAGATTTTACGTCACTTCCCTATGAAAGTATTAAACACAAGTGCTTCTAAAAACAAGGGCTACCCTCAAGTGTGTGACTAATTATGTCTTCTCTGTTTTGCTCTCTCACTCACAAATGTATTCCTTGTCTTTTTCTTTTTCACAAATCATTTCTATAACAGACCTGACCAGCAAGATGACCGGTTTCAACAAATAATGGTGCAGAACTAAACTAGATCAGCCTGCAAGCAACTCACAAATAAATCAGGTTTTGCATATACTTAGCTTATAATAAATAGAAGCTGAAATCATTCTTGACTTGAAAGTTTGCCTGGCACTGAACAGGGCTATTAGCGCAAAAAAAGTATCACAAAGGGTTGAATTCCACAGTTGCTATGATATCTCCACAGTTGCTATGATATCTCCACAGTTGCTATGACAGTTGCTATGATATCTCTACAGTTGCTTTGATATCTCTACAGCTGCTATGATATCTCCACATTTCAATAATTAATGCCTGTAGTAATATGCTGGTCTACCTAGACAGACCGTCTTGTGAGTATTGGACCAGATACTTGACCCAGCAGTATAGTTTGTTACCCTGTTACACCATCAATACATGCATGGCACTTATATCCTCCTGTACTACTGGTTCCCTGCTTCCTATAGTAGACTGTCCTCAGCTGCGACAGGACCTGCAGCACTGGGCACCATAGAATGAATGCTTACAGATGTTGTGTTTGGGGACCAGTTGGCACCATGGGAATTGGTCCTGGCATGATGGATCTGTTGGAAACAGTTGTAATTTAAATACCACTATATTGTATGCAATTAATTGATTTAATGAATAAATGGGCTACTATTGCAGTGAATATATACACAAAAGGTTCACTTCTGTCATCTGTCTGTCCATCTGTCTGTCTGTCACACTTTTTCAGCAGATGACACATATGTTCTAAGGAACACTTCTTGCTTTTGTATGCATTTCACTATATAATTTGTTGTTTACTTATATATAAGTTTTTAAACAGTATTATTTAATCTGATTCATGTAGCACAACCAATGCAAGGGAAGTAAGACGTGTGGAATTATTCCTAATATATCCAGAGTTATCTTTCCTAGTTAAGTCTCCTAAAATATGACATTTGATAGGAGCTAACCTAGATTGGGACACCGTGCTTCATGGCAGGTCTGTTTTGCTACTGGCTTGAGTCTCTCTTCGCAATCTCTTGCAAGCCTCTTGTGATGCTGACTGATACAGTGAACCAGTCGTGTCTGCTGTCCCACACCGCATGTTGCAGAACACTGCCAGAACAGATAGAATAATTTACATAAGTGGATTAGAGATGGAAGGCAATGAATACAAACTATAAATCCAAACACTATATTTCTTCAGATAAACCTGCTTGTAATGCCATCAAAACTAATACAGATACTGCGAATATACGCAGGTTAATATACTTAATCTGCCTTTCATCTGGAACTTATCCAGAAAATCTTTTAAATCGGATTTAAAGCAATACACTGCATTAGTGGTAGCCTCTGAATAACAGCCAACCTATTACCAAAGGCCAGGGATCATATTCCAAACACTGAAGTCATTGGGAATTGAATCTCTGAAGAACAACCATCTCCTGATTAAGAACAGTTTTCAGATTCCCTTAAGTGGCCATGTCCAAATGTTGTGCTGTAAAACACTTCAATTCTGTGCTGCAAGTCAAGAACTGGTGTTTATGAATCCAAAAGAGCCTGGTTCCCAGTGTTCATACCTTGGACCAAGGTGAGGCGTACCACTGTGGCAAGTTGGGAGCCAGACAGGGGGACGTGTTACAGCTCTCCTCCAGTGTCAGATTGCGCTGAGTCAGGTGCTTACAGTGCTTCTCTGGGATCACTATCACTTTTTCCGTGGAAGTAGTCCTTGCGCACTTGACTGTCCGTCGTCGGACGCCACCTCCACATGTTGCTGAACACTGAATGGTAACATAAATTTGAATAATCAGATAATGTCCTCAATTCCACATTAACTCCCAAAATATGACTTATGTATCAGAATACAGTTACATAAAATTGGTCTTTCCTGATACCCCGTATCTGAAAATCATGTGTAAATATAGTGGTTTTATAGCTTTTCAAATTAAACAGGACAGAAGTTTGTCAAACATAAAGCTACCTGATTTATTTATGGTTTTGTGAAAATAAAGTAAAAGACAGAACTTTGCAAATAAAATCATTAAATGAGTGACAAGCTTCAACAGGAGATTAAGTAAAATGAGAAATGTAATAGACAATATTCAAATTTATGGATAATACCTTTAATAAGAGGAATGAAATTTGGCTGACCACAAGTGGTTAAAAGAAATCAGATCTTGAATCTGGTTACTGTGGTTAATATCACATTTTTGTGACACTGTGACTTGCTTTCAAAATATACATGTACCAGCCATCTTAGAGAGTTCTTATAATTCTCTACCCACCTTGAGCCATGCGGTGACGATCCACTTTGCTGAGGGGTCCGGGCACTTCCTGTCCCGACAGCCCTTCAGACTGGGAGGTTTGGGCTCCTGCTGGCACATGCTGTCTGGGAGGACAAGCTGGCCCTTTGGCAGTCTTGCTACGGCAAACTATCGTCCGTGACTTAACACCCTTGTTACACGTGACCGAACACTGGAAATGTGGAGATTACAGAAATCATAATACACTGTCAGTGTGATATAACAGATAAACCATTAGAGATATATAGTGCAGATCTAGTATAATACTGTTTTGGGGGCACCAATCCTAGGTACCACATTATAATGGACCATATTGTAATTATAAGACAAGATTAATTAATTAATAATTTGGGTTCCATGACATTTACTGATATTCACATTATAGATCTACACTGTATTACAATGAGATATTCATATGCAGAAAACTGTAAAATATGTAGTATAAAAATAGTACATGCATATCTTTTTTATCATCATTTGATAGACAGAATAATATTTTGATTTCCCTGTAAATACTGTAGATAGGGCAGATTTGTTGTGCATAAATGATAGCCAAACAAAATCCAAAAATGTACGATATTCATTTAATTAGGAACATTTATAGATAATTTAAAGTATATAATCCACTCTACATTTACCCTTCAACACTATTTAACCATTATAAAACAAGATTAGCCTATGAGATTATGTTTTATACTGTTTGTCACTTCTCAGTACATCTGAGACAAAAACAAAGTAAAACATGATTAGATGGAAAGTGGTTTAAACATGGCATAAAATGGCAATACTGGGAGGAAGAGGGTTGATGAATCTGATAATGACTGATAAGCCCACCTTGGACCAGCGTCCCTTGTACCAGACAGGTGGACATTCCTGAGTATTGCACTCCCTCTTGCGGGATGGACGGCTATCTTTATCACAGTACTTCTTGGGCATCTTCCTGTCCTTCGTCTGGGAGAGCTTCTGTATGCAGAATACGCGCCTCTTCTGCCGCCCCCCGCCACACTGCTTGTTACACACGCCCCATGGCTCTGCTGCCCACCTGCAGAATATAAGAAACATTGAAATATGAAGCTAGCTGGATAATCTATAAATACATTAAAAATATCCCTATATCTTTAAAGGGTAAAGTCAAGAATACTTTTAAAGAGCATATTAAAAAAATCCTGATATTTCTTTTTGTTCAAAAGCTGTCTTTCTTTTTTTATAATAATTTCAGAAGATCTTATATATATTATTAATAATCAAAATTTATCAATTAATATTCTTAATGTGTCTACAAAATTTTATATTATCCTGAGTTTTCCTACATAATGTTGAAAGCTTTATCATAAAAGAAGAAATAAGACTACATTATAAAACAGTTACGCAGTACAGATCAGATGGAGATGTGGCCCTACCTGGGTTTACAGGGGTCTTTGTTGCAGGGGAAGGTACCAGTACCTGGCTTCTTGTCTGGATCACAGTAGGCTGGGTCCACTTCCCCTCCTGGTTCTCGGTGACAGTGGGCCGTCACCACTTGCTGACCTGTACAATGGTAAAACATCAGTGTTAAACATGGAACAAATATTATTGTTACAAAAGGTACAAAGACCATTGTTATACCTGGTACAAGCATTATTATATTATTATGGTATATGAAACATTCATTGAGATTGGTCTTTATCAATATTTGTGATCATGCAACAAACATTTGATGGTTATGGTGAAATTTCAAGTTCAAGCATCATTTAGGTACCAAAGAAACCCTGGAAATATACATATATTGCCTGGTACAGATACTGCAGTGGTATAAATATTTTTCATTCTGTCTGATATATCATGGCTACATATGAAATTCAACAATTAGGAAATAAACATGAAATTCAAACTAATGACTTAAAGGCACAGCAAGTTGTCAAACATTTGAAGACTTAACATATAGAATTCATTTATTGGTAGATATACAGATTCCTGTATAGAGCTACTTTATATAGGGATTCTTTTACTTAATGAAACTTGGTACTAATGGCAGCTCCGCCTTACCTCCTGCGCAGGGCTCCGTGCAGTCAGTGATGATGACGGTCCAGGTCAAGTTGAACTGTGGGTGTGGCAGGTGGTTTGAATTCTTGGGGACAGCAAAACTGTAACGTATCCCAGGGTTACTGGACTGAATCAGGGCCTATACCAACAAACAAATCCAGATACCACACTACAATCTATTGCAGGTACAACTCAGTGATTCTTTATATTTTAAAAAGCTGTGTTACATTTCAACAAAATGATTGTTAACAGAATTTCCTTATGACATGTTTTCATATAATGAAACACATCCCTGTTGTTGTTCATTAGGTATCATTATGTTCAATACTTCAATCAAGCTGATGGTGGAAAGAGGCAATATAGACAATAAAGTCAAAATATGACATATTGCCCATATGCTAACAACTATAATGAATTAGAGAGCAACCAAAGTTTACCTCCAATAATAGGTCCTCCAAAATAGGTCCATCTGCGGTCAGAGACTCCGGCCGGTTGTAGGGCCGTCTGTAGATAAACTTTGACCCCCTGATGGTGTACACACCCTCTGGATCCAGTTGCCAATTGCCGTTGAGGTGATATTCCCCGTAGCTGTTGCGAAGGGCGAGGTAGTTGTTAGGGGACAAACGTAGCTCCTCTATGCGGATACTGGTGGCACCACGTGGGATGAAAACGACCGACACATACGCTGCAGTAGAGGTTTGCTTTATTGTACAGCTGACATCAACAGGCTAAAGTTCAATTATGCATGAAAGATTTAAGGTACTAGTACCAGTATGGTTAAAACACTAGTCTGCATATTTATATACTGTCCCTGCATTTCCTAAAAAAATGTGCTACCCACTGGTAGTGTTTCTTAAGATAATCAACATTAAGTCAAAATTTCACTTTGTTAAATTAGGATATAATAATATGTATAGGTTGTCTTACTGTTTCTTTTTGCCTGTGATGTAAAGACGTTTTCGACAATTTTACACGTAGAGCTGTCTCCCATACACACGCCACATTTGTCCTTCCTGGCCGCGGACCCCACCACCAGGTCACATCCCACAGCCTGACAAGACACATGTATACAACACAGGTCTCATATCCAGCAGTACTTTATAATTACACAGTTCCCATAAAAACAAAAAGCTAGAAGTTATTCCTGCCTTGGTATCTTGAACATTACAAATCAACTTGTTTGGTTTCATATCGCATTTTGTACTGGTCTACTCTCATACAATTTGTTCATCTAATATTCTACACACAGAGTTTTTCAACAGGAAATGGAGGCAAACATGACCACAGTGACTTTGGTCTACATTATAGGTGGAAATTAAACCCCTGACTTGAGGTTACAAGCTACACCTTAACAACAGATGGGTCATTGGATTAGTGCTATTGCACATAAAGTCCCGCAATGGGCAAGACCCTGTACCAACCCAGGCACTAAGTACTGGTCCAACCCAGAAACAGCTATGAGGGATTATAATAAAGGAATAAATACCCCGCTACACAGCCTTTGTAAAGTGGGTTATTACGAGAATTTGTCTCTATGCTTAAAAGAAATTGAGTGATTGTGACCCCTGTAAAACTGCTTTGTTCAGTTTATACCAGTAATTCCCATATGGTTGTATGGTATCAATGACATTGTTTCTTCTCACATCAATCCCATTAAATTCTAAGCTATCTTTAGTGACACAGATTAACTGTTCCAGGTGTATAGCATTATTTGTCACAAATTAATGCATGAATGCAGAAAGAATCACTGGGGTAAAAAAGCAGCAGAGTAATTATATAGTAATTACCCGACATTTGCCTTGCACACAGATATCTGTGGAATGGTCGTTACAGCGCGTCCCGTCAGTGACCTTGCGAGGAATGGTGTAGTAGAAATTATAACCATCAGCCTTGCAGTACAACTTGCACTGGTCATCAACTGTGGAAGCAAAGGTCATTAGGATGATTACACACTCCACAAACTTCAAATATTGTCATTCACATTACAACAACAACATTCATAACAATTATATTGCTTTAGTAATTCACATCATATCTTGGACATGATCTTCACAAATATGAAGAAAACAAAAATACCCCTGCCCATCTCTGTGACCCTTTACCTCATGAATATTCATACACAAATTTATGACTTGATGAATACTAAGTAACTGTACTTTAAATGGAATTACAAAACAATGTAGGTTTCTTTGCCATGCAGAAAATGATGTAGAAAATGATCTGCAATCTTGTCTGATCTGGGTCGGCTCTGTTGCTAAGGCATCAAAGCTCATCTATATGATGTAGTGAGTTAATTAGGGGATGATATACTGTGACCAATAACTCATCAGGTATGAAGGCACCTACTGTCTACAGATTTGTCTTGGTGTTGTGACTTCCACCTGTAGTATTTCTCGCGGTCCCTCATCTCACACTGCTGCTGCCGAAAGTTCCCGCTGCCCCTCTCACACTCCTGTAACACACAACATACACACCTGAGACTGTCATCAGAGAAGCAGACGCTAGATACAATTGTAGAGAAATACAAGCACTCTATATAGCATACAAGTCACTCAGTACCCAACAGTCACAAAATAAGCAACACGGACTGAATGAAAATGAAGTAACAGTGACTTGTTCACCTCAGGTATTTTCCAACCTAAGTCAACATTGACAAAAATTAATCTGTCCCAAATTATTTAAGAATGTTAGTAGTAAGCTTCATTGTATCGCCAGTTTTGCCAAACTTTAAAAATGGATGCAAACTGCTTATTTAGTGATCATGCCTGCCTCTAACCTTATAAGTGTTTTGAACAGTACCTACAAAGCAGGCTTATGCATGAAAAAAGTTATAAATGTCCTTTCATTTAACTTAAAAAAGGTGGACACTTACTGGCAGATTGCACATTTTATGCATGACATCATCTCCTTCACATGGCTTCCCACCGTACCGAGGCCTACGGAATACAGCATACACATTCTTGTACATATGTAACATAAACAACAGCACATATCATACATTAGGAAAAATAAGCAATTTATGTTCTATTCTAGTGTTTATAATTTTGGATTTCGGCAGGAACAGTGACAATTTTAAAAGGACTGTGAAAATCCAGGGCAATATGAAACAACTCAAAATACATCCTATGTCTTTAAAATTGCATTTTCATATTTTTTGTCTTGCAACTTACACCATTCAATATATATTTTATTGGTCATGATTCTCATTTCTTCAGCAGCAGTTAGTAATATGGTAGTTGATTTAATTGATGTAAAATTAATTTCAGTCAAAATCTACAAAGAATTTATGACTGGTGCATCTGGTACACAAACCAGGACCACTGCTGCTAAGTGCCTCACCTGGGGTTGTTACAGTCTCGGGTTCGAGTCTTGACCCCTCCCCCACATGTCCGGGTACACTGTGACCAGCTTGACCAGTCTGTCCACCAGCCATGTATGGGCGTGGGTCCCCGCTGACCATAGCTGACACACCTTCCCTGCTGACACCACTGTAACATAATAGATTCACATGGTCAGCTTCACAGATGTGTTCTAGTAAAAACTGGGAAATCATTATTTACACAGGGAACTTGTTTTCAGATTTTCTGGATGGCTTTATCTATCAATATCAATCCAACTAACTCATTCATTTATAAGACCTCATGTTTTCTTGAACAAAATCCACATATATATTTCCTTAATTTAAAATAAAAAAAATTAAGTCAAGGAAAAAGAAATAATTTTACAGTATTTCACTTCTAATATGAAGATTTTGTTCAACATTATGTCTTAGTTCCATTCCGTACATTATTTATAAAATTTAATAGTATCTATCTACATGGGACAACAAATCAATACCTTTGAAAACCAGTATAAAGTTGAATCATTCAGATCCTTGATTGCAACAACCACTAGTAGCTGCTTATTTAGTAATACTGAATAAATGCAACTGGTCTAAAAGATACCCTAACCAGCTTGCTTTTAAAATAAAAACTTTTTGACAAACTTTCACATGCAAATCCTAAGGATTTTTACGAATTTTCAAATCAAAAATTTTAACACAAAGTGACTTATCAAGACACACATGGTAACAACAATAACAAACACAAACTTCATTTAACCCTTTACCTCATGAATATTTATGTACAAATATATGACCTCAAAACTGCATATTGTAGGTGATTGTGGAATTTTTTTGCCATGCAGACAGAGTAGAACCTGAGCTACAATACTGTATGAGCAAACAGAAAAGACCGCGATGAGACAGCTCTTGGAGGAAACTGATCTGGGTCAGCTCTGTTTGCCAAAGTGTAAGAAGTTAAGGGATAAAACAACTACTGTTAGCATGCAATGACACACATGACATTAAGAATGTAGAGTGCCTACCTACCATACCATCACCACACGCGGTTCCTTCAGCTGCTGGCAGAAACTTGGTCTCACACATCCCCGACGTCTTGTAACACCACAAGTTTTTACATGGGTCCTGTAACATACAGCATAATTCTCAAGACATAGATTATTGTCATATAAGAAACACACACATACACATAAAACATTTCATTTATCAAAACAGGTTAACTTAAGCTGAGCTTAACACTCCTGAGAATTCAAAGTCCTGCTAAAGTATTCTCATTTAACACTGGACCATGGTGGTGGATTGTACAATTTCTACCTCCAAACCATTGAGAGCACCCATGGGAGATAATAATGAGCCAATATGACTTACCCTGCCAAACATAAATGTACACTGTTTAGAGTGACTCCCAAACTGCCATTTACACTGGATATCTGCATCAAAGATTTCTCCAGGCTGTTTGTCAGGGAATTTGAGCTCCGCAGTGCTGCGGGACTGTCGCGTCAAACACTCAGAGCCGGCAGTACTGAAGATACAAGAAGTCAGGGAATAGATACTTAAATAAAATACAATCATGTTCTCTGTTTTTAACTTACCATAAATGTATAAAGATAATATTTAATTTATATTTTTTCATCATTCTGTGATTTTTTCATCTAATTATCCAAAAATGAAAAATTATAACTGAAAAATCTTAAAAAGAAACAGAAGTTTCTAACACATTTCTGTGTGCCCTATTTATTTTTGTTTGTGTACCAATTTTGTGAATGCCATGGTCAAATGGTTTCAAACATGACTACAAATCTGGGTTCAAACCCATTTGGAGGCAAGGATCATTCATGATCATGACACAAATTACTGGTTGTATGAATGTGTTTCCTAATTGATGTAAAATTAAGCTTCAAATTACCCTGCCTAATCATTTTATAAATGGATATCCCCATCCCTTAACAATGGTACATACTTGAGAAACTTGTGCATGTAATGCCTGCTGCAGGATGACCAGTGGAAGAGTCCACTTTTGGCTGACAGGGTCCGTGACATGATGTTACCTGTTGTCTCTCGACAGTTGTTGGAATCTCCATCGTGCAGCATCCCAAAACTAGGTAAAATAGTATAACTATTAAAAAGTAACCAAGTAACATTGAATAAATAGGAGCTGATTTAAAAGATCGAAAAAAAAAATTGATAAAAGAAATTACAATGTATATAACATTCAACTTTACATAAATATGTAATGGCTAAGATTTGTGTCAGCAGTTCAGCTGGTAGGTTGGAGGGATCCTTTGATTAAGTCCCAGTCTGGCTGCAGTTTTCTCTTTTATATATTGAAATTCTTAACAGATTTTGTTTTTCAGTATAGTAATTATTCATGCTGATTTAGACCTTACTAAAATATTTTATTCAAGCCTGGCTGAAATAACCCAGCTGGAGCTAGGACGGGTAAGTATAAAGTAAAGTACAACATATTAAGTAAAGTACAAACTTACTTGTGTCCCATCTCATGGGCGACGGTGAAGGCTGTTGACAGTCCTGTGTCCTCATTCACAATACAGCTGCGTAACTCGCTGCACATTCCCTCTATAGGTGCGAAACCTGACAATATACATGTATATACAATATAATGACACCCGCATTAACTGAAATGCATGAAATTGTATTGTCAACAAAAAAATACCATCCAAACAGATTCATTACTTCTATTATATAAATAATGTCTATTGCTATTTCTTTATTAATTTCAAATATGTATCCAAAGTACAAGATTTGGATGGTTCATTTTTGCTAACTTCCAAGCAAAGCTAGTTTGTATTGAAAAAGAACAAGACTATTGTACAAATATTTTTGAAAAATCAATAAGTAGAAGAAATGATAGGTCTTACCAAGTGTGTCGCAGGGAGCGTTCTGGAAGGAGCAGATGTCCTTACCAGTGAGGAGGACGGCATGGTCATGCAGCTTCTTCTTGCCATTGTGGATACCAGCCTGCCACTGACAGAAACTGTTGAGTGTCTTGTCGGCATGGTGACTGATATACAAGCCAGGCTGTAGGGAACATGTACTGCATTATCATCTGAACAGGAGTTACCCTACTTGTGCACTCACTGGTAATACCCTTCCCTCAAGAGGAAACATGAAAAGACTATGAACGCATAACCATCACCTGCATTCTCGCAGTGATCAGGTTATGCTTTCGCTGCTCTCAGTGTCTTGAAATGAGATTGATTAATTGAGTTTACGGTTTCTCAATCAGCTTATTGGTACTATTGAGTGCGTCAAATGATCTAATGAGAAAGGTTAAGAAACAAACTAGCAACACATGTCAATTGTTATCTCACGTGATTATTTACCTTTCAATATGCATACTGTAATGTTCAGCAATATCTCACAAATACTAAATTAACTGAAATGACTAATTGAATATCCTGTATTATGACTTGTCTCTAAAACAGGAAGGTTTTATGCTCTTTAATCAGTATTGTTTGGTCCATTACAACACACAGAAACAAACACTTAATTGAACTATGTGTGAAACATACCTCAGAGCCATCCAGGAAGACGAGGCCCACCAGGACAATACTGACGGGTAATCCAAGACTGGGATGCTGGTACAACTGGGACACCTGTCACACATACAGGTCATAGTCAATATGTGGGTACAGCAATATTGTGACTTTATGGGAAGTCATTTTCTCTGTCTCTCTCTCTTTTTTTTTTTCTTTTTGAAATTTTATAATATTAATTTGAATCAACTGGAAACAAGTTCTTACAAATTACACTTATCCCACTCAACAGTTCCTGGGTTGGACCAGTACATGACATCTGGGAAAGTCATAAAAATAAGCCTTGCCCCTTGGATAGGCGTCCATATCTTTTTCTTGGGCAAATACCATACTAAGTTACTAACAGTGTCAACTTAAAAAATCAGTCCAAAACTTAGTCACAGAATGTCAGTGAATTTAGACTTAATTGAATAACATTTTTTTTGTTTTAATCTCAAAAATATAAACACAAATCCAAATGGGCCACACTTACAATGTTAAATATACTGAGAACATAAGTTGTGATGTTCTCTCTGCCATGTTTCTCGTACATATCTTCATCCACCACAACCAGTGTTTCAACGCTTAGCTCCTTCTGTCTGTAGGAACGTTTCCTCCTGGCACGATGAAATCTTTGAGTAGATTTGGGGTATTTGCTGATATCTGATAAAAAAGGGGAAATAACTTTTCATTTACAAATTTAGGCATATATCTGAGTTGTGTCCCTTGTTTTTCTGAGGAGCGAGCAAACAGCTGAGTTCCTACAATGTGAATTATTTTATTGCGCATATTTTAATTCAAGAATATATTTGCATTTCATTTCTAATGAAAAAAAAATGGCACCTGAGAATAAATTCTGGTGTTCCAGTGGTTTACATTATAATGTGTGTGTTATATGCAACCTGAACGGCTGAATCATTTGAAGAGTTTTTCAGTAAAGTTAAAAAAAAAAAAAGTTCACTGCGATTCTAATAAAATGTTCTTTTTACACAAAAAAAATGGGAGGAAGTTAAAATTTAGAAATACCCTGAGCAAAAAGTATATTTTTATCAGATAAGAAAAACAGATTTCAATTTTATTACCATCAGCGCTATTTGAGACGCGGATGTAGCTATGTTTTAGAGTATCTAACTATCTCTAGCTATCATTATATTTGATGAACCATGTAGAAAATGTAACCTTTCAAATTCCGTGAAGAAGGCCAAACCATTTATCATGTTTGTTGCCCCTTCTGTCTGACCAGCTACTAATTAGAGCAAGGTAGACAATATTAACCTTGTCCTAATGACACTCATTTCTCTTCAAATTACCAAATTAATCATACTTTCAATGCCTAGAATAACACACTTGGCAGCTTTCTGAAATACTTCATTCTGCAACAATGGACACAGAAGATACTCTTCAGTGATAAAGAAACAAAAAGTATGCTCTTCAAACATCGAGGTGAAAACTGACATGATCTTTACAGATAGGACTCTTCCCTGTGTGATACAGGTGTATATTTATGTATCTACAATATTGTTCTATAATCAACATCAGTGTAAGTTTTTCAATATTTATTTCATGTAGTACATAATTGATATATCAAAAGATTTCGGTGAGTCAGTACCCTCGGCAGTGGCCTCATAGTTGTCCGGCTGGTGTCGGGACAGGGCAGAACGTCGGTACATGATATGGTCACCATCGTTACTCGGGTGGCTGGAGTTCAGTTCCCTCTGTTGGATGTGCAGGGGCTCTATCACAAAGTCATCGTTTGGGAACATCAACACCCCAGTCTGGAAATAAACAATTTAAATATCATCTATTTTTAAATATTCTTAAGTTTTAATTCAAAATTTATACTGCACAGAACTTGTTCTAGTCTAAAGTTGGTTGTCTAAACTTATTTTAGTTTGCCTGGGTGTAATGCATATCACAAATGGTATTGCCAGATTCAAGTCTGATACCTCAAGGTTCATTATTTTGAACCAACTAGAGACTATAAAGTTCATCAAGTGTTTCAAAATTCATTTACAGAAGTTAGCCCTGCCAAGCCCTACATGAGTTTGGGATAGGTCACACAGTCTTGTAAAATCAAATTATTTCATGCTTTTTGGAAAGAGACTGAGAAATAATGTAATACAAGAAATTGCATGGTATATCATAAAAACATTCTATCATTTAAGACATTTTCATGATTTCTGGCTGGTGGTTATACAGCAGTGCCATTGCCTGGTAAAAATTGTTTCAGTGACTTTAAAACAACAGCTATGATCATATGGGCAGTATCTGTAGACAAATGTGATAACAAGTATGAAAAACATGATACACTATCATTTCTTTATACATTGCAATATGTTTATGTTATAGAAACAAATTAAGGTATATGCCCTGTAATTCACATCCGGTAAAGGTATATGCACCATAATATCCATCAAAGTTATGCATATAACTTTACACTATAAGTTTTTAAAATGTCAAACCATGGAAATCTTAAAGACAAATTGACATATAATGACAAATGACAGAAATTCTTTTATACCTCCCCTTTATAATTTTGTTGTCATGAGTTTTCTCCCCTGAAAACTACAAAAAATTTCCTATGGCAAAGTTTAGATGTGTTCATGAAATTTTAATCAGAATCATATAATGCATCATTCTACTGTGAGTTTTCTCTCAAAAATCAAATTCAGTTTTTCATATTCACAGAAATTGTATATATCCCATAAACTTCAATGTTAACTTAAATACAGATTATCTCCTAGGGGGCCGTCGTGGCCGAGCGGTTACAGTCACGGACTACAAATCTCTCAGTCCCTCACCGCTGTGGGTTCGAATCCCGGTAGGGACTTCAGATTTTTCATGTGAGGAAGCCTTCCAGCTGGCTTGCGGTAGGTTGGTGGTTCTACCCAGGTACCTCTACCTGTAATTAGCTGGACGTCGCTATATGATTGAAATACTATCGCAGCGACGGTAAACTCCAATAAAACAACAACAACAGATTATCTCCCCTACATCTAATCTCTCAGTGAAACATTTTTTTTTTGGATGTCTTCAAAGTGACAAAGTTACATAGAAATATTCCATCCGGTGGCAAGATATGGAATATGGGTATTGGGGGGGGGGGGGGGGTTTATACCTTAATCAGTGGTAGTGCAATATCAAACTGATATTCTTTTTTATGCCATCATTTCACTTGAATTAAAATGAAAAATGATCAGCTTATATTCCACCTATATTTTTCACTCTTTTTCTACATAACTTGGCCATCTGCCCCTGTGTTGTATGATGAACTAGATACACCTCAAGGTTCTGTATCATAAATTAAACCACTCAGTTAATTTATCTATCCCACAATGAAGGCACATTTTTCAGACTTAAAACACTGTAAACTCTTGCTGAAAACCTGTGCTGTTACTAATTAGAAAACAGTGCTTCTAATTGCTGCATTCATTATGACACACAGGTCAGCTACAGTGAGACATGGACCTCCGCAGTACTACCAAGGTGGTTCACTTAACAAATTGACTATAGACCTCGACAAACAGGCAGGCCTGTCAGACTGAGGCATCCAGCGAAGTAGAATAGATGGTGTGTTACTATGACAATGATTATGAAATATCTAGCAGGAACTGCCCAGTTTATAATCCTAATGCAAGGTCACCGACCTTCCTTTACAGGCACATCTTGTGATGGCAGTTGCATAAAAAACAGAAAAGAATTAGACATAATTAACTGTCTGTGATAAAAGTCAACCTGGACTGCATGCATATTTCCACCTGGTGATGTAGATTTGTTTTTTCAAGAAGGGGTAGTGGAGGAAGACTGGGGCTTATGTGGGGCCTCCGTGGCTGAGAGGTTAAAGTTGCTGACTGATCTGCAGAAAGCCAAACTCAAACCTTACCAAATTTAACTGTAAAATCCTCATTACCAGACCACTGAGGAGCAGCGAACAGCATAAAACCTGATCAGCCTGCGAGTTACTCGCAGGCTGATCTGGTTTTATGCTGTTCGCATAGGTCTTTTCATGGTTTCCTCTATGAGGGAAAGGGTTAAGTAACTAACAATAAGTGTTAAAAAATGAAATATTTGGGTACATTTATTAGAGATAAAGTTTGATGAAATTCTCCCGTAAGTATTTAAGATTTTCTTAGCACTAAAAATATTGGTGGAATTCGACCCTGATTCTATACAGCAATTTTCAAAATGTCTAAAAATCATTATTTCAATCATAGCTTTCAAATGAACATTCACTCTACTATGTGTGTGAAGCTGAATCCTGAGTTCAAAGAAATTAAACACAACATTAGTGATCTCTTATATCTGCCAGTGACATTATTATTTGTGTGGCGGCCTTTTAAACTCCTATGGCAGACATTTTTTCAAGAGGTACATTCATAAATCATCTGAAAAGTCCTTTTTTCCTCTTGTTTTACACAAAAGAATGTTTTAATAATAATATGATACAAGTGTTTCATTATCTTTATTTAAGCACAGAAGCACCAATACAGTCAAAAGTCTGCATTATTGTATCATTAATTAAGCTTGTCATACCTGAAGACACAAGTATCACTTAGGAGACAGGTCGACCAGGTAAGCTCGTTAACCTGCTCATTAACACAACTGAAACTGCTGATGAGACAAGCAAAGCTCAGTCAGACAAGGAGCAGTGCCTGTAGAGATCTTAAGACAGTCTATACCATTACATCATAACCTCGTCCCTGAGTGCAACCAAAAGCATGCCAATCTGCATACCTGATTTATTCATGCATTTCTCATCTAGGATAATAGTCTGGAATTCTGTGAGAACTACAGCACAGATTCTCCACCCATTATCTTAAACATTTTAACCTCTAATTTTTCACCTCCACGATATTTCCCTGACCTTTAATCACTTATTAAGTAAAACATATTTAAACATTATCTAATACAGGCATCTAGCCCTCATTCAATTTACATTTATTTCTAAGTAGTGATGTTGTTACTACTGTGGCTCACTACAGAGTCCATTACATTTGTATCCAGTACAGCAGCCTCTATATCAGCTGGTTCACCACTGGAGTAATTCCTTTCTCATTTTCCCCCCTGATAAATAGCTCAGTGAGTACCAGGACCCAACCAGAGACTGGCCTGATGGCCTCTGGCACCTTCACACAAACACATTTGTCAGGCTATGTGCTTGACCCCAATCTTATGTCTAGGCAAGTTAACTCATTTTAATTGTACATTTTTATTTCACCCTGCTAGTTGCAAGATCAGGAATTTATGTTTCAATCTGGTCTACCTCCCAAGCCTTTTAACCCTCTCTGACAATGATAAAAATGCCATCTCAATTGTAAGGCATACCTGTGTTTACTGTCTTTAAAGATTTTCTAGAATCGTGAAACTTAAGTTAGTCCCTAAGGTGATCCTATCAAAAACATGCCAGGTATCCCTGCTTCACAATCCACCAATAGTTCCCTGAAATTCATTGCCAATATTTGGTTAATTCACCAGGCAGACATTCTTTTCTTTTTTTATTTTTCATGTAAAAAAAAAAAGGAAGATCAGTCAGACAGATGGATTAGAACAGAGAGTGAGAGAGAGAGAGAGAGAGAGAGAGAGAGATCAATAACATATTTTGGGGGTTAAGACATTGATCACAACAAGAGTTTTGTTATGTGGTTTAAATTATACCTGATCAGAGTCAGTGATAGATGAAGGGGCATTTCAGAAACAGGTGCCTGAATCTGTAACCATCTTGGCATTGCCAACAATGTAATATGTCTGAAACCATTTTAAATCACTTTTCACCTGATTTTGTTGGGAGTGTTTTGATTTTATTTGTTTGTGTGTGGAGCTAAAATGCTCATCATACAAACAAAAAAATTATAGTTTGAACTTAATTACCAACATGTTATAAAATGTGATTAGAACACTGAAAGAATTTAAATTTGGTTGATTCAACTCCAAATTCTCAGTATAAATTCTTAAACTGTACCCAACTAATTCAAACTAACAATGGCAGGTATAAAGTGGGATAATGTGTTATGTACAAAGCTGAACCTGCCTAAACATACAGTCAGTTTGGTATTCAAAGAAAATATTTTTCTTCTTGAACTACATGCTTTTGTTTATCACCACGGAAATATGTTCATTAGTTATTCTAACCCCTGCTACCAGCATGAACCAGTGGCAGAAACATTAGCTCAGTAAATAATTGACACACTTCCTCACTAGATCAGGTGTGAATGACAATGTATAAAAAGGGTATCACTGGCCCCACATCCTATACACCTAATTCAAAGATGACCTTCCCTAAAGATATACTGCTGAGGGTCAGGGTTCAATAGCACCTTATCTGAGACTATGAAACAAAGACCATGATTAAATCACTGACAACGAACGCAAGTCCCTAGATACAAAGCCAATTGTCCTGTGGTGCTAGTTAGCCCAGGACAGACACTGGCACTGATGCCAGCCAGGGGGTCTGAACTTTGAACCATTCCAGTGGTCAGCCAATTGCACCCCTTATCTCTCCCAGGGAGGATATTATAGGTAGGGCCTGACTGCGGTGTCAATGACCTATTGTTTCAATGGAACCCGCTGCCAGTTATGGTACTCCTGTAGGTCTGGTTATCACTCCCTGGTCCATCCATGTTCAGATAAACCACTATATTGCCCTGTGATGGAAGACATTCTGAAACCAATAATCTCCATGCAAGGGTCATTCCACATGAGGGAAACAAAGAAGCTACATAATCAGGTTGGAAGTAAACCATCAGTAAACAGATATAACTGGAGGAAGAATGTCATGTTTTAATGTCTGGCATTCATTTTGTAAACAGTAACCCCCAAATCTTTTGTTAAAATGATCTATGCACCCATCCACTTTACCATCATCTTTTAATGAATACAAAGTACCATAGGGCTGTATCTGTCGAAATACAAGTTTTCCCTTGTTTCATTTTGTATCTCACTGCTTGCTTAGTGGTAATTAAACAGCTGGGAAACAAGTCTTCTAATTAATTGGTTAAATTAAGGGACCACCTGCAAGGTTGATTTACTGCTAGTCCCTTACCTGTATATACTATCAGGCTAAATCCTGCTGGGAAAATGCCTTGCATAACCAGTCTTACATTAAAGAGCTGTGGTGCATGTTATAATTTTAATTCTTTGACACCAGATTTGCTTTTAATGTAAGCTGTAACAGGGGTCTAAAATATTCTGAGAATCGATTATATATATATAAGATATGAGTTGGGATAATCAGCTTAAATAACATAATGGGAAGTATAATCCCCCCACTACAACTTTATTGGTGCCTTAACCCTTTCCCTCATATAGACTCATATTGACGCACTCAGTAGGTACCACATAAAGCCTGATCTGCAGAAAACCACAGTTAAACCTTACAAAATTTAATTACAAAATCCTCATTTCCAGACCACTGAGGAGCAACAAACAGCATAAAACCTGATCAGCCAGCGAGTCACTCACAGGCTGATCTGGTTTTATGCTGTTCGCATAGGTCTTTTCATGGTTTCCTCTATGAGGGAAAGGGTTAATATCTCTACCACTGCTTTCATGACACTTAATTGATTCAGCTGCAATTGTTACATTCGCTATGTATAATGCACCTCTTGAACATGACACAAACAGCAGAAATATGTTTCATTGAGAAGACCTTATCATAAAACAAACAAAATCTAATTGAGTCCTGAAGCCAACAATAACAGCAGTGAAATAGGTGAGAAAAATATGTTACCAATGCCTTAGAGAATTTAACAGCCTAATAATTGTTACGCTGATTCCTCAGGTGTTTAATACTTCCAGTTTTCTCACGTCCCCTCCCAGGGGCAGATGCAGGCTGCATCTCTCACATGCCGACCATAACTGCAGCGGCCGACAGCAACATCTGACGGCATTGCAGCGGAACACCAGAAGCGTGTTTACACAGACATTAACACTTGTATCGAATTGAGAGACAATGTGTTAAACAATCCAACCTGTTGTTGATTCACAGTCTCTTTGACTGAGACAACATTGGAGTGGGCCACCTATGGGCCTGTAGTCCTGGCAACAATCACGCTCACACACGCAGCCAGCAACCAACACTGGTGGCACCATAACTATCACCTGTATTACATTTCATATAACAACTCAAACTCCTTTTAATCTGAACTTAAGTAACATATATTTCAAATGTTAAAGATCAATATTTAATTATTGACAGGTTTACACAAAACTCTCAATTCATATTTAACTCAAAATTTGGGGTTGTGGAAAATTTCCAACCGAGAAGTTAATTGAGGATGGCTCAAATAAGTTTCCATAGTTCTCACTGTCTCTATCAAGAGACAGAAATGAAATATAAATGAGTTTTATTTATTACAGATGTGATTAAATGTTCATTGGTCAATAGTTACTGTGATGATATTTACCTTTATTATAATCATAGTCAGAATAGTAAAAAGTAAAGTGTTAATGATTATGATGTATTATTATTTCTTTTTTGTAAAAAATAATAAAATATTATAGCCTATCATTACCAAGAATAGTTTGTCAGTGACTTCAACTGTAAATGTCAAAGTTTTAAACTCTGATTCATTTTTAAATGATCTATTTATCACCTCCCCCTCACTAGACACAACAAGATATGACAAGTAAATTACTCCGATTCATCCGACCAGTATATGCGTCAAGTAATAATAGAGTAGTTCAGTAAAATGCAATATCTAACTATTCAACAAAGCTGCATGATTTTGCATCATTGTTGAACAAGCTTATGTGTCATCTCATTCATTGCGAACTGGAGACACAGAACAGCGGTGGCAGGTAACATGCTGAATAGTAACCGAATAGTGTCAGTTGGTCTAGCCTCGGTGGGAAGTCTTACTGGCAATTAACATTCAGCAATTAAGGGTGCATCAAGGCTCATAACTATGAACAACATTTACATTATCAAATATTCATCCATTTTTTCATAAGTTTCAGCATTTATTTTGATTACAAACATTTTGTCTGTTAGTTACTGGTAGACAGTAATTGTTATGTTGACAAGTCGAACAAACTGCCAACCAAAATATGTCCTCTAATTTTGTATGCCTTACATTTCTTGGTCCTGAAAAAACAGTAATCTCGAAGATATACACTAAAGTACTGACAGATTTTGACTAGAATAAACAAGTACAGAAATGTTTGGAATTTTTAGCACTGCAAAGTTGGCATACTGACTGTTTTCAGATTTGCACTCAAAGACCACCGTTTGAACATTGTCAATTTTCAGGAAAAAAGATCAAGACATCATTGTAGAAAACAGTAGAAAAATGACATCTGTCTCCAGTACACATCCCCAATATTTACATTCAAATCACTTTTCAAATTTAAGGAATGAATTATCCAATAGATATACTGGGATATCATGAGATCCATTGTTGACCTGGTTTACACAAAATAATGCATGCAGGTATGTGTGACTTAGGCATGAATGGAAAATAATCTTTTAACACTGAGATAAGCTTAAGGTAGGGTTTAAACTTTTATTTAAAAATCCATAAAGGTCCATTTGATCCAAATATGAAGCTGCCAAGACCCCCCCCCCCCCCCCCCACCCTGATGGACAGGTCACTGGCCCTTTTACCATTCAATGAACCATTGAATAGACATGGTCTTATTAATATAGTGCGACCATGGAGCTATGTAATCCACACTTTGTACCCAATTTTAAACCCGATAATTTCCTTAATACCCCAGTGAAGTGGCCCTTACTGGAGTGAACTTGGGGTCAAACAGAGGCTTCTTTGGTGTTAATCCAATCACTGTCTCTATGGGCACACTTTCAGTGCATATTAGATGGGTCACATTTCAATTAGTGATAAATAAGGGTTAAATATTGTCCCTAACTCAGACACAATTGTGGCTGAAGAAGCTATGGTTGTTGTGAACAGTAGGAGGCGCCACCTCTCTTAGCACTGAATGAACCAGTCGTGAACTCACCTTGACCTCACCATGGTGACAATCCCTAGGGAAAAGAAACCACTGAAATCTTCATATGTATTGAACAGAAGTGAAATGAGTATCTAATCCCACACAAGAATTCTTATTGCACTGAATTTTATTTCAGCAAGGAATTACTTTTCCTCTTGAAGATGAATCTTATTTATTCTCTGTAGTTCAATTACCTTCAACAAACCTGTGAATGTATCCACCATAACCCAGCAAGACACAAAGACCAATTTATTAAGGAAATAAATCAACCCAAATCTTGGGGGCCTTAGTGGCCCTGCATTTATAGTCACTCAGCACTTTACCACTGTAGGTTAGAATCCCAGTTTCTGTACTTTCTTGTTTGCTTGCAGTAGGGGCAGCTAGTGGCTATCCTGAGGTGCCCTCAGCAGCTGAAATAATGCACAGGCGGACAGTCTTCCCCTACATTTTATATATAAGCTTGACATCACTAAATGCCTGAAATACTGTCAAACAGATGTTTCAAAAATTGCAATCCAACAAACTTAGCAAGAATGGAAGCTTGCAAATTGATCAAGTTTGAAATGGGTTACTGTTTTTAATAAAAAAACAATTTACATTCAGAGAAGACTGAGGTAAAATTTTACGTCATTTTTGTTTTTTATTTCAAGCAGCTTACACAAGTCCTACACAAAGGGGAAGAGAATTGTTTATGAATTGTTTATGAGTCAGGACAAGCTGGCATCTGCTTATTGCTCCCCAAATACTCGCTATTAAAATGTTACAGATGATAATTTTCTTTTAAAGTAACAGTCTGACCATTAAAAATTCTAAATTCATTGTAACTGATGGTGCAAATATGTTAAGTGAAAAATGTAACCCACACAGAATGGCACAAAGGGTGACAAAGATGGAATCAAGTAAATAAAATAGAGAGATCTTAAAAATTTATACTCTTTTTTCATAACAATAAATCGTAAAATAATAATAAAACCCATCTTAAATAATCCGCATTAAAAGAAGCAGGCCACTAAAAGGAAGATAAAATTGTAACAAAGATGTATGCAATAGACATAAGTTGAAAGATAAAAATAATGCGACACCTGCACCCAACTGCTGTGCAATTTGCTGAGCACACAGTTCTGACGTTTATTACTACTCGATGATTTACTGAATCTCAGGTATGCTAGCTGGTACCCTGTTATCATTGGCCCAGCAGTTAGAAACACTTACAGAGTATGCACTGTCAGAAATTCCATATGGCAGCATGGTGCATTCATCATTTACAAATAGGCGTTTGTAACAAAATAAATGCAAAGTGAATAACTCTGTTGGAAATCTGATACTGCGGCCGACCCTTCAGATGTAGCCTCTCTTCTAAATCTCTTATATTTCAAATGAAAAAATATCCTTTTTACTTTATCTGCATCACTAGCACATTATCTTGTATCTTCTGTTACACAGTAAAGGAATTCAACCCTCCAGGGTGGTAGGTCTCTGAGACCTTTCATATTTGCTCACACACATAATACCTCAACTGTTAACAGATACAACTCTATCTCCTATTCTTTTGCCTCTATAAAATCTTAAATCACATATTTTTACTCTGTAAAAGAACTCAAAGCACTGGTAATAAAATCATATGCTGTTTCAAATGTTCGAACCAGCTGGGGAAACCCTCTATCATCTGTATGAGAGGTGCTAGGAAGTTTTTTTTTTTTCTTGTATGCTTTCTGAATGTCCAAATGATGTGCTGATGTAATAGAGATTTACAACACAACAAATCATAGCTGGCTCGTGAATCAGAGGGTTTTAAAACTTGAATCGCTTAAAAAAAAAGTCATATATCTCCTGTAAATATCACAGCTGCAGTGCTGGAGGATCAGATGACTTCTTGATTCATACTTAAATGTTAACACATTAGAATAAAAAAAATCATTACATATAAATAAAATGATGCATTTGTACTGATAGCCATGCAAAAATGATCCGCCAGTACTGGTATCTGGATGAATTAATGGTACTCTCAAAGGTAAGCTTCACTTTATTCATGATATAATGTACATTTTACAGTTATTTCATCAGATTATAGCAATCTGTCATTGCCATTTCTCATGCTTATTGCATTTTGCACCTTAGGGTTATTTTTATGTCATTAATAATTTAGGTTAAGTTTATAAGCACAGTTTCACACTCAAATACTTTATTGGAGTAGTAAGTCACTTTTACTACTAGAAGGATCTAGATTTTTCTATATTATAGGATAATATATAAAGGTATAATTACAATGAAGTCAGAAGAAATCAATGATCTAAACTGCGAGTTAGAAATTACCTTGGTCAATTTACTATGACATTATATTTAAATATAAGTATGAAATTCATATTGAGATACAGAGCAGTTCCAGCTGGGATCCCAGTCTATTAAGGGCAATATAATGGATCCCACTGATGTACTGTAAGTCAACACATCCCAAGATTAATATTTGGGACCAATCTTGGACCACCTAATATATTGATTTTTGAGTTATAAAGGTTCAGTTCTACTCAGTATAATCAATTTAAAGTTTTATTACATGCTCCAAAATTTGAACCCTGATTTATGGGTAATATTTCATATTTATTTCACCAGTCAAAGAACTAGGTGAGCATCCAAGCTGATTTAAATTGCTCCAATTTGAAATTAATCAAAAATCCCCCACTTTGATCCCAAATTAATGAAAAATGAAATGTGTTAAATGGACTAAGTTGACCCTACTTTTGCATTTTACCCATTATAATAATGTGAAATCATGCTCTTTCAAAGCTTGTCTTTATCATATATTACATTTGTATATGCTAAACATGTTTTCCCACTTCTTTAATTACAATAGTGTCTGAAAACTATATTAATGTTATAAGAGATCAAATGTTTTCATTTCTGAGTCTGTAGCAGTGCACTTTGTATAGCTTTAAACTTCTCAGAAATATACAAATTAATAAATAAAAATGAACAACTGGTCTTGAAAAAGTCACACCATCACTATATTGAGAGGGCATGTAATCACACAGTGACCTCTAAATGGTCAAGCAAACTGACATACGTAACACAACCTGATCAGGTTTTATACTATCTCCTGCTCAGTAGATAATTCATGACCACAAGCGAACAAATTAAAACCTACAATCTGATGCAGAATGTCTTTTAGTCTGCCTAAGGTTTTCTTTCTGTTTTGACACAACGTGAGGAAGGATATACCTGGTGAACCAATAAAGGCATGATCAACAGCTTTCCAACAGACTCTATAAATTTCACATATGATTTTGCAGGTCAAACATGACGATCATTCTGGGCCATGGAAGATCCCATAAACCATCGTCCCCATAAACCTTCTCTGATAGCGTTTTGTCTCAACTATCTTTTAATCAACTGTGCATACATCCAGCAATATCTACCGTCATCCTTCACCAACTTGTCACTGTTACACAAGAAACAAATGTGGTAAAAATAAACCTTACCCCCACAAAAAAACCTGAATTTTTATTTTAAAAAGAGTTTTCTTGTTTAATCTCCGGCCCTAGCTTGCTGATACAGTTTGCACTTGTAACTTAAAGTGGCGACAAATTATAGTAAAAATCAACATTAATCCTGGTTAGTCTGACTTTTCAACCCTTCGGAAGGCAAACAGCATTCTATTTCAAAGGCAACACACAAATTTATTTAGGATAAATCTATCTTAATATCTATTTTACGATATAACTTCAAGCTGTAGCTAGGGGTTGAAACTCACTACCGAAAAGAGAGCCCCTAATTATAAAAGCGTGCCTTTAGATAAAACTCGTAAATAGTACAGGGGTTGACAAGGGATGAGGTCAATGAGGGCAATGAGTACTGGTGTAAGGAGGTGTGTAGACTGGTTCAAACCTAAAATTAATTGTTCTCCACTTTATCGGTGATAAACTTCATTGCAATAGCATACATTGGCATCAAATATAGGCAATCAGTCTTAAAATAGTTCCAAAAAACACTTTCAGTAAAGTAATATCAGTTAGAATGTTTGCTGTACAGAACTCTGCTGTTTAAGGCTCTGTGATAAAAAAAAAATTAAAATAAAACCAAGAAACTACAAAAAATGTGATGCTATTGTATATATAATAAAAATTTGCAACATATCTTTGAAAATTTTGTACAAAAAATAGATAGCGGAAATCTACAAACAAATGATGGATATGTGAAAGAGCCATTCTTTTCTCCTCAGTGTCAAAAATTTTCTAAATTTTCTGCTAATTGACTTAATCTCCTATCGTAATTTACATGGATTACCATATAAAACCATTTAATCCTGCCACCCCAAGGGGCTTTGCAATTTTCCATCATTAAAGTTAAGATTAAAAAAATAAATCTCTCCCCCTTATCCACCTGCTCAAATGTATTCATTCTTAAACAAATCTTAATCACATAATGTGTTTTGGATATTGTTTCATTCAAGGGTTAAATTTAAAGTCTATTTTTGTTAGTACCTTGAATTATGTGATTAAGATTTGTTTAAAGTCTATTATTGTTAGTACCTTGAAAAGTTGCATGATTTTTCCCTACAAAATGGAGGGGGCCTTAATAAGAGAGGAATGGGTACTTTTATAAGGTGTTATTGCAGATACCAAAATCCAATTAACTTCAAGAAGCTGCTCAATAAGATAACTTAAGTATCTTTCAAGTTTACATACAATGTCTACATGGATCATTTATCGACATTAAAGCTAAATATCAACACACAGTAATGTTCATTTCATATGGCTGATATTGCTTTTTGCTTAAAATAAAAAAATACGAGAGATTAATTATAAATCACTTTTATGCCTATTTAATTGCACATGATGTTTTTTTTACCACATTTCAAAACATAGGTATACATTAATTTAACAAAAATTGGCATGAAAATATGAAAAAAATGCACAATTTTAGATGGAAAAAGGTTAAATTTACATCATATTTACATAAAAAAGGCCTTAATTTCTCCTAACCACTTCCTATATGTTTAGTCATCAATAGTGAACAGTGCGTTAAAAAATGAGAATGACAAAAATTTAAACTAACTAATGAAACTGTTGATGGTGTCGTATTTTTATATCCATAAAACCAAAATTCTATAAAACCATACTTAAACGAGTGTTCCTTGTTATGCTGAATTGCGTTTTGTTACAAAGACAAATCTGTCTCCTTGACGTACACAACCATTTCAATTTTTAATTGTATTTTTTTATATCTCTGACTAGACTACAAACTTGAGCAAATTATGAAAATTCCTTCGGTTATGAAAACATCAAAGTAAGTACTGTAATATATTGAGGACTAGATAATATTTAAATAATTTGGTCGCCATAAAAATACAACACCCCAGTGGAAATATTATAATTTGTATCTGGCATATTTTTGTCAGCATGCTTTTCAAGTTTAATGTTTATGCCTTCTGTTTGTCTAAAAGTATATTTTTAATGGCATGTTTGAATATTAACCAGAACAGCAAGTGATCCTTAAATCGAGTGCCAGACGTGCAGAGGGCTTTGTCCTGTACGGATGAGTCAATAGGTGGTCATAATTGAAAAATATGTGAATTTTAAGTTTTGATAAGACTTGTGCATTTTACTTTTCTTATCTTTACAAGCGTTAACCTTTTGACGCAAGTGGCAGCTTGACTATTTCAATATTGATGTTTGCTTTCAGACAAAAAAAAAACTGTAAAGATAGTAAACAGAAATAGGGATAATGAAATAAACACTGAGGCTGGAGACAAAGAGATAAGAATGAAGAAGAGTGTTGTTTCACACTTCTTGAAAGCATTCATATCTTTGCAACAACCTCATGTTTTGCTTTATTCTGATAAAAGTGCTTTATAATTATCATTACAACACCAATACAGTAAAAACTTAGTTTTGATTTTCTAAGAGATTGATAGGCATATATGTATAGATGGAAAATTAGAACATCTAAAACACTAGCATGCAGATGATGATGATTTTAATGTCAGGCTGCATCTTATGTTATTTACCTTGCTTTGTGCCAAATATATATGTATTTTTGAGGATAGAGTTGCAATGTCTAGAAATGACTAACAATGACTCCCTTGCAAACACTCCCTTCCCTAAAAAGTCTGATACCAAAACAATGAGGAGGCTCTCTTCATACTTGCTGCATGCCTCCATACAATAAAGCATGCATCCTGGTATCCCACCCACAGAGAGACTTCAGCATGAAGTGGCCACTTACAACCTGCAGACCAGGCTGTTACCCAGTGTTTATTAGACACCTACAGTTCTACCTCACCTAACTACAGGCATGAGACAGGATGCCATGGTCCAGTAAACATACATGTCTTTGAACTTGGAAGGTTGTGGGTTCAAATCCTGATGGGAAGCAAGAATCTTTCACATGTTCTCAATCAATCATGGCGAAGGTTTAACTCCAGGATGGTCAGCTGGGGGAAAGTCAGATAACTAATTGCAAGAAAGTTCCTCAACATTGCTGCCTGTGAGCACCAGACTAGACTTATTTTGCTAAACCTATTTATTCAATGGATATTTTCTGAACAGGATGAGTATTTGTTATTGAGGAAACAAGTCTGGCTGTATTGAAAATCCAACCATGATCTTCAGCGTTGAAGGTAGTACTCTTATCTCCATTACATACTTTAGTTTCATTCACTGTACATCTTTTAATATTAAGCAAGAAAAGAAAATGTAGTATCGTGGCAATACTAAAAGTCTGAATCAATTAGGACCATTCAAACCAGGTCAGGAACAGTAACTCTTGAGTACAATGAAAATGTCCTGTCTGACAATTTTAATTCCTCCTGTCTGTCTGCAGCCGATACTTGATATCATTTAAACCCGAAACTTAACACTCTGATCTTGTTCACCTTCCTTTGATCACCCGGAGGGGTCCCATTACTAAAATGGATGGTAGATGTAAACCAGCTAGCTTGCTGAAACCATTTGATTGGTTCATAATTGATCATTAATGGCAGTTAATGGGTGTCTAGCATGGCACAGGGTCACAAAACAAGCTCTAATGGTGTTATATAACTGTTGAGTTTTAACAGGTGTTTTGCAATTAAGTTCCTCACGCAATATAAGAAACCTTAAATTATATGGACACTGACATAGAAACAACGCTGATTTTAGGGTCAGGTTTAACTACCTGTGAGGTTAATCGGGTGATGACATATGCCAATTTTGGTACACTGCTTAAATTTGTCATTCTCACGAAGTAACACCAGAAAAGGAGATGATGATACATACATGTGAAAAGCCATTAAAAAGGATGGCTTTCTTGCTGGTCATCATTACATGGAAATGCAAATCAGTTTGATGAACCTCAGCAGTCTGACAAAACAAGACTATTCATTCCTGAAAACAAAATGTTTGGGCAACATAAGACACCTGTTAGAAAAGTTAAACACTGAATTCTGTTATTCTGCTTCAGTTACTGTGACTGTATTTCAGTCATATAGTGACGTCCCAACAAATTAAAATCACGGAGTGCACAGAAACATGTGGATAGAACCACTGACCTTACACAAGCCAGCTGGAGTGCTTCATCACATAAACAATCCACAAAGAATTAGTCTTTTGTAAGAAAAAAAACTGAAAAAAAAAAAAAAAAAAAAAAACACTGTTTGTACAGAAATATGGAAATCCTATGACATATCATCATTTTTCAGACAGGACATGTTTTTGTAATATTCACTGAAGGAGACAATTTCAATTGAAGCTATTTCAAAAGTTTCTTTCATGAACATGAATTTAAGTCTTTATTCATTAGATTTTCTTATTTGTTAAGCAAAATAAAACCACCTAGCAAACTACAACATGAAATGATAGTTTCCGACTACATGTACATGTAGTATAGATACTTTTCTCCTAATTTTCACACTGTTACCATCTACTACAATTTCATCTTTTCCATTGGTGACTGGCCTATAAATGTTCATTTTCGCATGAATTTTTGGGCAACAATCAATTTGAGGTTGAGCAAATTACTTTGAAGTTTGTATGATCGTCTTTCTATTATAGTTACATTTTAAGAATGGACACCAGAGATAATTGAAACTCTTTGTTGCCCCAGAACTTGACCAATGACTTCCAGTTTGATAGAGACCACTTCACGGTGTTTCAGATTTCTTAACCTCTTCTAACCTCACAGCAACTGGAGCTGCTATTCAAATATGTCAACATCTTGAGAATAGCTTGAGATTTTTCAACTTGGGCTCTTTTGTCATGAACTTGAAAATAAAAGGCTCGTAAAGTTCAGTGAAATTATGGGCTTTCCCTATAATGACTAGTCTCAGATTCAGAAGCATTTATTTATGCATGTTAATGAAGGATGTGAAAAGAGTGGGCTTTGCCCAAGTTACAGCCCATGAAACCCCATCCCTGTGATGACTGATTGAGATGCCTGGACTCAAAAGATATCAGTCCAGCTGTATGTCAGCTTCCAGACAAATATACTGAACATCAGGGATTTAGTCTGACAAATCGTTGACTACAGAAATATCATATTGTCAATTTATTGTACAACCATTCTTATATATGGTGATATACTGCAGAGAGAAGCTTTGTTATATCTTCAGTCTAACGTGAATCCTTCTTGCAGCATACCTATGGTGTGGTGTTGAAATCTTTCTGTAAAATGTACTTTTCATTCTACAGGTATCTATGACCAAGAAGGATCCTTGATTTTCATTTTCTAACAGAACTACTGAATATTCTGAAAGTAACATATTACAATACAAATCTATTTCATATATTCTCAGTCCTTATTAATTTTACAAGGACCTTTAACTATTTCTTTTACAATGATTAGGAAGCAAGTTTTTACAGTGATACTAATTCCTTCTAGGTGGTTCCTGGTAGTCTTCTTTGCATCAGAGCAGATTTAAAAAAAAAAAATAGATGCTTGACCCTAGTGGGGATTAAACTCTCAAACTTTGGATCTGTGGTCATTGATGCTATCACTTGACTACAGCACCCCTAAACCTTGACCTTAGGAAGACTCATTTTGACAAAATGGCAAACAGTGGAGACCCAGATCAGACAGCTCTGGGATTACTCAAATTCTTCACATTTTGCATGGCAAAAACAAAATCACCATTTCATATACCATATTTAAAATAAAATTGATAATCAGTTGATCAAGTCATAAATTTGTTTATGAATATCTATGAGGTAAAGGGTTAAAAATAAATTATCATCTAAGACCAGATGATGAGCCCCAGGGGTGTTCTCGAAAAAAAAAACTCTCACTTGAAAATCATGCTTAAGCTGAAGTTGGAATAAAGTGAGTATTCTCAGATTCAAGCATAAATGAGTATATATGAAGTTTGTCTTAACTGAGAATCTGTTTAAATGATGTGAACATGGTTCATTTATCAAAATAGGTTGATAATATCATACTTGAACATGATAATATCATACTTAAGTCTTAAGTTAATTTCAATATCTCCGTGACATTTGGTCCATTAATTCTGGAACGCATTGTATCTACCATAAAATGCCATGTACTGTGCGCAACCATGTATAGTGCGCAGCCTGAGTTTGAGGCTCAAAACCTTGGGAAAAAAGTATTTCTTTTCTATAATGCGCATATCTTTTTCGTACAATGAGGAGGCTGCCATCTTGTTTACTCGCGGCTGTTTTGCGATGTTCGATTGCACAACAGGTGGAAATGTTCTTCTGCTTCTGAAAGTTAGGTGTAATGCAGCGATTATTTTCACACCTTTAGTATCCACATGCATACGATACGGCTTCCTAGTGGGTGGGGTAAAGTTCAGGAAAATACGAATATACTGAGTTCCCTTGTATTGTGCACAACCCCTCTTTCAGAAATGAAATATAAAGTTAAAAAAAATGTGCACAATACATGGCATTTTACGGTATGTCAAAATGCAAGGTTATTCAGACCAACTGTCAAAATAAGGTTTTGAGGGTCCATTTCTGAGCCTTGATATATTTGTGATGCTGAAACACATGGAAGACTATAGATGAACAGAACTCTGCTCTGTAGTGACATAATAGGTATATATATATTACATAAAAGTTACATAATCCAGTGATTCAGCTCTCTTTGGTTAACCACTGACAAGTGGGAGGTGCATTTTAAAACCTGTAGCACAGACAACATTTGAGGGGTGTGGGCATTAGATTCTCCTCATATCTTTTCAAACAACTGTTCTTAAGCACTATAAAGACAGCAAAAGTTAGTGCAATTAATCTGCTGTAAAACAAGGCACTCTAGATAAGAGTATATCCAATTACTGTGAAGTACTTGAAAGTCTACAGGTAGCCATTTCATGGCTGTCATTTGAGAGAAGGTACGGTATAAAAGAGGCAAGAATACAATCATTGTTACAATTATCATCATCTTATCTGTAAAGTTGTCAGACCGACAACTGAGATAGCTCTTAAACAGTGCCGATCAGCTTGAATTTGTAGGTCTCTACGGTTTCCATGAATAACGATTGTTTTAAAGATAAATTTGAAGCCCTGTTTAACAGTGGTATTATACTAACATTGTGCGATTAAGATCAGGGTCCAGTCATTAACAGACTACATCAGGCGGCTAATCACTGGAAAGTTTATCTTTAAGGGGGAAAATAAAAAAAACAGAGACTTTAAAGACTATAAAAACACTGTAAAGGACAGATTTATTTGGATGCTTTGTATGTCAAGCTACTGATTTTGAAAGTCATGAAAATGCTAAAGGGGTTTCCTGTCCTAACATGATATGCACTTTTCATCAACTTTAGACTTGCACTGTTTTTACAGAATTTTGAGGAAATATTGACAATAAAAGAATTATTTCATAATCACATTATTTGTGATTTTTTTTTTGTATTGAAAGTTACCAATTTCTTTAATTTGATACTTAAATAATTCAGAGTTAATAACAATGTTCTAAATTATCAGTTACTGAATATATTTTAGCTCCTTTCCTTAGTACTGCAGTAATCAATGTAAGAAGTTGTCTTGATCTGAAAAAGAATTTAATTTAGTAAGGATATCATGAGTATTAAACCTCTGGCAATAATTCCTATTGAGACAGGAAGTGACCCTCACCTTGCCTGCAACACTAACCTTGATGACCTAGCAGTTTGTATAACTGACTTTAACCTTTTCAAGACACTAACAGATAAAAAATTACCAGCTAATTCCTAACCTTCTAAGACTCAGCAATAATCTATAATCCCAGATTTTAGGCCCCACAGCCACCTGTAGCAACTTACCACCAGCACCTTTAAATACAATTCCACCGCCCCTCCCACTGATACCACACCAGCATTTTTATATGCAATTATATAAACAAGAGCATCAGTCTATGTGCAGTTTTTACCGCCCTATGCGGATTTTTCAGCAGGATTTACTTGACACATTCACACAAGATTATGGCAAATTAGCTGTAAAAAGCTGCCTCTTGATTTTTCATAAATCAGAGAAAATAAACATTCATTGGGAACTTATCATCCCTCTATAGTCAGACTTATCAGGGTCTCCGGGGTAACAGTCTTGTGTTTTACCTCTGCCCAGGTACTGTAGTGTGCTTGCATCCAGGCTCATTATCAAATCTACTTATCCTGCTTTTTTTATCCTGGATTCAAAAACTACTTGTAGCCTAAAGTTCAAAACAAAAAATGCTGTGCTTATATTTTTTTTTTTAAGGTCACAGAACTTATTCGTTTGTGTATTTACTCTCACTATTCAACATGTACTGGCAAAAATTATTCATCGCCAAAATTTGTTAATGGGGCAAGAAAGAAGTGCAGAACACCATGTAGCTTGCAATGTTGTGCATGTCCAAGTAAATCTATTGGCCTTGCTGCTGCTTTATGTATGTTTATTGGGTTAAACGTCCCGTTGACAGTATTTCAGTCATTTGGAGACGATGTCTACTTGAAACAGATATAGTGCTGCCACACTGCAGTATCACGCCGTAGACATGTGGCATGATACCACACCCAGTCACATTATCCTGACACCGGGCAAACCAGTCCTGCAACTACCCTTATATTCTGAGTGCCAAGCAAGGGAGCTATAACAGGTGCTTTATGAAAATGTCTGCCACAGATGTAAGACATGTTGACTTATGAAAATTATTCTGAAAGTATACTGAACATCTATACAAGGTATCCCTCCAAATGTCTTGAAAAATCTCAAGTTCCTGATTATCAGAGACACTGATATATTGTGAAAGTTACATTACACCTGTCATCTTGCACCTTGCTCAATGTACTTGCAGCCGAAGATATTATTTTGATATGTCATCTGTTAACATGCGATTCTTGAAAATATAAATCTGAAAATAAACAAACTTTAACACATGATATCAATTTCTGAAGGACGTTAAGATTTTGAAGTTGTCCCCATGAGACAGCTGTCATCTTTGACAGTTTAATGTGCACATATCTACATCTTTGATCTACAATGGCCCTATCAGTATATACTTCAGTATGAAGTTTATTTCAAATACATTAATGGCTTAATACATTTTAGTCACTTCACAGCACTTTTTTCATAAAATTCCTAATGAGAAACGCAAAACTGTGCAACAGGGATTTTGATAAACAATTTTAATAACTGCAAAACATTCTATAACTGAACAGGAATCTATTGTATTTGGTTATTGCAAATACTTTAAATGGATCGATATTGTCAAAATCGAATTTAAATCTACATTTAAAACATTTTCTTTCTATTAAGGATATGATATGTATGCACATGCATTGTTCTTTCCCTGACTTTGAGGGTCGACAGTACTATACTCTGGTTTCTTGCATAAACCAGCACAGTGTATGCAGAATATATACCTGAACAGATTTCTTTGACAAAGCAGAAACAGTAACCTATAACCCAGCATCTAGGAAGTTGTTAAGACATTTTGAAGGATAATCCCTTGTGATCCTCATCATCTTATACAACAGTGCTTGTGGTCTACATCCGTCATTATGTAACAAGTTCTGAGTCTGAGTACCTGTCCTGGAAACAGTTTTTCTTTGTAGAGCGCCCACCCCAGTGTAAGAGGCACACAGACATTATTTGCACTGGGAATACCCATCAACTGACTCCATAGCATCTTGAATGGCAGCCATTATTATGAGGCATGATGGGAACTGCAGTTGCAGTGTCTTAAACTCAAGTGCACTGACATCCTCTTTCACTCTAAACATTTCATTGCATTCTATACCCCACTTCACGCGGAGATAAAGCAAAGATTTCGACAATTTGTTGTGACGTAGCGGTTTAATGATACAATTGTTGAATTCCATGTTATTGCTGAGGATAAAGCTGCTTTATGTAACAATACAAAAACTTTACTGCAAGATAATTCTTTAGCTGATCATTTCTGACAACAAATTGCAACAATGCAAGGAAGTGTTACAGTGTGAACCAGGATACATCAGTGCAGTTGTAGGAGACATGATGATGGTTCCAACAAAAGTTTAAAGGATGAGTTTATACAATGGCACCTGAAAACATAGCACATGGAAAAACTCATAATTATTACTATATGCTCATTTACTACAGTTTCAGTAGGGGTATATGGATTCAATCCCTGACTGCTACACTATATTGCATGGGATAGAATTTAAATCTGCCTGGAATGGTACACAGCATCATTATAGTTTGCTTAATCTGGTGTCAGGATAAATATGACACTTTGTCTGGTTTCAAGGTACTTGGACGTA
>CM037790.1:12479913-12529913 GCA_021229015.1 Solen grandis | reverse complement strand
AGTACTCGTGTACATCAATATAAATTTGTGTGACTTATATATGCCCAATGCCTCATATCTATAACCGCTATTGCTATTTTTTTTTATAAACAAACGTCATTGACTTCATTGCTTGCTTTCTAACTGACTTATTGACTTACATGTATAATTACTTACTTATCTGCGAATGTGTTGACTGACCTTTGTGCTTACCGATTGACTTAATTTCTTTTGTACTGGCTGTTTTTCTTACTTAGTAGCATACTTACTGATTTATTTGCAAACTTAATGACTTACTTACTTATTTGCGTACCTAATGACTTACTTACTTATTTGCGTACTTAATGACTTACTTACTTATTTGCGTACCTAATGACTTACTTATCTATTTGCATATTTAATGACTGTCTGGCTTACTTAATTGCATACTTAATGACTGACTTTCTTACTTATTTGCATGTTTTACTTACGTGCATAATTGCGTATTGACCGACTGTCTATTCTACAACAGTCTGCAAAGTTGCAGGATAATATCAAGCGTTGTCAAGTCAACCTTGCACCAGACTGCTTCTCCGCTCTAATTATTTCGGCTAAACGACTTGACACGGAAGCAATGGATGCGAATAGATCTGGGAAAATCCATTCTGACGTTAATGATGAGAAAGTAGTGTCAAAACGTATGAGTGCCATTCCGTCGCTAAACAAATATGCAAATAATCAAGTGATGTTAATTTGTGTGCTGTGTTGGTAACACTTTCCGTGTGAAATACAGAGGTTGAACGGCAAGTTTACGCATTTTAGATGGTATATTAATGCCAAACAAAAAATAACGTCAGCAAATTAATCGAGACAATTGTACTAGATTGAAATATTGTTTTCTTTTTTTGTTGTCGCTTTGTTTTTCCTAAACTAAATATTCTAGTTAGCAGGAGATGAATATTTTTTTAGTCACATGTAATAAGAAAACACATAAAGTAATAATGTCATTATTCGTATCCCTTATAAACCGTTAAGTTTAATGTAATGTGAAATGAAAAGATTTATATCTTTGATGAAAATTATTTATCTTACCTATCTTACTGATATGATCATTTCATTATTAGATAAGTGCATATTGTAAATAAGAAAATCATTTGATGTCAGCATAAGTAAAAACTGGTTTATGTGCAATCTAGATGCAAGTTTAATCATGAAACAAAGTGAGTGTTGTTCATGTGGAAACAAGTTCTGTCTGAAATTGAATTATCAAATCAAACAGCTTATTCACCAGATCAAGAGGACACACACACACACACACACACACACACTTTGATAGACCTTCTTGTTTATTTAAGATACTCAGTGATTATAACCTTCCTTCTAAATAACGAGTGACTTTCAGCGTTTAGCAGAGTTGTTCGGTTGATAATTTTGGAGTTTACTGTTTCAGTAATGCTAAGTACAGTTGGAGGAAGACCGGAAACCACTGAACTGCAAGACTATCAGAGGGACAAGAGGTCATGGGTGAGAGACTGAGTGATGGTAAGTCAATGACTCAAACAATTTTGCCAAGGAGGCCCCTCAGTTTAAAGAGTAACAATTCAAGTCCTGTTAAACATGATATGGTATCCAGTCTCTATAGCTGTATGAGTTTTCGATGGTTCTTCGTACTCATACTCAAACAATTTCTATCTAGTTATATAGTTTACCGAAGTTAACCGAATATAAGTCGATATTCAAAGACCTTGTAGAGATTTGAGTGTACTTAGAATTTCTAAATTGACGTTCCAATAGAGAGTGTTACTTTTCAATTCTAAATATTTCAATATTTACCAAACATATCAGTTTCAGTTTTCGCACACAATATATCTCGTATTTGACATGAATTTCGCCCAAAATATCTCAATGCCACGTGGTAGATTTGGGCTAGATCGATGACAAATACAAACAAGATATAGTGTGTGAAATTTAAAGCGATATGTTTGGTAAATATTGAAATATTTAAAATTAAAAAAGTGCACGTTTTCTTTTGGAACTGAGTGTGTAAAATATTTGCTGGATACACAATTTTAACGTTCAGGGAGATAGCGGAAGAAAGCAAAATTGATAGTTTCCATGAAAACTTCGTGAAATCATATTGGGTATGGATATATGTTTGTTTCAACATATATGATTTTGTTTTTTAATAAGCTTATTAAACTTTTAAATTCCAAAAGAACTCCTTACGTCTGTGTTCCCTGTTTAGATGCATACTATATAAAACATTTAACTCTGATATCTACATATGCATTTGTATTTATTTTCAGACATTTATTTCATATGTGTAATCCATTCCCTATGATTCACGACGCATTGTTAGAATCATTTCATGGCATATTCAATTTACACACACGCAATCATATGATTAATTATTTAACATGTATGAATTTGATACGTCAAGAAACTGTTAAGTTTACGTCCATATTTGATAAGACAACATTCAAATTCTGATCAAAAATATCTGAACACATGTTCTGCGATTAACTGAACATTCCGCGGTGATAAGATTAGTCCTGAAGGTGTCCTTCTATATCTGGTTAGTCCTGAAGGTGTCCTTCTATATCTGGTTAGTCATGTAGGTGTCCTTCTATATCTGGTTAGTCATGAAGGTGTCCTTCTATATCTGGTTAGTCATGTAGGTGTCCTTCTATATCTGGTTAGTCATGTAGGTGTCCTTCTATATCTGGTTAGTCATGTAGGTGTCCTTCTATATCTGGTTAGTCATGTAGGTGTCCTTCTATATCTGGTTAGTCATGTAGGTGTCCTTCTATATCTGGTTAGTCATGTAGGTGTCCTTCTATATCTGGTTAGTCCTGTAGGTGTCCTTCTATATCTGGTTAGTCCTGTAGGTGTCCTTCTATATCTGGTTAGTCATGTAGGTGTCCTTCTATATCTGGTTAGTCATGTAGGTGTCCTTCTATATCTGGTTAGTCATGTAGGTGTACTTCTATATCTGGTTAGTCATGTAGGTGTACTTCTATATCTGGTTAGTCATGTAGGTGTACTTCTATATCTGGTTAGTCATGTAGGTGTCCTTCTATATCTGGTTAGTCATGAGGTGTCCTTCTATATCTGGTTAGTCATGTAGGTGTCCTTCTATATCTGGTTAGTCATGTAGGTGTACTTCTATATCTGGTTAGTCCTGAAGGTGTCCTTCTATATCTGGTTAGTCCTGAAGGTGTACTTCTATATCTGGTTAGTCATGTAGGTGTACTTCTATATCTGGTTAGTCATGTAGGTGTACTTCTATATCTGGTTAGTCATGTAGGTGTACTTCTATATCTGGTTAGTCATGTAGGTGTACTTCTATATCTGGTTAGTCATGTAGGTGTACTTCTATATCTGGTTAGTCCTGAAGGTGTCCTTCTATATCTGGTTAGTCATGTAGGTGTCCTTCTATATCTGGTTAGTCATGTAGGTGTCCTTCTATATCTGGTTAGTCATGTAGGTGTCCTTCTATATCTGGTTAGTCATGTAGGTGTACTTTTATATCTGGTTAGTCATGTAGGTGTCTCTATATCTGGTTAGTCATGAGGTGTACTTCTATATCTGGTAGTCATGAGTGTCCTTCTATATCTGGTAGTCATGTAGGTTTCGTTCTATATCTGGTTAGTCATGTAGGTGTCCTTCTATATCTGGTTAGTCATGAGGTGTCTTCTATATCTGGTTAGTCATGAGGTGTCTTCTATATCTGGTTAGTCATGTAGGTGTCCTTCTATATCTGGTTAGTCATGTAGGTGTCCTTCTATATCTGGTTAGTCATGTAGGTGTCCTTCTATATCTGGTTAGTCATGTAGGTGTCCTTCTATATCTGGTTAGTCATGTAGGTGTACTTCTATATCTGGTTAGTCATGTAGGTGTCCTTCTATATCTGGTTAGTCATGTAGGTGTACTTCTATATCTGGTTAGTCATGTAGGTGTACTTCTATATCTGGTTAGTCATGTAGGTGTCCTTCTATATCTGGTTAGTCATGTAGGTGTCCTTCTATATCTGGTTAGTCATGTAGGTGTCCTTCTATATCCTGGTTAGTCATGTAGGTGTCCTTCTATATCTGGTTAGTCATGTAGGTGTACTTCTATATCTGGTTAGTCATGTAGGTGTCCTTCTATATCTGGTTAGTCATGTAGGTGTCCTTCTATATCTGGTTAGTCATGTAGGTGTCCCTCTATATCTGGTTAGTCATGTAGGTGTCCTTCTATATCTGGTTAGTCATGTAGGTGTCTCTATATCTGTTTCTAGGTCTCTAATCTGGTTAGTCATGTAGGTGTCCTTCTATATCTGGTTAGTCATGTAGGTGTCCTTCTATATCTGGTTAGTCATGTAGGTGTCCCTCTATCTGTTAGTCATTAGGTGTCTCTAACTGGTTAGTCATGTAGGTGTCCTTCTATATCTGGTTAGTCATGTAGGTGTACTTCTATATCTGGTTAGTCATGTAGGTGTCCTTCTATATCTGGTTAGTCATGTAGGTGTCCTTCTATATCTGGTTAGTCATGTAGGTGTCCTTCTATATCTGGTTAGTCATGTAGGTGTCCTTCTATATCTGGTTTAGTCATGTAGGTGTACTTCTATATCTGGTTAGTCATGTAGGTGTCCTTCTATATCTGGTTAGTCATGTAGGTGTCTTCTATATCTGGTTAGTCATGTAGGTGTCCTTCTATATCTGGTTAGTCATGAAGGTGTCCTTCTATATCTGGTTAGTCATGTAGGTGTACTTCTATATCTGGTTAGTCATGTAGGTGTCCTTCTATATCTGGTTAGTCATGTAGGTGTACTTCTATATCTGGTTAGTCATGTAGGTGTCCTTCTATATCTTGTTAGTCATGTAGGTGTCCTTCTATATCTGGTTAGTCATGAAGGTGTCCTTCTATATCTGGTTAGTCAGTAGTGTCCTTCTATATCTGGTTAGTCATGTAAGGTGTCCTTCTATATCTGGTTAGTCATGTAGGTGTCCTTCTATATCTGGTTAGTCATGTAGGTTCTTCTATATCTGGTTAGTCATAGGTGTACATCTATATCTGGTTTGTCTGAAGGTGTCCTTCTATATCTGTTAGTCTGAGGTGTCCTTCTATATCTGGTTAGTCATGTAGTGTCCTTCTATATCTGTTAGTCTGAGGTGTCCTTCTATATCTGTTAGTCATGTAGGTGTACTTCTATATCTGGTTAGTCATGGTGTTCTTATCTGTCATTAGGTGTCCTTCTATATCTGGTTAGTCATGTAGGTGTCCTTCTATATCTGGTTAGTCATGTAGGTGTACTTCTATATCTGGTTAGTCATGTAGGTGTCCTTCTATATCTGGTTAGTCATGTAGGTGTCCTTCTATATCTGGATAGTCATGTAGGTGTACTTCTATATCTGGTTAGTCATGTAGGTGTACTTCTATATCTGGTTAGTCATGTAGGTGTCCTTCTATATCTGTTCATGTCCATTATTAGCTGCATCTAAGACGCGTTCGATCTGAAAATGATATTGTGCTATAGGGTTACACTTACGTGCGAAAAAATATACGCCCTATAAAAATCTTATTTCATAATGGATAAAATGTGGATATATGATATTTTAATTTTGTATCTTCTGTCATACAAAGGCGCAGCTATGAAATAAAAATAGTGAATTCAAGATTTTTCGTACGCGGAATGGACTTGAAAATATTTTGTCGCTTATTTGGAAATTTTAATACATCATAGGCGATCGCGACAGTTTCTATTATCACACACGAGTAAATTTTTACAATACCTCCGGTTTCTGAAAAAGGACAGTTTACGTATAAATAAAATAAATAATAAAACCGCTAGATGATGGAAAAGTCAAGATCGAAAAAGGGTTGTGCGTTATATTTCAACTGCAAAGTTTTCAGTATTGTTAACAACCGCTAATTTCAATCGATGTTAGATATTGACGTTATTGTCATCAGTATTGTACATATTAATCACGGCGACTGTCGTTACCCGATTAAAAGAAAATAGGCATAACCCTTTCCTTCATATAGACTCATTTTGACGCACTCAATAGGTACCACATAAAGCCTGATCTGCAGAAAACCACAGTTAAACCTTACCAAATTTAATTATAAAGTCCTCATTTCCAGACCACTGAGGAGCAGCGAACAGCATAAAACCTGGTTTTATGCTGTTCGCATAGGTCTTTTCATGGTTTCCTCTATGAGTTAAAACGAGGGTTAAAACGAGTAAGAGGAACGGATTCTGCAGTGGATACGGGATACACTCGATATTTCGGAAATAGGTTTACATGGCTTTAGATATTTATATGAATAAATATTTATCTCCTCCTAAGTTAAATTTCCCCTCAGTAAATTCCCAACCTACAAATTAAAATGCCCTTTCCTACAGAATAAACATAGTGACTTATTCCTTTAAGCTTTTATCTTATTCCATATCTATATACTATTAACTGAAAAAAGGAAAGTCTGAATGTTTGAACATGAGAAAAAATAAGTTTTTTAAACAAATACTATTGGTTTGTCCTTTCTTTTCAAAATAAATGTTTGTTTTAGCAATATATAAGGGTATTTAATAATAGATTGATACTTAGTTTAAACTTATTTATTCAGTAAATTTCCATATACAATATTCATTAACAATATAATAAGGATTAGAACGAAAGAAATATTCTCATCGTGTTCTTCTCCGTTTTACAATAGTTTAAAAAAGTAATATGGCTTAATGTACATGAATATGTTAATAACTACAATCTTTTTCCAAGGGGAAAAATGCATAAAAGATATCAAGAAAAAATATTAATATGAGAAAACAACATTGCAATATATGAGAATGAAGAAAACTTAAAGAGACGACAGTGATAAGTGGTGGATTGGTTGGTGACAGGTAAAATCATATAATGGTATAAGGGAGTCTCTCTCAAAAACAAACATTAATTATCGAAGCGTTTGGAGGCTTTGATAAATGAATGAACAGCCTCAACAATTTTTATATTGTTTACATGTGCAAGATTAATATCACCGAATAAAAGTATATTAAGATTTATATTATGTATGGAGGAAAGATCATTGAACATCGTAGTTCTGGCATTGTTGTAATTTGGGCAATATAATAAATAATGTTCAACGCTCTCGACTGCACCACAAGTACATAGAGGAGAATTTACCATATTTTTCATGCATAAAACCTGATTCAAAGGACTACATTGATACTTGATACCCTAGATTAATTTTGCTTCATTGAATTTGATATTTGATGTGTCGCCAATATAATGACATATCATTTACTTAAAAGTAATTCATTTCATAGGTGAAATTTCATCCTAACTGCTGCTTTATAAGGTATACTAATTAAAAAAAAAGCACTCATATTTTTCTTAGGCCGGTGACCCCCTGTTTATATATATATATATATATAGAGAGAGAGAGAGCGATCAGCTAATTTACTATCAATATACAAAGAAACAGGAAATTCTGAATATTTTGAAGAAATGATGAAACCAGCGCGATTGTCTTTAAAAACTGGTAAAAAACAACAACAAAAAACATGAGATGAAAAGGTGTATCATAGATAAACCGCAAAGAATATTGTATTTGTCCAATGGAAATGAGGCAGATTGACGTTCACGTATTAGTTTATGAGACAGGAATACATATATTCGTCAATGTTAGAGAACCACGATCGGCCGTTAGTAAATGTATAGCTGTGTCATTTTTAAGATATTTAGTAAACTCATATCCATTAGTTCAAAATGAGCATAAAATTATGAATCGACAAATTAAATGACTGCATTGAAAAAAAGTTTGAATTTAACCGTGATGAAAACGTTAAAACTTCAAGATTATACAGATCTGTCACTGCCCCTGCCTTCTTCAGTGTCTCTTGTTTTTCTTATTCATTTGTGAAAGCTTCCATCTCTTGGCTTCGATTCCAGTACAGGGGACTAGAATAACGCAAATCTGTCACGTGACCAGAAGCGTTTAAAAAGGACGTTAAAATCAATCTTTGAAATAGGCTAATTGTGATATTGGAGGGAAGTTTTGACAAGTAACCGAGTTTACAAACTTTACGTCATTCACTGTCCCCTACTTTTCCATTTTGGTAGCTGATGATGGCTGGAGTACACGCTTTACGTATATAAAAATACACGTTATCCTGTACTGAATCTTTTTGATGTTGTAGTATTAAACATACACAATCAGACGACATGAGTATGTGGCCATGTCCGGTATATAACCATTATGCACATGCGTATAATATTTTAGATTGCAATGTTGTTTCTAAACAATGGATGAAGTCATTCTTTTGTACCCACTTCAATGGGCTTAATCGTATCCTGGTGGATTGGCGTTGAGCATCATTGACCAAAAAACGGGATGCGATAATTCGTCTGCTTATTTGATTACAGGAAAAAAAATTGTATGACCATATATGGTCATGTCATTATAATTGTATCATGATGAAAATTATGATTGCATATGGAAACTGTCATTTTCTAAATGCTGAATTGTTTTGTATTCAAAAAGGAGTTGTTGCATTTTACTAATTATTTATTAAACATTTTAAAGTTACCGTTCTCATAGAATTTCAATATAAAACAGAATGACATTTAATGTAGGTTAGTGTATTTGTTAAAAGATATTTTTTCTTTCATCAAATATAGCGAATGTTTGTTATGGCAAGTGATACCTCTTTGTAACAGAATACTGTTTTGGGTGTTATATTTGGGTTATTAAATATAACTCAAATTATAATTAATTGGCATTGAAATCTGTTTTTCAATGTCAAGAACTAAGATAAAGCATGCAGTTGCAACGTGGTGGCTAGTGGACATCACAATCATGAGTAAAGGTGAACGGAAATATATGCTAAATGAATCTCCATTGTCAGAAGGGCCGTGGTCGTGTGACAGGTGGGGAAATAGAATAGACGGCCTTCGAAATCAGGGCACGTTTGGGAGATCCAAACCTTTTGAGTAGTCTTTTGTTCACGCGAACGTATGCATGTTTAACAGAGACATGCACGAACGTTCACAGACTTGAAAGTAATCACAAACAATATTTGTGGTGTTTTTCTTCATGAAAGCCAGTGGCATTCGAACAAACATATTGACAGTTTTTAAAAAAACATGGAAGGAACATATTTTCCCGATATTATCAGATGTTTACAAATGAAGTGTCAACATCTAGCTTAAAGATAAGCAATGCCATTTGAGACGGGCATGTCAAATCTACTGATATAAACGTATATAGACATGTGAACAGGAAAATCTGCCACGAGACGTGAAACAGTGCGCTCCATTGCGGTTACTGTGCCCAAAATTGTTCTAAACTTAAGGGTTTACTAAAGAACAATTAAAATTTTGAGATCCGATTTTAGAACCTTAAAAATATATGCTGCTGTATGGGACCGTTTCACACCAGTCTGAATGAAATGTTACTTTCTGCACGTAGCTATCTTAATGAACATCTACAAGTATAAAATCAGCATTATGATTCATTGCTACCTATTACTAAATAGGATTAACCCATTTTAAGCGAGTTATTTTTATCCTGTGTGTACAAACCCTATGTATTGTATAACAACCACTTTATGTTAACATCTTAAAGCTGGAATGCGTAAAACAGATTGCGCAAGAGTTAATTGTTAAATGGACTTCAGTACAAGTATCTAGTTGTATATAATAGTATCGACATAACAAACACAATGGTATTGCATAGAGGCAGCATGCAGACAAAAACTTCCCCAAAACTGAATAACTGTCGTTTAAGCAAAGAAAAAGCTAGTACTTGAAAGAGAATACAGCACCCATACTTAAGCAATTGAAATCGTCATTTGCAAGATATTAAATTGGTCATTCACTCTAATGACTTTGAACACCTAAGCTCGAACACTTGATCTGCTGATCTATATATCTCGTGTTCATCACAAACCATGGAATCGGAAGAAGCAGTGACGACATACGACGCCTTGGCTCAACGCCCTGTGGCTTATGGTTACGGCTTGTAAAACAATAAGTACGGAATATTTTTGCATTATTAAAACTATGTTATCTAGAGAGAAGAAGTATTAGACCGCTGGCTGATGGCTTTTAGATTTACCAGTTATGTCAGATTGATGGGACCAATTACTCGCAGCGCCCCCAGTGTAATGACATAACAATGAGTACATCCGGATCAGCTGATGGAATGTGTCATTTTTATTTATTTTCATTTTTATCTACCAGTTTTACCTGATGTAAAAACGTGTAGATTATAACATTGTAAAGCATCTCTCTCTCTCTCTCTCTCTGTTTGTCTGTCTGTCTTTCTCTCTCAGTCTGTCTGTCTCTCTCTCTCTCTCTCTCTCTTCTCCTATCTATTTTCTATTTCTATACTTTTATGAATTTTGTATCATTTAGTGTTTCACTCGTAAGTTTTATTTTGTTTAAACTATTTAAATATAACATAAATATTCCTTAAATCTATACATGATTATGTTTGCTAGAACTACATTTTTCGAGGTAATCTCGATTAAGCGGTACGATAACTTGGGGTTGTTGGTTCGATCCTGGTCTTGACATTGTTTAAAAAATCTCCATTGCTTGGATTTAAAGGTTTGTCAAAGGGTGTGGATACATGCTTATATTGCAGCGAGACCGCACTGCATCTTGTCTCACCTGTCGTGTGCTTGATATTCGAAATGTCAAAGCCGAATAGACAAAAAAAAACCTTGTTTGACAGGCGGCAATTATGTCAAGAATCTTGAAAAGATATGATATAGTGGGAAAATTAGAAATGAGCTTGCTATAAAGTTGATTCGTTTTCGAGAAAATGCACAGATTTTATTCTGTAATGGCACTTAGTCTCTACAGTTCATTTTGTGGTGTCTCTAAATCAATTAAATGTTCATTTACTTTCGCAGCTCTACGTTTTTTATTTACATTTGCTGTTTCGTTTTTAATCTGATTAATACTCAAAGATAAAAAAAATCTTTTTCGTGAAAGGCCGAAAAATATTCCATGCAGTAACAAGTTATTGCGTTCTGGGTGACATTTTTCTTGTGTGTATACTATATAGGATATCTTGCGTTGGCTGAGCCAGGTAAAAAATAAACGCCGTCAAATCAATTAAATTAAGTATCTGCGCCAGTCTTTTATTTGACTTTTTGTGAGTACCATTTAATAAATTTATTCCCGTATGCTCTGTTTTGTGCCTGCCACCCCTTCCCGCCCGTAAATCCCGCGATTGCTTTCTCTATATATTTTATAGTCGATTCTATAACGACATGACCAGTTCACTATATAAAGGCATTTTATAATACATCTTTATCATTTTATCATGTAAAGGACATGTGTAAAAAAACTCCGAAAAGATGAGAAAATAAAATTAATTCTACAAAATTTTCCTTTAAAAAATTTAAAAAAATATAAAACATAATTTTATCATTTTATCACATTCTATGGTGTCATTGTGCCCTTGATTTAATCCAATGCCATTATGATAATGAAATAGTATTTGCGTTATTAAAGACGCACCTAAATCATCACCAACAAAATAGCTTAACAATATTAGGATATCAACACCATAAAATATATGTTTTTGATCTGTGTTTTGATGTTTGTTATGCAGAGTCTAGGATTTTGACATCGATAAAATAGACAATAGATATCAGTTTGTCATCCCTATTTGCAGTATTGAACATTACAAGCACATGCATCTAGGAATGGCTTTCGCAAAATACGATTAGAGAATATTAAATACTGTCTTTATCTATACTGACGCAAGAGACACGGCAATGCATGCAATCAATGCATATTATGTCTTTCCAGATACGACCTTGGATATATGCTCTGTCTGAGGTTCGTCCTTCCAACACAAAGATGCACAATTATATATGATATCCGGTCATAAAATCATCTAAGGACAAGAACTGAGTCCGAACAGAGTTTACAACTCAAAAGAACCAGTTTTTGTGGCGATCAGCATAGAATTATCGACAAACAACATCTTTAACATAAATTGTACAATTTTTGTGATATGAAATTATATGTGTATATACATGTATCAACATGATCAAGGATGAGTAATCAAATATATCAGTGATTCTCAAAAATATGTTTTGTCAAACATAACAACATGCCAGAACTTCCTAAAAACACTTTGATCTAGGAGTAGAATTATTGACTACGGATCCAAAGATTGTATGATCGACTCCTATGTTCATGATAACTCAAGGCTTAAGTACTTGGACAACCCAGGAACCTTTAAGGTAATGTTTCTGTAATGGTTCCGCTACATTTCGGACCTCATGACCTTTCACGGAGATAACCAAGGTTTCCTAATGTTTCATAGGGTACCTTGGTACTCTTGGTAGAGGTTTAGTGGTCCAAGACATAGCGGAACAATTACAGGAACTTTACCTTAAGCAGGGTTAGTAAAAAGTAGAACAAAAAAAATGTGTTTCCCATTCGACGCAAAAAAAAGAAGAAATATATTGCAATGATACAATTTGCTGTCAATACATTCGTATATTTAATATTATGAATATAATGTTCAAATACACGTACTAACTTCATCTGAAACTCATTTAACATTTGTTTTGTTGGGGAGGACTGACATAACCGATATCATTTATGATTAATTGCTGTATATGCGCACTTCAAATGTATTTTTAGAAGAAACAAGCAATATACTGCATGCTTTTATCGGCTTTTTTGACTGCCCTGGTATTAAGTTTCACAGTTGATGGCCAATCCTCTAGTTCCTATTTGTTCCGTTTATATCACTTCCGCTGACTTTAGGATCCATAAATCTGCTAAAGCTTCTCTATGAATTCGACCATTCTAAACTCTGTGTCAGTAAGTTTAAAAACAACCCCATTAGTGCATGCAAGGTTGTGATGGTCATATATCAAATGAGAAATTAATTAAAGTTGCGTCGGATATTTGAAGCAAATATATATATATATATATATATATATATATATATATATATATATATAACGAAAAATATAAAGAAGAGACCATATATAACAGCTGTGGTGTTTAAATATCGACGTTTTTTGATGAAGCACTTCATGACGTCGTGTACGCCAACGCAGCGATTACCTCCCCTCAATGCCATATACATAATATGAATGCAATATATTATTATATATTATGAAATGTTCGACCATTTCTTCGCTATATTTATTTTTTATTGGGGTAGATAGGCACTTTTGAATTTAGTGCAATGCTATAACTATTTCTAAACTGGAAAAAAAGTCCTAAACATTTTCTAATTATAAGATTAAAACATTGAAGACAGATATAAATATATATGGCTTTTTAATTTTTTTCATTTTCGGCAATGTTATTTAGACTATGAAGAATCTTCGGTAAATTCAAAATGCGAAATTTAACAGACCAAATATTCAGACTATTCCTTATATTTTTTTTTTATAAAAATAACAATACTAATAATGATGATAAAATTAAATATAATGATAATAGAAACAACAATAATATCAACAATAAATTGCTGAAGAATACTACGGTTGTCAGGCGTTGCAGTTGTAAAATGATTTTGCAAAAACGATTAAGATAATTCTATCGTTTCTGTAGTAACGCCATATTACACAAACTTCGACAAAAAAGTATACGACACTTTCATTGTCAATATAAACCTGCCGGAATCTTTACAACACCGTGGTTATTTCCATACAGTGGTAATTGGACTGATTGGTCAGTGGTCAGAAGTGTTGTTGCTCATACCACGATATTGTGGAACCATACTTGTCGAATAGTATAAAGACTGAATACTTTCGGTGGGACGTTAAACTAGCAAAGAAATCATATAGGACATATTTTTTTAGTCAATGTTTGATCGTCTTTTTTTTCTGTATCAATGACAGGAAGCTGTCACTTCATGCGTTGATGTAAAAGAGAGATTACATAGTTAAAGAGAACTTTATCATTTTACCCATACCGCGGTTCAATGATATGGATCACTAACTGGGGTTATAAGATGTTACTCCAATACGATAAGCGTATCATTTCAATACGATAAGCATATCATTTCAATACAATAAGTGTATTATTTATTAGCATGCGTCTATATCGCCCTTCTTTTAAATTCATATATATTCCTATATTTAATTTCACTGAGTCGACATAAAATGATATGTAACAAATGAAATTTAAAATTGTGTCAGCATGGAACTACTTTTCGTATCATAACTTGTTAAATTACAGGTCCCTGCATCCTAAATATTACGGAAGCTACCTGAAAATAAATAATGACTCAAGGGAAAATAACAAAATGATTTAAATGTATAGTATTTCAAATAGTATTTTCTATAAAAAAAAATAAGCGACCAAACACTGAGATAAACATCTTTAAATAGTTCTGTGTTTCTTTTATAGTAAGAGGAAATCAGTCCTTACACGATCTCCATCAACAGATGCTTTTTAGTGGTATACTGGATTTTACAGAGGAAAAAACTCCCTACTGTTCACAACTACCGTTAAACAAACAGGAATGAACTAACTAACGACGGGCGTGTCTTTTGTCATCTTTAAAAACAAAGTATTGCCTTCCTCATAAAAGACTTAATGGCAACTTTCCGTGCCGGATTTTACAATTTAATTGTGAAATTCTAGTATCCTAAAACAACACACACCAGCCCTTGAGAAATACGATATGTCATCTACATAAATAACTAGTGAGAATGATTTTATCGCCATCATACGATTGAGCTCTTCAAAAGGGCTGTCCCCATTTCACAAGTTGCCTGAAAACATGGACGCCAAGGTCATGTGAACGGTGCACTCCACTGATCACTAAAACAACAAGGAAGTCATTGGCGTTCAGACTTCCGCCATATCCACTGTCATGCCATTGTTTCCTGAGCCGAATAAATATTTTATGATACTTTGTTAGGATGCCGGAAATTCCCTACTAATGAAAATTAAATTTCAATGTGAATAATCGGTATGCATATCATCAGATATGAAGTATTTCAGGTTTATGAACATTAAGAATTCTGCATCAAAAGTTAATAACTTCAAAAGCAAAATACATTGACAGCATTTTTAATTTCCAGTTGTATTAATGTTCAGAGAAATGACTATGTAAATTAGCGCGGATATGGGATTCTAGACAAAATGAGAAATCAATTACTCTACTATATTCAGTTAAAAGCTTTGCCTAATTTGCATATTATTAACCATTTACCTCATGAATATTCATGTACAAATTTAATGGTTATATGTTTTCTTTCGTTGTGTGACGATTATGTAGCATTAAATATTAGCAATATTTCATGAGTAAACATAGGAAACCTTAATCACACAGTTCTTTGAAGAAGCTGTCTAATTCTTATTTGTTCTGTTTGCAAAAGCATCAAATTGCCCCTATATGAGGTAAAGGCTTAACATGGAATATCTTTTAACCCTTTCCCTCATAGAGGACGCCATGAAAAGACCTATGCGAACAGCATAAAACCAGATCAGCTTGCGAGTAACTCGCAGGCTGATCAGGTTTTATGCTGTTCGCTGCTCCTCAGTAGTCTGGAAATGAGGATTTTATAATTAAATTTGGTAAGGTTTAACTGTGGTTTTCTGCAGACCAGGCTTTATGTGGTACCTATTGAGTGCGTCAAAATGAGTCTATATGAGGGAAAGGGTTTAACAGTTGTATATATCAAGTTGAAGGACGCCCATACATCTTGAACAAGTCTCTTCGATGAGGATAATGCCGCTTAAAATGATGATAATTATAAGAAAAGTAAGGTCACGGTCAACGCTTCTTATATTTCATCAATTTTGGTATGTCTTATACAAATAAATCTCAACAATCACTATCACCATATAGGATTATGATATTTTCGATAACAAACAACAATCGGTCTTGACGAGTACACGACAACTGTATATAATTATTTAGCACAACCGAAAACGCCCTTCATAACAGCTTCCACCTTCCACCCAAACATTTTGCTTCTGAGAGTACGTTCTCATAATATTGTCAAGCAGATACTGATTTGTTCATGCCAATGCCTTTGAATTTGAATTGTTCACCCCTTTCATGTTTTCTATCGAACCTTGTCGATTTACCAGAGTCTGTGCATTTTATGTACATATAATTGAGTCCGGAGAGGCGTCAGCGTCCTCCATTAACGACAAGTTATAACTCAAGCGTCTTTAGGACTTTGTTCTCACTTCCGGATATTGACTGGTATCGGAAAATTGTTGCTGTTAAAACCACGTGTCTTCCGGACCATAGTCGAGTGTAAAAGAGAGACAAAATGTGTGATTTACTGTTCACCGATTTGTTTCTGCTCTCGCCGATTCTTCATAATACAATAAACGGGTGTTTATTATAGTGTTTCGGTCTATTTTTGGCTCTGTTTAGGTATTTATGAATGACCATTTTGGTTTGATTACAGTAATAACGATTGATCTATTTGTATAGCATTTGGTGTATCTATCGAAAAATATATCGAAAAAGTATAAATAGATACTGTATGCTTATGCTGTTATTGTTTGGAAGGACAGTCTTTCATGCAGCTACTACGCTAATTACATAAAGGGGATGATCACGGGTAGAACCACCGACTTTTCGCAAGTCACATGAAAGGTCAACTCGCGTGAGCAGACTGGGACTCGGACCCATAGTGATGCAGGTCTAAGCAGTAGTAAGTCATAACCACTTGACCATTGGCGCCCTGAAATAATTAATATAAAAATAGGCTTTATTGTAGGTGAATAATTTACATGTAATTTAGATAAAAGGAATAACACCTCTTAAATAATAAACTATTAATTACCTTAAGTTCTACTGGTATTTATTATTAATAACATAATAAATTGATAAAAAAAGTCGAAATGGACTAACAAATTTAGTCTCAATTAAGTATGAATTAATATCAAAATTCAAAATGCAGCGTTTGAGTTAAATAGAAAGGGGTGAAGGTGAGTCTGCTTTTAGAGATAGAAAATATGAGATAGAGAAAGAGAGAAGGACAGACATACAAACAGACATACAAACAGACAGAATAATATATTTCCAATCTAGCGGCATCGTAAATAATGGTTAAGCTGAGCGGCCAGACATATGCGTGCCGCATGAAAATGCCGATCGTAAGCAGGGTGAAAGAGGTGGCGATTTATCATGTGACTGACTGGCTCCCGTACGTCTATTGACAGTTATGGTGTATTGTGGGCGGAAATAGGTAACGCGACCATTAGGAACTCAATAGCGATGACGTCTTCTTTCCCAGTCCACCGTTCTGTTGTCATCAAATATTAATAAGGCACAAATTTTGGATGGGAGAAGGAAATAAATTTTGAGACCTAAAAAAGATTGGATTTTTTTTATAGATAATAGGCGTCTAGCTGACTCGTCAAAAACCTCAGTGTGATTTAAGTAAGAATAAATAGTTAACTGTGTAAGATCGATGTCAATAGTTATATATCAATTTATAAAATTTATAAATAGAAATAACCAGATTACTGATAATGATTTGGAGAGCACCAAAAGAAACATTCAAGCGATATTGTTTGAAAATCTCTAAAGATGATTCCAATAATGAAATTCTCTCTCTCTTTCTCGCCCCCCCCCCCCCCCCACGCACACACACACACACACAAAAAATCATGGAGTAAAGGGTAGGATTTGAGTTATTTCTGGAAGGGGAGGGTTAATTAAAAATTGAAAAAATGCCCTTTTTGAAAGGGATTTCAAGTAATGTTTGACATTTCTTAAAGACCAGCAAGCGTCCTCGCGAATAGGAAATTGCTCATGTATGATTACACTGATAAAGATTCCCGACGGCACCAGTTCTATTAATCATTAATTGAAATATGCAAATAAAGTAATTCCCACGATAACGTAAAAAGAGCACGCAGCACCATAGTCGAACAAATGCAATTTGAAACCCAGTAGTTGTCTCACAAAAACTACGGTTGAAAGCAAACATTGGCCGTTCATTTAATCTAAAAATTGTTAATACACTTTGATATTTCAATATCGAAAAAAAACAACTTTATATGATTCATAATCAAGCCTTCGTAGAATTTCATGAAGTCTTTACCGTTCCAGCAGGTGTTCAGTTTCACTCGCGTTTCTCTTCTATGTCCCGGAATATTCCACATCCAGCCTTTAATGCGTGATTCTTTAAGAAAGAAAAGACATAATCAGCTATAAATGCAACATGATGAACTCTAAAGATTTCAATAATATTAAAAGTACTCTAGTGGTCTATCTTATTTCCGTCCGATAAGAAGAAAAAAAAATAGACGAGAACCGTCTCTACAATAAGTATATCAGTAGAATACAGAAGTATGTTTTTTTCTGCTCATGATAAAACCAAATATGGCGGCTGTTTAAGGTAGTGATAACGTTTTGTAAATTTCTTTAGATAAAAGACTATTATTTTTATTCTGATTTTGAATTTGAGAGTATAAAGTAGAGTTTTTTTTATTTTCAGTTGACGATGCCTGCCTGACGTAATCGTCTATATCATTACGTTGTATGACATCAGGTACGTATGATAGTTTTCTTCTCAATAATTGAGTATGCAATTGCCTTATTAATGTATTTTTTCTTGGAATAACGTAGTAGAGATATAAAATAAGTCATATATACTAGTAGTTATATTGTTTTCCTTAATTATCAATTGGATCGACAGTATGGCTTTATTCAATCTTTAATCTTTGATAAAGGGTCATAACTCTGGTAGATCTCACCAAGTTTACTGGGCAGGTCAACATTATTTGGCCATGAACATTATATCTATAAATTGATAAACGTAAAAAATGAATATGCTATCGTGTCAATTCTAAAAGCTTACCTCGACAACTTTATTTTTAAACAAGCTAATGCTCTTATAATATTGTACTTGAGAAAATGTGTACTATAGTATATCTAATATCACATCAAGAAATATTCCTATCAAACCAATCCAAATGTATTTTTCCCCAGATAAGTGAATTAAATAGTTTGATTAGTGTAGGAAATAGTAACTGTTTTAACATTTTATTTGCAGTTTATAATTAATTCAATTATTTTGTTGAATTTAATTTAAGTTATAATTCAAAAGAAACATTAATAGATAAATGGCTAATATTCTTAAATATCAAACTAAATAAATATCAATTAGGTGTTTCAATTTATTTAAACTGACATTTGCAGCGCTTAAATCATTGTGCTCTTATTAAAATGCGCTTTGAATTACAAACATCTAGTTCCATTGATTATCGTTTTAACTTTTAAAGCAGCTCTGTATAAGAACGCAGTTTGGGGTAAAACGCACTTTGGGGTCAGCTCTGAAAATCGTCCTTAAAGTCCCCTGATATACCCCATAATAACGCACTTTGAGTCCCACATCAATTTCATCATTGACATTGATGATCTACCTTTAAGAAGATCATCATCATCACCTCCTTTTCCTACTCATCATCATCATCATCATCATCATCATCATCGTAAGTACAGCATATCACTCTCTCTGCGCCATTGTTAACCGTGTTAGACTGCAAATCGTATGTGCGAAACATGCTTTTATAACTAGCACAGGGGCCTCCGTGGCCGAGAGGGTAAAGTCGCTGACTTTAACACTCACTCAGCCCCTCACCGCGTGGGTCGAATCCCGGCAGGGTCATTCGGATTTTCATGTGAGAAAGCCTTCCAGCTGGCATGGGGTAGGTCAATGGTTCTACCCGGATGCCTCCGTGCATTCAGGGTCTTCCTCCACCTGTAATTAGCTGGACGTCGCTATATGACTGAAAGAATGTCGAAGCGACAGTAAACTCAAATAGTCAAGTCAAGTCATAACTAGCACTGAAAACAATAACTATCCTTTTAATACTGGTGTATTACTTCGCAGGGTAGTTGTACGATCAAAAATAGTTCATATTGAAACTTACCTGTTAAGATAGAAAACTCATAATTTCATGAGCAAAACGCAATATTAATACATGCATTAGATATACTCCACAACCGTATGTTAGCTAGAACATGTAAAGCATTCGACATCTCTCACTTTAGGTCTGCTTTTTTTCACAATGTAATTACCTATAAATCTGATGATGATGACGTAAATGGTGTTAGAATGTGGTAATTAGGATATTTTATTGTACCTAGATAAGGCCTGAGAAAGAAACGCGTGTCTGTTCATGTCAAATTGTTTAAAACGTGTCCGTTTTATTCATGTCAAATTGTAACACATGTCTACCGTCCCCGGTGGCCGAGTGGTTAGAGTGTCCGCCTCGGGAGCGGGAGGTCTTGGGTTCGATCCCCGGCCGCGACATACCAAAGTCGTAAAAAATGGTACTGCTATAGCTCCCTTGCTTGGCGCTCAGCATATAAGGGTAGTTGCAGGACTGGTTGGCCCGGTGTCAGGATAATGTGACTGGTTGTGGTATCATGCCACATGTCTACGGCGTGATTCTGCAGTGTGGCAGCACTATATTGTCTCAAGTAGACATCGTCTCCAAGTGATTGAAATACTCTCAGTGGGACGTTACACCCAACAAAAAAACAAACACATGTCAAAAATGTTCCCAGAACGCTCCTTAAGTCATTTCATATCAGCAGTATAACTACTAAGATTGGTAAAAAAACAACAACCTGGAAACCACTTCTGTCCACTTAAATGTATGTAATTTCATATACATGTTTTAAAAGCTGGCCGCTGAGCTGCCAACTTCACGAACATCTTTCTAAGTGCGTTAGATTTCACTCTAACGAAAGTAGTAATGCAACAATGCAATGCACTTTGGTGTCCAGTTCTGACCTCATAGTGCGTTGTACCCCAACGTGCGTTCCAATACAGCTCGTTCACAGAATTTGAAATTTTAACTACATGTATGTATAACGTCTATCAATACCCATCTGCAGAAGCATGATCACTCAGTGTAACATTTTGTGATTGTAAAAAAAAAAAAGCGTTACGAACGGTATAAAACTTATATATGTATTTAGAATGTTTATTTCTGTGTGCCGTCACACGACAGATCACATTCATTCTTAGCGCATGTGCTCACGTCATAGGCTAGAAATTTTGATAACATTTACGAATTCGCTACTCGGGACTAGTGGTCTGTTGCGGAATATGTCATGTTATATAGCAAACACTTGCTTCAGGGATACCATATTCTATATTTAACCGGATTTCTTCGAAGTGCGTTCAAGAAAAATAACATTTTCCCATGCGATGTGATCTACACTAGACTTCGCCAAAATTTACGAGGGAGAGTGGATTTATTCTTATTTCTACCGATCCACTATAAACGAGCTGTTTCAATATTCCCATTGGTAGGTCGCCCCCGGGGATCGAGTTGGTGTGACTTGGTTTACGGCGTGATACTGCAGTGTGGCAGCATTATATTTGTTTGATGTAGACAACGTTTCAAAATGTATGAAATCCTGTCGACTGGACGTTAAACCATGTTTACAAACATAATAGCCTTAATAATATATGAGTTAGCTGATGAAATGTTTTTCATTGATATCGTCACTTCGGGGGAAGGGAAATTCGAATCCTTAACCTTTGGATCCGAGATCTTTTGATACTTACAATAATTAACCCTTTCCCTCATATAGACTCATTTTGACGCACTCAAAAAGTACCTCATAAAGTCTGATCTGCAGAAAACCACAGTTAAACCTTACCAAATTTAATTACAAAATCCTCATTTCCAGACCACCGAGGAGCAGCGAACAGCATACTCGCAGGCTGATCTGGTTTTATGCTGTTCGCATAGGTCTTTTCATGGTTTCCTCTATGAGGGAAAGGGTTAAGCGCCCCTTATGGTTAATTAGTATTACATTTCACTTATGATCTATCCTGATATAACAATCCATTATGAAATCTGCCATAATGTAACAATCTATCATGATATATGTATAACAATCATGCGAAATTCCAGTATTGCTTATATTAAAAAGTTTGATCATACTTTAATGCCGATCTATTTACAATGACAGTTTGGTCCAATTTACAGTGCTGACAAAATATACCGTAGGTCATTTCATATGTTGAAAACTGGTCCCGGACATAAAAGGATCCATATGACACCAACAATCTCGATGAACATCAAGTAAGAATCCTAGAGGTTAAGGAATGGTAGCTTTGGTTAAGTTTTCAGAACCTATAAACAAGGTCAGCAACGTAATAATGCAACATTAATTCATGGATCACACGTTTGATATATTGGTAAGACGAGTGGAAATTGTATGGATTAGCCGTAACTCCGGGATCAAAAGAAACGCCTGGTGTCTCGTGGACGTAGGAGGAAATAAAGCTGTTGTATTATGCTTACTCTGTTAGTTCGGTTTAAGTAATGCTTTGTGTCCTTCCTTTTTTTACTTAGTAAACCAACATTGTTTAGTTAGAGTTTCTTGTAAATATGTCCCTTCACTCTCATCGTCTTGTGAATGAAAATGTTTATTGTTGCTGTATTCGTTTAACAAATGGAATGATAAGTGTGTGTCATAATTTCTTTCTTTCTTTGTTTTAACGTCCATTTGGAGACTATGCTTACTTGAGACAGATATAGTGCTGCCACACTGCAGTATCACGCCGTAGACATGTGGCACGATACCACACCCAGTCACATTATCCTGACACCGGGTCATTCAGGCCTGGAACTACCCTTATATGCCTATGAACAGGTTTGTCTAGGCCGGGGATTGAACCCACGTGCTGTAACCGCTCGACCACCTGGGCTAGTCTCTGTATCTCTTTACAAACGTGTGATATGTGAAGATATAATAATGTCAGTCTATGGGTTTTGACATCGTGCTCCTGCTCTTCATAAGACATTAGATCAACTAAAATGATTCCTTTACTATGTTCCATGGCAAATAAGGACAATATTTCACTCAGTTTGTCCTACTTAATCGTCCAATGAAATGGTTGAATTTCGTTCAAATTTTGAAAACATTGCATGGAGAAAATATGTACAAAAATGTTTGTGTATGTAAACATCCCGTAAATCTGTCAATGAAACGGGAGGTGGGTCCATAATGCAAGGTCAAAGGCAAAGCTGTATGGAGTGCATGACAACCTGTAAATATTTTTTCGTTTGTTTTAAATTTTATGGATTTTTCGCAGCGATACGCTTCGCGTCGCTTGCGATAAAATCCATAAAGCAAAATATGCATCTCATAATTTTACTCCGTATATCGTCAATTGCAGGGTACAATAATTATTGGGTTGTCTTGCCGGTAATATATAATAATGAAGAAAGAATATATGACTGATAAAGGGCTTGATTATTGTGGCAAATAAATAACATATGGAGGAGAAACATATATATGTTAGTTGAAGTATTGCATAGCGATCTAGAATCTGTTTTAGAAAGCAGCTAGGCATAGAGAAACGAAATCAGTATGTTATCAGTATCAGTATATATCACCAAATATAGGTCCGAAATATTATTAAAATACCGTTTAGTTAGTTACCGCGTGCGCACGCGATCCTCCATGACCCTTTAATAACGCCAACACCCACTATCCATGTTTCCTTTATTTCTTAAGACTCTTTTTCAATCAATACGATGCCTGGGTAGCGAAGTGGTAACGCGACTCGCCTCTCGCTAATGTGCCCCGGGTTCAATTCCTGGTCACGTACGTGAGAGGGTACAGTGGTCGCCTGCCTAGACAAGTATGTTTTCTCCGTATTCTCCGGTTTCCTCCCGCAATAAAGACCTCGGACGCCAACATAATGTTTAAACTTTTTTTTTTAAATCAGCATGATGTAAATTTAATCGCATCTGGTCATTCAATGAAATAGCCGAGGCGTGACAGCCGCCAACAGGTGTTCGACTAAATCTTTGTAGAATAAATTTCGGATGGACCTCTTGCAATTTTCGAGGAATATCCCTATATTATACCTTCTAGGGAAGTAAAATACTTTAATAGTGAAATATATACTCATTCGATTAAGGTGTGAGTGTTAAACATAACGTTGGTCATTTGGCGTCAAATGTTAACCCAGTGTTATGATTCTTACTCCTGACTTACGTAAAGAAAAAAAAAACATTTCTTTTTCATATGAAAATGCATGCTTTGTTTAAAGCAGCTCGTTCACAGATGGTCTTTGACTAAGAACTTGAATGTTTAACTAAATGTGTGCATTGCGTCTATCAATACCCATCTGCAGACTTATGGCCATCCGATGCAATCATCCGCGATTATGTAATAATAATAATAATAATAATAAAATGGGAGGTTTCCCCATTACAGGCAATAACGTCACAGGCGGTATTGAAAGTATATTAAGAATAATAAAACCTATATTTACAATTTCTATTTTCATTTTCCAACACTTGGCTAATCAGATTCATTATTCGCGCATGAGCTAAAGTGAATGAATCTAAATATGTTTGCAGTGGGTGACTTTGCGTCTGCAGATTGGTATTGATAGACGTTATACACACATATAGTTAAAATCAAATCATCTGCGAACAAGCTGCTTGAACAAGGGAGAATTCAAAATATATTTTTAATTTTTACCAATCATCTGCATGTGAACGACCTGCTACCATGATACATAAGGTATAGTTACAACACAAGTCAAATTTTCCTGGCATCCCGGAACTGTCATTTTATACTGAATACTATAGAAGGGTACTAAGGCCCAATATTTCCGAAAGCAGTTTATTTTATTCGGACAGAAAAGCAAAATGTGTCCAATGGATTTGTTAAAAAATGCAATCTATACATATTCGTTGACGACAACAATACTACAATGGACAAATATGAAAGAAAATTTTACTTTAGATCATTCGATTGTTTACAAAAATACGTAATTTGCATATTCCGCATATCTTCGTCAATTTTTGACATTTTACATTCCGTATGTCTTCGTATCGAATCACGAGTCCTTAAATTGATGACGTAGCATATAAATATTTGCTATAAAATGAAGAAAACAAAAAATATAGATTTAATATTACATGTATTAAATATTAATCAATCATTTCCATTATACTCGTATGTAAAGAATTAAGAACTACACCAATCTGTAATTAACTGAAGTTGATTATCTATGTAATTTAACTATCATTATATAGTTATTTGTATATGTAACACTTATTAATTGTTATCTCTTTATAGGTTAAATTCGTTTTCTTTCTATGCCTACAATATTCATCCGTCGAATATTTAAATATATCGGATACCCGGATGTGCGTGTGTTTTATCATTATTCATTGACATGACCTCATACTATATAAACAAACTGTGATTCTGCGACTGTTTTTCGAATTCAAATTATTTCCGTTACTGACCGTCTTCGGAAATACATGCAATATATAAAATATATAATCATAAACAATACTTAATTGCGTAATTTGATCAACATTTTCAATGTGTTTAACTGTTATTTTACGGAAGATATTTAAACATTATGTACCATTTGTGTTTGTCTATGTCACTGTTATATATATATATATATATAATATCATTATATATATATATATATATATTATCATTATGAAGTACATAAGGCCTTTAAAGACAATTAAGCCGGGGATCGCCCGTCTAATAATCGATTTACCCCCCCCCCCCCCCCCCCCGCACACACACACGTTAGAAAGTGCGTCAATGAACTCTAGCGGCTGACCGATCTTTTATTCAGTTTTTTAAATAAAGGGAAAAATAATTAAGCGAAGTAATTATGTTGTTTAGCCCTTTCTATTACATATGAGTTTTAACGCTTAGTCAACAATAGCAAAGCCAGATCAGGGGTCTCCTCTGTTTACTGATACAGTGTTAAAATTTAGATTCTACAGTCTGGACGGCATAGTAAAACCCATTGTTTCGTATGCAATTTTATGTTTAATAAATAAATATCCATCAAGTCATAAAATTGTACATTAATACTCATAAGGTAATTAGTCAACGCTTTTATCTAAAAGTAGTCTCAGCTATGATCTTCAAACTGCTTGACGAAGACGTAGTCACATAGTTATTAGATATACCGGTATTCTAAGGAAGTCTGTGTGTGTGTGTTTGTGTGTGTAGAGAGAGACACAGGGGCTCGAAGTTATATGCGTCGAATTCTGGTAACATTAAAACACTGTTGGGTATCGCCTTTTCATGCAATGCCAAATAATGTGGTTCATTTACATTTGAAATGAACTAAAATAAAGACGGTGTTATTTTTTCTCTTATAAATCAAGATTGCCTACTTCCGATATCAATTTGCAGTGAATAAAAAGTTCATTTCTCAATGCCAATGCATTTAAAATCGATTTTTGTCATTGCAGCGAAAATTTCAAAACTTGGATAAAAATTACATATACATCATAATGATTGATATCCAGTTAATTGGTAAATATTTCCTTTAAAATAGTTGTAAATCCTTTTTTCCCCGGGAAAAAATAAAGTTTGTTTATAATCTGATTTACCAGTGAAAACTAACCTTTTTATTCTCTTGAATGAAACCGGATATAGCTAGACCAAGCAGTTGTCAAACTCGATTGGACATGAAAGCCATGATATTACCATCGTCACAATAACGTTTAGGATGTGTTAAACACAACTTGGTCCATTTACACTGTCATAGTTGTGTAAAAAGTTTGTCTAAATAGTGTTCTCCCTTCCTTCTTAGCTCACCTGAGCACAAAGTGCTCAAGGTGAGCTTTTGTGATCGCCCTTCGTCCGGCGTCCGTCGTCGTGCGTCGTTCGTCGTCAACAATTTGCTTTAAAACGACATCTCCTCTGAAACCGCTGGACAGAATTTAATGAAACTTGGCAGGAATGTTCCTTGGGTGAGGCTCTACAAAAGTTGCTAAAATAAAGTTGATCAATGAAGAACCATGGCTACAAAAAGAAAAATAATTTGAAAGCTTTAAAAATCATCTCCTTCAAAACTACTGTCCAGATTTCAAAATAATTTGGTACAGATGTTCCTTGGGTCAACTTCTACCAAAGTTGCTAAAATTATTCCGATCCGTAAAAAAACATGGCCGCCAGGGGCGGGGCTTATTTGCCTTATATGTATATAGAGAAACCTTTAAACAACATCTCCTCTGAAACCACTGGACAGAATTTGATTAAACTTGGCAGGGATGATCTTTGGGTCAACCTTTACAAAAGTTGCTAAAATAAACTTGATCCATGTAGAACTCTGGTTACCATGGCAACAAAAAGAAAAAAAAAGAAAACTTTAAAAATCATCTTCTTCAAAACTACTGGCCAGATTTTAAAATAAATTGGTACAGATGTTCCTTGGGTCAACCTCTACCAAAGTTGCTAAAATTACTCCGATCCGTAAAATAACATGGCCCCCAAGGCGGGCTTATTGCCTTATCGTATATAGGGAAAACTTTAAACAACATCTCCTCTGAAACCACTGGACAGAATTTGATTAAACTTGGCAGGATGATCCTTGGGTCAACCTCACAAAAGTTGCTAAAATAAACTTGATCCATGTAGAACTTGGTTGCCATGGCACAAAAAGAAAAAAATATGAAAACTTTAAAAATCATCTTCTTCAAAACTACTGGCCAGATTTTAAAATAAATTGGTACAGATGTTCCTTGGGTCAACCTCTACCAAAGTTGCTAAAAAATTTCCGATCCGTAAAAAACATGGCCGCCAGGGGCGGGGCGTATTTGCCTTATATGTATATAGGGAAAACTTTAATCAACATTTCCTCTGAAACCACTGGACAGAATTTGATTAAATTTGGCAGGAATGATCCTTAGGTCAACCTTCACAAAAGTTCCTAAAATAAACTTGATCCATATAGAACTCTGGTTGCCATGGCTACAAAAAGAAAAAAAATATGAAAACTTTAAAAATCATCTTCTTCAAAACTACTGGCCAGATTTTAAAATAAATTGGTACAGATGTTCCTTGGGTCAACCTCTACCAAAGTTGCTAAAATAATTCTGATCCGTAAAAAAACATGGCCGCCAGGGGCGGGGCCTAATTGCCTTATATGTATATAGAGAAACCTTTAAACAACATCTCCTCTGAAACCACTGGACAGAATTTGATTAAACTTGGCAGGGATGATCCTTGGGTCAACCTCCACAAAATTTGCTAAAATAAACTTGATCCATGTAGAACTCTGGTTGCCATGGCAACAAAAAGAAGAAAAAAATGAAAACTTTATAAATCATCTTGTTCAAAACTACTGGCCAGATTTTAAAATAAATTGGTACAGATGTTCCTTGGGTCAACCTCTACCAAAGTTGCTAAAAAATTTCCGATCCGTAAAAAACATGGCCGCCAGGGGCGGGGCTTATTTGCCTTATATGTATATAGGGAAAACTTTAATCAACATTTCCTCTGAAACCACTGGACAGAATTTGATTAAATTTGGCAGGAATGATCCTTAGGTCAACCTTCACAAAAGTTCCTAAAATAAACTTGATCCATATAGAAACTCTGGATGCCATGGCAACAAAAAGAAAAAAAAGTGAAAACTTTAAAAATCATCTTCTTCAAAACTACTGGCCAGATTTTAAAATAAATTGGTACAGATGTTCCTTGGGTCAACCTATTTATCTCAGGTGAGCGATTTAGGCCATCATGGGCCTCTTGTTTAAAGTTTCCATTATACAATAGAATTCGCCCCATTCAACTTCGAGTCCCTGTTGAGAGAGAGGGTCTTCAAATATGTTTAATCACTATGTGATTCAGACATACTTCAATGAAATCCGGCTCTAAGTGGACAAAATAATCAGTTTTAGTGCCAGTGGTATGCAATTTATATATCTCAATAACCATCAATGATGACAGAGAGGAAAGAATATTCAAGACAACTTTATTCAAATCTCAGCAAGTTTACTACATGTAGAGTATTTATTAAAATAGTTCGAATCCAGCAATACATGTAAATTTGATTAACAACGATCGATGCGCATGACCCTAAAGCAAATTGCAAGAAGGGATCTCATCAGGATGACCTCCCTGAGGTCGATCTCGACGCTGAACTCCATGATCCTTGTCTCTATGCCTGACCTTGATTTCGGGTTCATAGGGGTCACGTCCATGGTGTTGATAGATCTCAGGAGATTTCCCGTGGTGATCATTTATTTGTGACCTGTGTGCACGCGCTTTGTCATGCACCCGTTCCTGTTCGTCTCCAAATGATGTATGCGTTGATCTGTGGTAACCATTTGCATGTGGACTTACTGATCGGCTTCTTTCCCTCCTAATGTAATCATGTTTTTCATTATACACGTTGAACAATCCGGGAGAAGGACTTCTAGTATACGTATGACGTACTAAGGATCCTTCTCTCATGAATTCCTCATTTCTGTTCTGGGGTCCCTCATTACGGCGTCCGCGTTTGGAAATGACGACTCTTCGTTCGACACATGTATCACGTGACTGTGTTTTTGATTCACGTGTCCTAGTTTGATCTCGACCATAGTCTTCTGTTCTCATAATTTTACGATTAGAATGGATATGTTCAGGGTGGATAGTAGTCCCACTACAAACCTTAGGCTGTGGCACATTTCTTTCTTCTGTATGAACAGATACTTTTACAGGACCTTTACTGTGCATAGCGACATCAGTTCCGACCTTATTAGGGATGGTCTTACTAGGCGATTTGGGAATTCGTGGTCTCGAACCAACTTGCACCTGCGAATTCATTCGCCAGTTTGGGTTCCTATCAACTAGAGTTACCTGTTGGTCTACAGTATATCCGTCGTGAAATAAAGTATTATTGTCACTACTTTGTGGATACGCCCTGTCCTTAGTCTGCGTACTGTGATCTGTCGAGACACCTTCCAGCCACTCTTGTATCGTCTGATTCTTTCTCTTTGTTAGCAGTTTTGATGTCCGCTTTGATATTTTTTTTGGTAATGAGTTCTCAATCGTACTCGGTGGATTTGCCACCATTGACAATGACCTGCCATTTATTTTTGGCAATTTTGGAGATCTGCAAATGTTGGTTTCTGGTTCGATACTTTGATAAACAGCTGTCAGTTTTCTTCCAGATGGCGAAGCTGTTACGCTCGTAGGTGAAAACATTTTCAATTCGCTGCTTTTCGGGAATGCAGTCTGGTCGAATTTAAAAGGAACGACTAAGACGGGAAGTGATGACATGCTAACGGGTTTCTTTTCTATGGGAGAAATTACTCCCTTAGATCTATTAATAGTTGGAGATGTATGACCAGTCATGGTATATTTTCTTGATCCCTTTTCACCAGGGCTTTTTCGAGATATATTTTTTCCTACTGATTTCTTCTTATTTTTTGTCTTTCTTTCTTTTTTCTTACAATTAATTCCCGAGTTGTTTGTGTTAGCTTTTGGGATTTTACAAACCGCTTTTATCCTTTTAAGGTGTTCTTTTGTTATTCCTGGTATCGCTAAAAGATCGTCAAAAGTTTGTATACCCATTCTATCATTTCGGTTTCTTATAATTTCTTTGGACACTTCTATTGGTATGCTAGTTGCTTTTGATAACGTCCGTGATGTGCATTGATCCATGCTGATTTTGTTTAGCTCCGCCATTTTGTTGACTATTTACGTGAAACCCGGATAAGGAAGTGACGTCAATCAAAATGACGTTGTTAACTTTCGCGTTTTTGCGTTAGCACAGTCATGCAGAGCTATTATCATCAATAGAACAACGTTGATTCTGTCGTGCTTTCTTTTCTTCCGTAATACAGCCTAAATTAAAATAGATTTCAAATGCTTTAACGTCAGACGTCATCATAAAGTCGTTTTGAACAGCACTGTCAGATTTTTCTAAACTTTTGCACATAAGTTCTTTTGACTATAGGCTAACTAAAAGATTATATATGAATTAAAAATATGTGGTCACCACGTTCGTTTTTAGAGATCTGGTCTAATCTAGAACATCACATTTTGCTTAAAAATGGTTGTAAAAGAATATGGGAATAAAAAAAATCGAAATATTTCATTTCTTAATGATATAAGAGTATATTAAAATGGTATTTTCAAAATATTTAATCGCAGTATGTGACTTTTAATATATTCTACAAAATACGTGTGAAAATATTGTCAAACATGCATTGAAAAAAAAAAGAACAACATACCCCCAACCCCTTGTGACAGGACCAAAATGTATAAAAAATAATACCCCAAAGCTATCACATTATTAGCATATTTTTCTCATTTAAAAAAATCAACAGAGAAATTTCCTTATTTTTTCAGATTTAATTCACTGCCATGAAGGCTTTCTGAAACAAAAAAAAAAAATCAGATGAAGTAGTGCGCTTTAAATCTGGGTTATCCTTAAAATAAAAAAAATAAAATTTGCAAAAATTTGCAAACATTTTTTTTTTTACCAAATAAAAATCAGTGGTAACCCGCTGAAACATCATTAAGTACGAATTAAATCAGTCTTGGAGGAATTTCTTAAATTAGATGAAACGTCTTGTGTAAAAGAATCAAAATCAATAAGTCTTGATTTGTTGTAAGTATTAACTCTTAGTTTGAACCGTAGTTAAATTCTAATGTGTAAGGAATTGTTCAATATTGTTTTATATAGTTTGGACAGTGCGTTGTAAATATCGGGGATACTAATTACTGCAGTTTTTCATCCTCATAATCATCATCATCCTCATTTTTTTTTTATTATTATTATCACATCATTATAAATTTTCTTACATTTTTTATAACATTTAATATGGCGAAATTGGGAATTTAAGAATGAGCATAGGCCGTCGGAATGATTCGTGCCGGCACGTCCATTCGTTATAAATGTTGCACTGTTTTGTATTATTTGTTATTTAGTGACAATATGGGCGAAAACGAGTTTTTTTTTATATCAGTTTATATTGGCACAGGAAAACGTACCGTGTCATGCGGCTAGAAGCACACAAGTAATGTTAGTGTCAAACAACGTGCGAACACGCCAATGACCTGTGAGCACGTTTAAGGCAAAGGTGCCTGGTCAGCCACTGCAACCAAATCGTGTGTTTTTCATCAGATGTGGACTGCCGTTCCAAAACAGTATCTTAACAGATACATTATTTGAATGAGAAAAATGCCTTACTTATTTCTATTAGACTTTTATTTTATTAATCTATTTCTTTATTTTTATTTTTAACATATATGTGCACAAAATGTATGATACTGTAACATATAATTGTCTTAGAACGTTGAATTCACTCCCAGATGATGTTTTATTAATTGACAGTATTTCCGACTTTAAAAATCATTTAAACCGTGACAAACCAGCTCCTAATAAATTATTTTACCTTGGGAAACGTGGATTAACATCTTCCCACTGATTGTAGTTCTTTAAAGAAAAAAAAGAGATAGAAATTAAGTTCCTACACCACTTTATGACTGTGGACAGGTTGAAACAACTGATGTCATTTATTTTACTTACTTCTTCTCTTTCTATCTTCCTAACTTTCCTATTTTGTTGTGCTTAGAAAGAGTTCACCTGTCTACTAATAAATATTTTCCCACTTGATATACAGAGCATGCCATAGTAATGACAACTTCGAAAAGGGAAATAAGCTTTAGGTAGCTTTCGTTTAAATCCCCATGTATTAATATCAATATCTTTATGACATCCTGTAAAGTATTTACATTTCATATATGTATATACTCCACTAATGTCTTTTTCTTTGTAACTATGTTTAGGAAATAAATATGTTTAAACCAAACAACGTATCATCACATGTTTCAATGTCCAATGTATGTAAACCAACGTCAGGTGTTATTTAATTCTGTAAATACCGATGTATATTTCAGAACGTTATTCTATAATGATGACAGTCTTTCTGAATCTGAAAACTTGATTGTGTTTGATGCGGTTCACCAGTCCATCGATTCAACAAGGAGACTTGAGACCAGCTAACGATTCCGATTCTGTCTCCACTCTCTTAGCATTTCCTATTTTTCATTCTTTTTGTCTAACAGATTGTTTTTAGCTAATCATATCCACATAAATATATATATATTTATTTATTTATTTATTTATTTATATTATCATATGACTGAAGTTAGATACATATTTGTTTAAATCATACATGTTTACTACCGCCATACGATCAACTATTATTACTTAACGATTGGATGATCGTTAATATTATTTTAACACATATCGTCTGTTTTTTATGCCCCCCTTCGAAGAAGAGGGGGTATATTGCTTTGCTCATGTCGGTCGGTCGGTCGGTCCGTCGGTCTGTCGGTAGACCAGACCTTGTCCGAGTGATAACTTAAGTTCTATTTGACCTTTAAGTCTCAAACTTCATGTGGTTGTTGCTCATGATTAGTAGATGACCCCTATTGATTTTGGTGTCATTACTTCAAAGGTCAAGGTCACAAGGTCACATGTTGTGTATGTATAATACCAGACCTTGTCCGAGTGATAACTTAAGTTCTATTTGACCTTTAAGTCTCAAACTTCATGTGGTTGTTGCTCAGATTAGTAGATGACCCCTATATTTTGGTGTCATTACTCAAAGGTCAAGGTCACAAGGTCACATGTTGTGTATGTATAATACCAGACCTTGTCCGAGTGATAACTTAAGTTCTATTTGACCTTTAAGTCTCAAACTTCTTGTGGTTGTTGCTCACGATTAGTAGATGACCCCTATCAATTTTGGTGTCATTACCTCAAAGGTCAAGGTCACAAGGTCACATGTTGTGTATGTATAATACCAGACCTTGTCCGAGTGATAACTTGAAGTTCTATTTGACCTTTAAGTCTCAAACTTCATGTGGTTGTTGCTTATGATTAGTAGATGACCCCTATCAATTTTGGTGTCAATACCTCAAAGGTCAAGGTCACAAGGTTGCATTTGTATATATGTTTGATGACTTGGCCACTATATGGAAATTATGCAAAAGACTTTTTATTACTTAGATCAAGATAACATAATTTATGTTGTAATGTTGTTTTGTTTTAAAGTTTGAGATATTTGAAGGATGATGTATCATTTTCTTTCATTATTGTGGATGTGTGTGCTTATGGCTAGCAAGGCTGATTTGTTAATTTTTATAACAAACCTAGAGCACTAAGTCTTAATGTTTTGTTTGTTTATAACTGACAATGTTCTTTCACTTAAACCTTTGTGGACTTGTGTAAATATTTCTCCAGCCCATTTATTTCAGTAAATGTTTAGTTCCACATTTTAGCACATTATATTTTCACTCAAATTTTTGAAGTTTGAGAATTTTTTGTGACAAGCCAACATTATGAAGGCAAACTCCTTGCATGTAATATAGCTATATACATATTATGGCATATGAGGGGGGCATATATGTTTCACAAACATATCTTGTCTTCTTTTCTTTGGGATACACGGATATAAAAGGTGATCTATGAAAAACAATATTCGCAAGATTCGATCTAATTACGCCGGATTGGATGAATTAAATCCAGGTTATCGTGTCCATAATGTAAGTCACAGGAAGTAACAGGCTGTCTTAATTATGTTTGTTTGTATGATACGTATTGGTACTTCCAAGAATACGGTAAACGATCGTCTCTTTACCTACACAGGATTTCCAGACTTAAACAAAAACGTCCATCCTAGTCAACATGCATTCAAAATATCATGAATTAGAAGAAAACTATTGAAAATAACAGACTCCCCTGCAAATCACAGATCGCAAACCGGAATTGATGCAATTCTATAATATACTGATATGCCCAAAGCTGCTTTTAAATGCGCCAATTTTCCAAGAAGAATACGGAAAAAGATCATCTCCTTACCTACACAGGATTTCCACACTTAAATAAATAGGTCCATTATAGTCAATTAGCATTCAAAAATATCATAAATTTGAAAAAAAAGAAGATAATTACAGATTCCCCTGCAAATAACATTTGATGATTTTCTATAATATACTGATAAGCCCAAAGCCGCTTTTAAAATCAATTGTCTGGTTGCGTCAAATTACTCAAATATATTTATATCTCAATAAATGTCATTTTCAGACATAATTTGTTGATAAGCAATGTCGGCTTAAAGCAACTGCAATTTGCACGAGAACTACCTTTACAATTGTTCACAGCATTAACATATTAAAAGTGGATAATCATCTTATCCTCTTAATCTTAAACTTATCTTACCTGTATTTTCATATCAGAAAAATGCGTTCGTACCTAAAGCCCCAGGCGAGCACGAACGCATTTTTCTAAGCAGCAAAATGAAAAATGCGCGCGCATATTTCTTCTGGTGAGAGAGATGTGCGCGCATTTTTCTTCTGGTGAGAATTATGCGCGCGCATTTTTCTCATCAGAAGAAAAATGCATTCGGGAGAAATTTGAGAGCCCTCATAGAGCCGCATTTGAGGCTCTAAACATTCAGTCACAAGGGACGGTTTTCTATCTCCCATGACTGGTCTCTACTGATGATACTTATAAATCCTACTGCTAATGCTGTTGTTGATCACCATTAAGCCGTCATGGCAATACCAGTAATCAGTTTGAACACCCACGACGTAATTTGAATCTCAACATCAGGATAATGTGTTGAACAGCTTAATATATTGATAAATATCATGCAGGGTAAGGGGTTGATTTCGTAAATACAAAAGACACGCATTTGACAACAAAATAGGTAGGCGACAAATGATGATATATGGCATCCCGGTCCAAATATCGACCTAGATTTGAGTTTTTAAAACATCTATATCTGGAAATGGTTAACCACGTCCTTAAATAAATCGTTAATAAGCAAATATTGACTCTGGAAACTAAGTTTAACATTTCTCGAGCAGGGGAAAATAATATCTAATTAGTTGATCGCAATCATTTTGAAAGTCAACGACAACTTGAATAAACCTATAATTATTCGTGTGGCAGTGGAAAGCTTCTAAAACAATCGCGTTAATGTCCTTTACGTTTAGTAAACAAGATTTGGGGTCAGTACCCAATTTTCTTTTACATCAAATATTTGGCGCAATGGTAGAGTTCACTTTCTGCGAACCCGAGGGCCATGAGGACGATTCCTACCTAACGCAAAGTACTGGTCTTACCGTCTTATACAGTGCCTGTCGAGAGAATTTTGAAAATATTCAGAAATGTCCGTGTAAAGTTGAACAACATCGGGTACATATGTAGTGAAGCTGCCATTCCTGGTCGTGGATTGGAAGAGGAAGAAGCAACATTCTTCTTATAAATGTGTGTGTGTGTGTGTGTGTGTGTGTGTGTGTGTGTGTGATCAGGGTAAGGGTTAGGGTTACTGTTCGTGGGTTATGATTCTGCTTGGTTTGGGCTGATATAATGGTTAGTTTCAAAGTTGAAACCTCGCTATGACATTCTACATTCAAGTCGAGGTACTAACTGTGATATTGAGGTATGAGTCACACATGCAAAACATCGGTTGTCCTTCTCGGTGTATGGGTCAGATTGAGGGTAATATGTGTTGTTTTGTAAGGTTTTTAAGTTGAGACATGATTAGTGTTAATGCTATATATTTATATATTTAGGGGGACTTTTCATCTTTTTTTTTCTCATTAAAATACCATATATTTCCCTTGACTTAGCAAATATTACTAGTTATAAGGTAATACATGTAGTTGATGTCAATTTGAATGAATATTCCGTAGAAAAGTAGCAACATAATTCATTTCTACCTACTTTAAGAATTCAAGTAAGAACCGTTGGTGAAAATCCAACTAGACTCTGTATGTTTGGTGTGGATGCAACAATTTAACTCCCAATTGTCGTTGTTAGTGTTATTCTGGCTTTAAGTTTCATGAACGATGGGGTATACCGATAAATCGGTAATATGACAGTTTACTGTCATTTTGAGATCATAATGTTCACAGGTCGATTAATATTTATCATCAATAGCACCAGTTTCAGAGCGAAAACCATGAAAAAGCCATTAATTTCTATTTACTGATTTCTGAAAACAATACTTTCTATAAATGGAAACGGCACATGATATAATGAAATATATCTTGAGATTGTCATGATGTTGCTATCCATGTGTGAAGTACAGTACGTGGTGCGTTTTACGCTGATGTATTTCTCACGCTAGGTAGGATCCCGACAGCTGAGAGTGTATATTTTGTTGGAGTTATTTTCTTTCAAGACATTCAGAGAATGGTATTTATCGTTTACACCGATAAACAAACGCCACTGTACTACGATTGGTGTTATTGCGCTGATTTGGGGTAAGGGGTTTTACAATGTTCGTCTGGGGATCTCCAAAGTCGTTAAAAATGGTACTGGTAGCTCCCTGGTTGGCGATCACTATAGCAGAACTGTGACAACCAGTGTCAGGATATGGGCGTGGTATCATGCCACTTGTAACTGGCATGATATCGTGCACAAAGCACAGGTATTTGAGGACAGGATCCTGTTTGGTGCCCATCCCCCCTTCCACACACATCGTCTAGTTCAATTATGGCGTTTTTTCAATTTTTATTCGCTATATACATAGAGTAAAATGTATCAAAATATTCGCATTCAACCAATCTGACGTTTACAATGCATGTCTTTATCAATAAAAAAAATCATTATTAAAACTTTTACCATATGAGCGCTGTGTGTGTGTGTGTTTTGGGGCATCAAACAGGGTCCTGTCCTCAAGTACCTGTGGTACAAAAAGGCTCAGAATGAATGAATTGTTGGTGGGACGTTGAACAAAAATCAAACGTGTGTGACCTCGTGATCTCCCATGTTCACAATACGGAAGGGTGGAGCTAGATTTCCACTCCATTTCAATGTCAGATCTAAACTTTATCTTTCATTTGTTTACTTAATCCGCGTATTTTTACATAGTTAATATGCACCATGCAGAATTCAGCCTTGTTTATAGTGATCTCTATCAGCTGTAAAAAATATGGAACTCAGTTGGGCGGAAGAAATGGTTCTTTTGTTGGAACATTGCAACTCTATCCAGAAATAAAGTTCCATTTGCCAAGAATAGCAATCTGCACACAAGTATCTGATGAAAAAAAAAATTGATAAACATTGCATTAAATCAGTATTAAATAGTTCATTAAATGCTGTTTTTATTCAAGCATTTTTTTTTGCGAATTGATTAATGCACCTCAAGGAATTTCAATCTCATATTTTATTGACAAGTTCATTTAATAAATTTAAGGTGCACATTAAAATGTGTTAATACTTAATATTTTTTCAAAATTCAGAATCTGTTGCTAGTTTGCGCGTTTTGTCTTTTTTTTTTTCATCTAGAGTATTTTCATGTTTTGAATATATATGTACAATGTATATAATTATTATATTTTGTAAAAATGCAGTTTTGCTAAAATTCACCTTATCTCAGAAATATCAGGTGTTGTATAAGGAGTGTTAGTTTACAAACGAAAAGTGGTGTTCATGGGTGCCTGGATAACGTAGTGGTAACGCACTTTGTGTCTCACCAATGCGTCTCGGGTTCGATTCCGGGTGACGTACATGAGAGGGTACGGTGGTCCAGACACGTGGATTTTCTCCGGTTGCTTTGATTTCCTTCCACAATAATGACCGAGTCATCGAGAATTATTTATTAAAATTGTAAGAATTTGTTTCATGATCGATGTAAAATAAATACAAGTTTGAATTAAACTTGTTGTTTGAGGGTTTACGAGGACACTATCAGTCAGAAATACACATCCAGCATTAGAAATCTTCTTAAGTGAAAGGTTTGAGTACCAACTCGTCACTCGAACCCACAATGGTGAAGGGCTGGTCGAAAGTAATATGCATTATCACTCGGAGACACGCACGACACAAAGTGGCTTCTGATATATGTACATATGTCCAGCTGGACTGAAAAGCTACACGTATATTGTATGCTACGTGCTGTTTCAATTTAAACTATGGTCTGCTTGGATAAAAATATTTTTAGCGTGAAAACACCAGTAATACTAAATCTGAATATACACGCGAGTGCTGACTTTTAACAGATATGGCTGATCAAACGTCATTATTATTCAAACTATTTTATTCCAGTCAAAAATTACAAGCTGATGCTGCTGTAAATCTGACACTTTACTCACCAAGAGGTTATTCCATACAGCTAGCTATCCTGGCACTTGATTATCTGTTTGGACCAAGAGTCTTAATTGGCTTAGATCTGGGATCAAGTGACCACATCGAAAGTAATGAAAATGGGCGGATGGGGCCTTTATCAGAATGCCGATATTTCGTTGCCACGGACAGTATATTTAGTGACCATTTAATTGATGTTACTTTAACGTTTATGTTCACATTCCTAAAGTATGAAGTTGTTTTCCTTCCCAGGAAAAGACAGTTTCATTTCTCATTGTTTATTCTTAATAAAGGAAACCACGTTGAAACATCACATTGCTATTTCTATCAGTGTCATAAACCATTAGTAAAAATAAACAAATGAATAATTATCTGTTATGTCAAGTGGTGAAATTGACATCTAAAGATACACTCAGGAAAGAAACAGAGAGATACAAGTGTGCTCTGCCTACACGTAACTTCTGACACTAGATGTAGACGTAATCTAGACACCGCACTGGTGTACCCTAGATCATGGTCAAGCTATGTACGAAATTTCACAATTAAAGACAACACATGTACCAAACTTCTTTTTTCTGAAAGTATACGAAGGTTTGGTTAGTTTAGCAACCCACCTCTACCACAAACCAGTACGTCAAACAAGAAATTGACACTTTCACACATATACATGTTGCTGAAGCAATTCAATAAAACATTTCAGGTTGTTTCTGAAATAAATCTGGTTAATCTCATATTCATGTATAACCATCAATTCTGACCACTGGTTTCATAAATTTTTTAAATATTCCATAGTCTCGCATAGTTTATACGGAAACAAGCCATAGTTCTTTACTTAATTAGTCAATATCAGCCTTAGTCAAGTTGGCCTAGAGATTATGGCTATAAACATTTTCATTAAGTTTGAAGATTACTTACGAAAGGAAGATGCTTTAGTGCAAATTTGGTATTTTTTATATTATTATTAAAAGGCCATAACTCCTGGCCTAATTTGACAATATCAGCAATTATCTGACAGAGATTATGGCTATTATTGTCATAAAGTTTGAAGAAGATTGCTTAAGAAATTAAGATTCTAGAGTGCAAACAAAGTGAAATCTGACATTTTCTAATATCAAAAGGGCCATTAAACCCGACACAGTCAATATCAGCCTTAATCGTATTGTTTGCGAGATCATGACTATAAAAATTGTCATAAAGTTGTTTGAAGATGAAAGCTTATGAAATAAGGATGCTAGAGTGCAAATAAAGTGAAATCACATTTTTTCTAATTTTAAAAGGGCCGTAACTCCTGACCTAATTGGCTGATTTCTGCCGTAATAAAACTTGGCCGAAAGATAATGGCAATTGTCAAGAGTTTGAAGATTATTGCTTAAGAAATGAAGATGCTAAAGTGCAGACAAACTAATTGTGGGGACGGATGGACATTTATCGATCCTTACAGCTCATCCTGACCAGATGTGCTCAGGTGTGCTTAACCCTTTCCCTCATATAGACTCATTTTGACGCACTTAATAGGTACCACATAAAGCCTGATCTGCAGAAAACCACAGTTAAACTTTACCAAATTTAATTATAAAGTCCTCATTTCCAGACCACTGAGGAGCAGCAAACAGCATAAAACCTGATCAGCCTGCGAGTTACTCGCAGGCTGATCTGGTTTTATGTTGTTCGCATAGCTCTTTTCATGGTTTCCTCTATGAGGGAAAGGGTTAAACAAGAGCTGTCCATAAGACAGCGCGCTCGACTTTTCTCAGTTCGCCATTAAAGAAAGGGCCAATCTTTGATGTTATTAGAGGTTGTTGCCCAACCTATTTGCTATTTGTAAATACAGCCAAAAAATATCTAAGTATAAAAGGGTAAAATTGAAAATACACTGCATATAGGATTATGGGCCCTGCCAGTAAAGTTGAGGTAGTGTGGGAAAACAATAAATAAGTATTCCAAGTTATGGTGGAATACCTGTGATAGTATTGAAAATATACAACTTTGTAAAAAAATTAACCATGCTTTCGGCTGATTTCTAAGTATGAAAGGGGCATAATTCAAGAAGTAGTACAGCCAGGGTTATGGGCCTTGCTAGTAAGGCAGAGGTAGTGATGGAGAATAAGTACTTGAAGTTTCAGTCAAATACATGTGATAGTACAACTGTGTAAAAAAATTACCATGATTTTGTTGTTTTCTAAGTATGAAAGTGGCATAACTCCAAAAATAGGGTAGCCAGGGTTGTGGGCCTTAGAAGTAAGGTAGAAGTGATGATGGTGAATAAGTATTTTAAGTTTGGGTGGAATACCTTTGATAGTATTTAAGTTATTGATGTTTGAAAAAAACTTTAACCTTGTGTTGCAACGCCGACGCCCGAGTGACAGTATAAGCTCTCATTTTCTTCCAAAAGTCGAGCTAAAAATCAGTTGGTTGCCATGCAGCCAGTTCTGCATGGATAAAGTTTATATTTTGTGAAGGGCCAGGCAATGATCATTTATGCCAAGTTTGGGTTGTTGACAAAACACAAAGGACACAGTATGATTTGAATACCTAGAAAGACACTTCAACATTCGTTTAATTTTATATATTGGAACAAGGTATTGTATAGTAATAGAGACTGAATCCACATGAAAACCATGGGAGAGTTGCACGCTTATGATTTTATGGATGGAAAGGCAGATGGATGGACATAAAGTTCCATTATACAGCCCTGCATGGTGTACATATAAACACATTATCAGACATCTGAGAGGACACTGACTCTTGACTTATTCAGAAATACCAAAAGTACAGCAGACATCTCTGTAGAATAAATAGGTTCTCAGCTGGAGTGACACTTTTCTAAGGTTCGTAAAAAGTATCAGTTACTTGTATCATCAACGCCCCCATTCATAGATATACCAATATGGCTAAGGAGATGTTTATTTCTACATAGAAAGTGAAATGTATGCGGAGACTGAATTCCTGGGAGATGTAATAAAGAAGTCTGAGACATTTGTTATCATATTTATATTTCATACTGTGTACCTCCCCATAAAATGAATCAGTATACACAATGAAAAGCCATATGCCACACAAATACTTTTAACATCTATATTATGGATGATATTTTTTCACAAATATGATATTTACAAAGATGATAAACTGTTTTGAATCCAGTTTCACAAAGGCAATTAAAACACTTAGATCTGAATTTCACAATTATGTAACATTTTAAGCTTTGAAAGATATTTCTGACACTCAAGTATGGCCTGTATCCTGTTTTATGTTCCTTTAAATGGATAACTAGCGACATGTTCCTAATCACTTATGTACTTCTGAGTTATTAAAATAAGGTGCTAAATTGTATCCAACCTTCATTTAACCCCCCAACCAAACAAAGAAGTAATCTATTTGAACTTGTATACTATATACACTACTGAAAATCATAGAAACAAATGATAAATATAAACACACATCCCCCTTTTAATATTTATAGAGAAACAGATTTATAAACATCATGTGAAACCATGCCTTAAAAACTGGGCAGACAAACCACATCTTCTCAAGTTGACCAAGATTTTGTTGAGTCTGACGGGCAACAAACAGTATAAAACTTAACCAGCCTGCAGGCAATGCATGCAGGGATATTTTCCTGATACTGATTGTTGGATTACTTTAGCAAGTCTCTTTACATGGAGGTTAAGGATAAAATGTTCTGGTGACATTAGATATCTTAATTACTACTGAGCTGCCCTCACAGCGACATCACGGTGCGATGATGTAATGGTCCAACATGATCTATGTACACTGAAGCTTCCTGCTGACGTGAAATGTTTTCGCCTCTAAATCAAGTCAGCCACTGTAACGAACAAGAACACAATGTTAAGTACTATACAAGACAGTGATTTTTTTTCAGCACTTTGGATAAAGGGGCATTAATTTGATGAAATAATTGGGAAAAACTGAAAGGCTGCAATTAGGTAATTGTAAATGAACATAACATATTTTGAATTTGTGTGTATCATTATTATTTTTATTGCTATTTATGGGAAAAAATGCTATATTTCCATGTATATGTTCATAACAGAATGTTTGAAATGCCTTCTCCTACTCATTTTTATTCTATCAAAGAAAATCTAATTCTATTTTGCTATTAAAGAGACATCAGTTAAGCAAAATAAAATAATAATGGAAATTGAAACTTAAAAAAATGCTTTAGTTAATACAATGTTTCTTCAAAGACAACAAAGTAAAAGAATCCATCATCATTTTTACTATGATAACAAAACCCCTTTCTTTTTGTTTCAATAATGAAAAAGCAGTGTATGAAAACAGAATTTTGCAAAAACTGTCTGCCAAGGAATAGTTGCATTTAGTATTTTGATAAGAATATATCAAATAAGGATATCAAAGATGATTTTATGGCAGCAAGTGTGACATATGAAACACATGGTTAAAATAGGAGCAAAATCCCTATTCATTTGATATGCTTTGTGATCATATGGTATACTTCAGGCTCTATTCCTAAACAGTCCTCACCTCAGTTTCTGAAGAGTGGTATACAACATCTTCATTCCAGAACTTATTTTTACACTGCCATGTAAATAGTGTTACGGCAAGAGCCATAACAGGGTTTAGGACTTACCATTCATGGGCATTTCATCAATCTGTGTTGAGTAGTACTGTTCAATATCTCGCAGAATTCTGATGTCATCGTTCTTCACAAAGTTGATTGCCACACCCTTACGTCCGAATCGTCCTGAGCGACCAATTCTATACAGAAATTAGAGAAACAAAAAAAAATATACAAAAATTATAATATTGCATTCTGCTAGACAGGTGGAAAATAAATATAAGCAAATACATCAGGTCATCTTTAAGAATGTGTATGTTAACAGTTTAATACCAAACCCAGGTAGGTAGTTAGGCTTGATTTTCTCTCTTTCAAAGAGTGAACAGTGGTGAATTCAACATTCTAAAACAGCATGACCAATGAATCAATGACTTTGTAAAGACCATCTACATCAACAAGAAAGTGAGGGAAGAACAGAATTCAGAATGTAACCATCTTGAACATGTTTTGGACTAAAGAAGCCTATGAAATATAATTTTTCAAAGGTGCTTGGAATAAAAACTGAGAGAAAAAAAAGAAGACAAAGATAAAAGTCAATATCCAACATCAAAAACAAACAAACTTAAGGTGGAAACAAAATTTGAATGGGGAGCATTTTTAGGGAGGTAAGGAAACCGCAATTAAACCATTTTTAAGGTAGCTTCTACCTTGATTTTTATTAATATTGAACATGATGCTCACAATAATCAAAACATTGTCTCGTCCAACATCTGCATCAAAACATTGGCCAGAGTGTCAGTTTAACCCTTTCCCTCATACAGACTCATTTTGACGCACTCAATAGGTACCACATAAAGCTGATCTGCAGAAAACCACAGTTAAACCTTACCAAATTTAATTACAAAATCCTCATTTCCAGACCACTGAGGAGCAGCGAACAGCATAAAACCTGATCAGCCTGCGAGTTACTCCCAGGCTGATCTGGTTTTATGCTGTTTGCAAAGGTCTTTTCATGGTGTCCTCTATGAGGGAAAGGGTTAAGTATATTTTCTTACTGCTGGTGCCAAAAGCATGACAAGAAACATTTGTTCTCATTAGGTTCTGCAAGCAATATCATGTCAGATAATAAGGCTCTATCCATCTTTTAACTTACTAAAGATGGGCTGTTGCAGACAGTTCTTTTGGTCAGCATTGATTTGTTTGTTGGTTTACTTGCTAGGATTACTTTTCCACTGACAACTGACAGTGTTTCAGTCGCAAGGAAACTTTGCCTACATGAGACAGGTATAGGGCTTTCTCACTGCTATATGAAGCCATAAACAAGTGGCATGATACCACACCCTCTCGCATTATCCTGACACTGGGTCAACCATTGCTGGAATTGCCCTTATATGCAAAACGCCAAGAAAAACAGATTCACCAGTAATATTGTTTAATGATTTTGTATTTTGTTACTATGGGATTGAATTCCTGGATTCTTGCTTAATGACTAACTGGCTATCCATTTGACCACTGGGTGTATAGTCAACATTGATATCCCAGTATGACATTTATCAATTAAATCAACATTACTACAGGACACCCAATTCACACTCAACATACTGCCACTATGGGGAAAATGACCTTTAAACCTTGTAGACTGATCAGATTGTATTGTGTTGTTTCAAGATGGAAAAGTTACATTGATAAACCTTTCAGACTGAGAAATGTTCTCAGGTTTACCCCAGACACTCGTAAAATGAGCCCATCCTGCATGCAAGGCAAAATAAAAATTCATCACTCTGAAATGACTGGTTTTCTTACTGTTTATTCAATATGCCTATAAACATTTTGACAAAATGTGGTGGTTATTGATTAACAAATGGTACAGTAACAGACTCCTTACTGAAATGGACCTAAGATGTTGACATAATTTTGGATATTAACCCTTTCCCTCATAGAGGATGCGAACAACATAAAACCAGATCAGCCTGCAAGCCTGTTGTTCGCTGCTCCTTAGTGGTCTGGAAATGAGGATTTTGTAATTAAATTTGGTAAGGTTTAACTGTGGTTTTCTTCAGATCAGGCTTTATGTGGTACCTATTGAGTGCGTCAAAATGAGTCTATATGAGGGAAAGGGTTAAATCGATCTGGTTTGTTAAACTCTGCGAAAAATGTTTGTAAATTGCTGTTTACACGCAACTATTCGTGTTACCAGGTTGTGTCCGACTAATTGAAAACTGGCAGTGTTTTGAGACAATAAGATAAAATGGTGAGAAAAGGAGATATCTGAGTGGGATTTTCTTGTGTTTTTCTTGGAGGTGGATGCCTTGGCTTGTGTCAGGACCTGAAAATATTCCCAGTCACTGTTTTTTGTTTGTGATCAGACCATTGGAAGATCACCGGTATTGTAATTCGCCGTCGGTGAGTTGCATCCCTTGTTAATATATATAGACACTACCTAGATTTTTTTTTTTCCAAATACTATGTGCCGAATCCCTGTGGTACAGATTGGTCCACCAACGTCCAAAGGTAATGTAGATGCCGCCTAGTTGACCACCTGCAGCAGGTCAATCTACAATGTGACCAGGTGACAGGTTTATACAAATCAGTAAATGGTTCTATACCACTCTACTCTAGAACTCACCTGTGAATGTACAATTCTCTGTTGTTTGGCAGGTCATAATTGATGACAAGGGACACTTGCTGGACATCTATACCTCGGGCCCACACGTCTGTGGTGATCAACACTCGGCTGAATCACAAAAGTACATATATATATGTGTATGTGTGTGTCCTCCAAATCAATAAATGTAATTAATTGTTTCCCAATTTTGTTTACATGATAATTATAGACAATGTGGTATGAAACCATACACTGTCACATTTTCCATACTGTGAAAACCAGACCGTTATATAAAATCACCAATCAGGAAGCTATATCAGTACCATTTTTAATAATGTTGGTATGTTAAAGCTACTATATATTTATATTCTTATATTATTACTATATATTTGGTCATTGGGACTGGTTAATAATGTTTTCTTTCTTTCATTATATCAAAACCAGTTAACATTGATTTACCAAATAGTTTTTATCAAATCATGATCTGTGGCATTAAATACACCTCAATATACTTGAAAACTTGTGTATAAGACTTTGATATATTCATATATATATATACATTTAACATTTTGTTATTATTGTTGTCTTTCACAAAAAAGCAGTAATCTTACATGATAAGTAGGACATAAAACATACATCAACCTTTTACTGAAATTTGCCTCATTAAATTTCTAAATAAACTCAAATAGTTTGAAAGCACAAAATAAAATATAAGATAAAGACATTTTTTCAAGGTGAGGTGTTTAAAAATCATACTGATACCATATCACATTATTCTTACAAAAAAAATGGGCCAAGTTCTGTAAACATCAACATATGCTGAACCCCAAGCAGGGAGACAACCAGCCCTGAAGCTACATGTACCCATACATTCTTAGTACCATGCAGAGGAGATATACCATTTTTGATAACTGGAATGTCAAATCTGGGGGCCAAAACCATCTCTCAGTTGCATATTAAGACACTCTGCAGTGTGTTTAATTTAAACTTTCCTGATCCAGAGTCCCCAACATTTACAGGTACAATACTATATATGATCTTAACTGATACAAATACAGAGGAGAGGAAAAGCCAATTGGTAAATTGAGTATTACTAAGTACTCATAAAAATGTAGCCTGTCATCTAATAAATAAATTTAATGACAAATGATCAATAGTATCTAAACTGTGCTGTAAAGATAACAAACAAGAGTGTTCTTTGGAGAACATGTCACCTGCTGAAGCATGATGGAAAAAGTGTGACAGACACACAGACGGATGGACAGAAGATGGAAAAGTGATCCCTCTGTGTTATCTGTGCTTACAGCAGTTGACACAAAAAGCATTGATAAACCAATTCAAGTTCATATGCTTACCTTAAAAAATCAGTAATTCATTACAGTTTTGACAAGAGTTTTTATTTCACAGACATTTTAACTGAGTAAACTGTCACTCCTTATAAGAGAAAACATCAAGTGTGACTATTACCTGGCTCCAGACCTGAACTCCTTCATAATGGCTTCTCTCTCCTTCTGGACCATGTCACCATGCATGGAGGACACAGTGAAGTTGGCATCCCTCATCTTCTCTGTCAGCCAGTCCACCTGCAGAGAAGGGGTCAATCAATGTCATGTAAGATGCACACTTTTTCAAAGGGGGTTTAACCCTTTCCCTCATATATACTCATTTTGACGCCCTCAATAGGTATCACATAAAGCCTGATCTGCAGAAAACCACAGTTAAACCTTACCAAATTTAATTACAAAATCCTCATTTCCAGACCACTGAGGAGCAGCGAACGGCATAAAACCTGATCAGCCTGCGAGTTACTCGCAGGCTGATCTGGTTTTATGCTGTTCGCATAGGTCTTTTCATGGCTTCCTCTATGAGGGAAAGGGTTAATAAATAATATCATTATGTTGATTTTTGTTTTAGACTGATAATGGTTTAATATTACAACTAGATGTGGGTGTTCCTCGGAACACTTGTGTCGCCTGCATTTAAGCATGTTTGATGAAAGAATTGACTAGAAAATCGATCTTTTGACAAATTATTGAAAAAGCATAATCTATTTTGTGAGGTACAAAATAACACACACACACAATATATATATATATATATATTTTTATTTTTTTGGGGGGGGGGGGGGGGGGGGGGGGAATAAAATATTCAAACAGTGCAATATGTAATAATTTTCCCGAGCACTTTCGACTATACAGTCTTCATCAGAGGAGTGTCAGAATGACTATGAATTCAAAACATTAACTGTAAGAAAAATTATGACGTCATTAAGCACTTATGACGTTAATTATATATATGTTGCAAGTTTGTAGTCATCATTATCATTATTGAGTTATCATTCTTGTGTACTGCACTCAGACCAATGAGATCTATCTACTATAAATGTTTAAGGCAACACTTTACAAGTTATGCACCACACAAGAATTAAATCCAAAAAAATAAACAAAGGGAAATTACTCCAAAAATACAACAGTTATCATTCTTGCACAATGCACTCCATGAGATCTTTCCACCTGTGAGGTTTCAAAGTAATACCTCAAATACTTTTCGTGTTATGCTCCAGACAAAAATAAAGACTGAGAATCAACAAAGGACAATAACTCAGGAGAAAAGAAAGTGAGAGTTATCATTTATGTGAACTGCACTCCTCTTCAATGAGATCTATCTATCTATAAAGTTTTAAGTCAGCACCTCAAATACTTTTTGAGTTATGCCCTGGACAAAAATTAAGACTGAAAATCAACAAAGGGCAATAACTCAGAAAATATGAAAGTCAGAGTTATCATTCTTGTGCACTGCACTCCACCTCAATGTGATCTATCCATGTTTTAAGTTTCAAGGTGATACCTCAAATACTTTTTGAGTTATGGTCCGGACAAAAATAAAATCTCAGAATCAACAAAGGGTAATAACTCAGAAAATACGAAAGTCAGAGTTATCATTCTTGTGCACTGCACTCCACCTCAATGTGATCTATCCATGTTTTAAGTTTCAAGGTGATACCTCAAATACTTTTCGAGTTATGCTCCGGACAAGAAAGTGTGACGCCGACGACGACGCCGACGCCGACGACGACGGACAAAGTGATCCCTATGTGTCTGCCATGCTATGCAGGCGACACAATAAATCACATATGTCCTGTTATAACTTTTCTAACTATCTTTGACAAATTATTAACCAATCACAGCCCTTCCATTTAATATTGCATTTTTGCTGTGCTCAGGTAATTTGCATTATTCTGTTTTACAGGATAATGGCAATAGAGTGATTTCATAGCGCCATGCTATTCTTATACAAATTTTAACTTGATGAATATCAACTGAATCAATTAAATGTTGTATTTTCTTCTACACACCCCCTTGTTGTATATTTTCTTCTACACCCCTCCCCCCACCATCTCTCTGTAGGTCAGTAACACACTCCATGACTTGACTTGACTATTTGAGTTTACCGTCGCTTTGACAGTATTTCAGTCATACACTCCATGGCTTAAAATGAAAACCTTTTCAGCAATGTTTGATATAACCCCTGTCTTGGCTGTTCTGTGTTTCTATATCATGACTAACCATGCTTAAAATCATCCAAAAGGATTTATACAAGTCGAAAAAAACTTGTTTCCCAATCAATGTAAAATGAATACAGTCAAACTTTGGTGACTGGAACAGGCTGGGGGAACGGCAATTTGTTCTAGTTATCGGTGGTTCGACCCAACCGTGGTTTTAAGATTTAATTAAAAAAAAAATAAAACTTAAATAAATAAAACAGCAGCTGTCAAGATCAACGCACAAACGTCAATGATTACATATAATTCGTATACGTACATGTACACATATATCGGCTTAAGTGCAAGTCATAACAATTCCTGTAATTGTTTTATTTTGCATAAAAATGAACAAAGAAATATGTATTGTAAATAATCCACGCATATAGCTGAAAACAAATCAATTAATATTTCATTTAATCAATTAAACAAATTTTTTCTTAAATTTTCAACATGATCAACGTTAACTTATATCATCTTATTA
>CM037790.1:12429813-12479813 GCA_021229015.1 Solen grandis | reverse complement strand
TGTTTTTAAGTTTGCAGCTGTCCTTTTCTTTCTTGTAACGCTTGGCTCGTGACAACGCATGGGAACTTCTTGCCAGAACTACCTGTAGGAGTGCATATAATAGGATCATTGAATTTCTTTTCCCTGGCCCCCATGCATGTAACAAATTAAATAAAGTCCGACGCTTGAAATAGGAAAATAAAACCTAATTCAAACTTTGATGGTGCGAACTTCTAAACTACCTTCGTTTGCTTCGTAATTCTGGAAGGCATTTTAAAACCAGTATTATTATTTCATGATGTAAGTGAGATTGTGGAACGATTAAATTAGGTAAAGCGTTACATCTATGGTGGAGTAAACACCATAGAAATGAAGACTAAGTGCACCTGAGAAGATGAAACGGACCAAAATATATTACAAATGTTTAAAACGTTCGGCTCAAAACAGGTCTCAATGTTTATTTACGAGAATTATTGTGATATATGTAAATCAGTCCGAATACAACAATCGAGACTCGTTATCTCGACATTAACAAAATAATATTTTTTTATGTCGAGATATGAGTACCTTGGTACGATGTGATCATATATAAACAACCATTCACGATATGCACATGTATTTGACACAATTGTCTATAAAGGACCTATATGCCTAATAAAGATATTGTCTTATAAGTTATAGCCTAAACAAGGGTATCTCTATATACTGTATATAGACAGACCCTGCCTAAACTGAGTTTTGTTGAAGTTGATGATGCAAGTTTCTTTTGGTAAACTCACTGCTCACACTGCCAAAGATTACATGTGTCATGAAAAAAGTTCATACTTTATATAATTTAGTTAAGCGTGTATAATTGCATCTAGCATTAATCTATCAGGAACTCGGCAAATGTGGCCTTTTTTCATCTAATCTGGGGGTACAAACAAACGTTTACCGTAGCTGTAAAAGTTTGTGACCCCGGATCAACTAGGAAATTCCCAAATATTATTAATCCGGAGTAACTCTATTCCAAACATTAAAGTTTCTAACATTTTAATGTTGTAATTGACACTTATTGAGGTGGTTGGGGACATAATCTTGACTAGACCTGTCTATTTGAGTTTACCGTCGCTTCGGGATTCGAACCTACGCGGTGAGGGGCTGAGTGAGTGTTAAAGTCGGGGTATAATCTACGAAAATGTGAAAACTTACAACGACGATACTGAATATATCATATTTCGTGAATACGAAGTATTTATACTGTGTCCACGCAATTCCTCAATGTGGCGATTAATTGAATACCGGCGATGACTCGAGCTACAAGCCCGGTTCCTTGATTTAGCCCTTCTTATTCTATATAAATTTATGGGCGATTCTTCAAACATGCGATTTTGGATTCCTCTAGCTCCGTCCTTGGTCCCTATGTAGTATATCCTATATTATTTCTCTGCGATTCCTCGAAGTCGATATCAAAACCTATCTATATCTCCCTGACAACCATACTCAGGCCCTACGACCACCTGTAATTAACATCTTGGTCGAGATGGTTTTCTTTTTGTTTTCACACACTGTCAAACCCCCTTAGAGTACATCGGTGAACCGTTATATCAACACGGCCATGTAGAAATTATTTTCGCACCTACTGATCATGTAACAAACTGTGATTGGTCTTCGTGATTAATTATTTGTCATTAAAGGAGCTGATTTGGATTGTTTGAGTGTTGTTCTTTTTTCTGTAATCATTAATTTGAGGAACCACGGTATAAGTGTTTATTACAAGAATGTAAAAAATACGCAACGCCACCATATACACAATCTAAAACAAAGGGTTTCAATCATATTATCGGTAAAAAAAGAATTTATGTCTGACTTAATTTTCACAATGAAAGCTATGATCGTGTTATTTTTGTATTTTTAAACATAAATTATGTTTATAAAGTATTATTAAAGGCTAAACTTAACAAAATAATTAATGAAAAGACGACGTTAAGGTATGTATTGAATTTTGACACATAAATGATTCCTCGAATAGGGCGACTCTTCGAAAAAAGTTTATGCAGATCCCGTCCGACCTCGAGGAATCGCGTTACCACTGTATATCAGCCAATTGTCATATATACAAACAAGTGTGCGTTATCTTTTCCCGAAAGTATAGGCGTTCTCTTCCCATGAATTTCGTTCAAATATTACTTTTGTGTTATCTTGAATCATCACCCGTAAATGGGTAAAAAGTGAGGTCAGACATCTGCCCAAAACTTGTCCCGTTGTGCATCTAAGAGAAGTGTTTTGACAGCCAAATATATTTAACCCTTTCCCTCATAGAGGACACCATGAAAAGACCTATGCGAACAGCATAAAACCAGATCAGCCTGCGAGTAACTCGCAGGCTGATCAGGTTTTATGCTGTTCGCTGCTCCTCAGTGGTCTGGAAATGAGGATTTTACAATTAAATTTGGTAAGGTTTAACTGTGGTTTTCTGCAGATCAGGCTTTATGTGGTACCTATTGAATGCGTCAAAATGAGTCTATATGAGGGAAAGGGTTAAAGAAATTTGTAATTCAGAAAGGATACTTTATTAGAATTTCGTGAATACGAAGCATGTATTTCATCTGGTTGTCATCTATAAAACAAGGTCTTTATATACTATATACATGTATTTAGAATCTGTCCAAACAAATAATGGTGGGTAACTTTTTCCCTTAAGTATATACATTTTCTACCGATGTAAATCGTTCAGTTATTCATTTGGTCTTACCTTGCGCCATCATCCGTTAATATGCCAAAGTTGTGGTTAGACAGCTTCTCCGAAATAACAACAAAAACACCGAAGATGAAAATATCTGCAAATAGTAGATTACTAAAATTCTTACATAATTCCAGGCCTATAGCCTATTTTGTATTTTCGCACATACATGTATATCTTCTTAAATTACATACTTCGGTATATAGGTCATTGTTTTACTACATGAAAAACTCAGGCAAAAGCCGATGCCTACCGTGACATTTCCGAGACCTACAAGGCATACCCTTTCTTTATAAAAGCTTGGAGTTTATCAACTCTCACCCGTTTTTCCCCCCACAACACCCTTAAGTTGACAGAAAGGATCTCTGGCTCGATCCTTAAAATGATTTCCTCAAAAATACAAAATTCAACATAATATCTAAAGCCAGGATCCTGACGGTCTTTAAGACATGAGCAAGTCAGACAGTATTGCACTCGATGTCAAACAGCTGATATCACAATATATTATCAATTTAGGTTTTGCATAACAGTACGTGTCTTCTATTCTCGAGGGGCCTCCGTGGCCGCGAGGGTAAAGTGGCTAACTTTAACACTCACTCAGTTCATCGCCGCGTGGGTTCAAATCCCGGTAGGGTCATTCGGATTTTCATATGTGGAAGTCGTCCAGCTGGCTTGCGGAAGATCGGTGGTTTACCCGGATGCATCCGCGCATTCGGGGTCTTCCCCCACCTGTAATTAGCTGGACGTCGCTGTATGACTGAAAAACATTTGTACTGTCGAAGCGACGGTACACTCAAATAGTCTAGTCTAGTCTAGTCTAGTCTCTTCTCGAGGAAGCAAAGCTATTTTAGTGTTTGAAATTATATTTTGCCCAATGAGATCATTCCATTTTTCAAATTTTTGTCTCAATTTAATTCCTTTAATCGGCATAAACTTGTCACTAAACACTATTCCGTTAAATCAGCTGATCAGTTTAAACCAGCTTCAAGCACCTTCAGTGCGCATGTGCGGCAAGGTGTGTCGGGAGGCGGAGCTTTATGTGTTTACCAATATCACGCGTGTGTAATGTGTTACAGGGTTTTCTGATGGGGACGCATGAAAATCGATATAAAAGAAAAGCAAAATATCAATAGTGAACCAGCAATCTGATTTATCCAAAATAACAAAAGAACTCTACCCTTCTACTTAGTTTAGTTTGGACATATTTTATTGCCGTAGGTAATAATGATACAACATTGAAGATTTTAGAAAATAAGCAAAAGGGTCTGACCAAAAGTTCTAACAACATTAGTATCGGCCATCTCCTTGAAAGTATTTGTATAATTTCAATGTCTACATATGCTTACATAGAACAGGCAAAATAAAACTAATCACTATACAAAGCAATTAAGTAAATATCTGATTAAATTTTTGAAAATAACAGCACTATTTAAATAAAAAAAAAAACCATACATTTTACGAGATGAGATGTGTAATAATATGAAAGAAGAGATTTAAAAAAAAAAATTAACTGAAAAATATAAATAAATAATAAAGAAGGCTAACAAACAAAGGTTACTAAAACGGAAAAAAATAATAATGTCCAATTGCAAAACACAAAATAACACATATATATATAGGTGCAAATAAATGAACCTTTCTAAACAGTATAATAATATATATAATTCGGGGTCCGGTTTCAGCCTCCCAGAGCGTAGCTCTACACAGCTAGAGCAACGCTTGACCTTTGACATATCATGTTACATGTCACGCCGGGAACAGGTGTCTCAAAAATCATTACACAGCTAGAGCGACGCATTGACCTTCGACATAACATGTTACATGTCACGTGATGTAATTCACGCTGGGAACACGTGGATAGGGCGGAGTCACAAAAATCAATACTATATTTGGAATGTGAGACTGCGTTAAGTTGCAAAACATAATTTCAAACACTAAGTAGGTTAGTGTTATTTAGTAAGCATTAATTCCATTAAATCGGTCGCGCGGCTGCGCCGCGCCAGACCGATTTAATTTCATTAATGCTTACTAAAAAACACTAACCTATACTTGAGAGCGTTGAAATAAATGGATTCCGCATTATTTCGTGCTGGAAGTCAAAAGCAAGCATTGTTACAATCAAATATTGCTCAGTTGCGTATCCACGCAAAAAAAAAGATTCTTGCATAAACGGACACAATGGATGTAACGTAGACATTATATAATCATAAGAAGCTTTATGTTTTATATGCTTTATTATTGTTTTTGTTATTCTTTTACAGTTCTTGGCACTTCAAACATCCATTTTTAGAATTGGCATTAATTAAACGGAACAGTAACCAGATTTACATGCATGAAGACCTAATCTTTCAAAAAAGAGTAGTGCTTGTCATCAGGTAGATCTACCCCAGAGAATGTAATGAACCCAAAGTGATAAAATAGTTCACAAGCATATTGCATGATAATAAGATTTATCTATGGAAAGGGATATCCACTAGTTTACTAAGTTCATTAACTTCCCTAAAAATTATACTGGTTCTCTAAAATACATACCGATCCCGTGGCCTAGTGGTTAAGGCATCCGCTTCGGGAGTGGGAGGTCGAAGGTTCGAACCCGGCAGAGGATCGTTTTGACATGGCCGGTTGGTGAGCCGCCATCTAGTTAAATTATGGTTACCGGCTGTCTTCTTGCCTGGCGCCTGGCATATATGAGGGATCTAGAAAGGTTCTTGTGAAAGCAAAGAGGTGCCTCATAAGTCGAAACTGGCTGGCCCTCTCAATAGGGTGGACACTATAAAAAACAAACACTTTACCTTTTTACTTTTACGTTAAACTTCGTTAAACTTATGATTAAAACATCTTTATTTTGAAGTGACGTTGACATTGCATTATGTCATATCTAGGAAAAAGTGACTTATTGTGACCAATGAATGTCCGCTGTCCGTCGTCAGCATTTAACTTAAAAGACAAAAATACAATAACTTGGTTGGTCCTCTTCCAAAAAGTTGTTCAAATAATTAAATTCTATGCCAAAATCTGGTTGCCGTGGCAACTTAAAGAGGAAATGTGAAAACTTCAAAAAAAAAAAAAAAATATCGTCCAAGAGTACTGACTGGATTTTGAAATATTTTTGCACATATTTCCTTTGGTAACTCTCTACCATGATTGTAAAAAAATACTTGGATCTGTCGAAAATCATGACCGCCAGGGGCGGAGCTCGTTTTCCTTATATGTATATGGTACAAATTTGAAGAAGAAAAAAAAAACCTTGTCCAAAAGTACTCATTGGATTTCAGAGTTATTTGGCACAGATGTTTCTTGGGTGACTTGCTACCAAAATTGCACAAATTTATCGGATCCTCCGAAATGCATGGCCGCCAAAGGACGGAGCCTCTTTGTCCATATATGTATACTCTATATAGTACTAATTTGAAAATTCTTTTTGTCCAAAAGTACTTGCTGGATTTCAAACTATCATGGTTGCAATAATTATTTGGATCGGTCATTAACCATGGCTGCCAGGGGGTGGAGCCCATTTTCAAAGTTTTTTGGCACATGTTTCTTGGTTGCCTCGCGTCTAAGATTGTATATTTTAATTGGACCCGTCGAAAAACATGGATGCCAGAAGTCAAAGCCGGTTTCCCATGTCTTAAGATATTTTATGTTTTCTTTTCCTCCCACTTATACCTGATTTTCAGGTGAGAGATTCCATGAAGACCCTCTTGTTTATTTGTTTTAGTATTAGTTTTCTTAGTCATGAACGAATATAATCTTGAAGTGTAACATACGAAGTCATTCTTTATTGCATATTCATGCGATTAAATGTTCAATAAACTGTAAACATTCTGAACACAAGATCGAACGAGCTGAATGCCGAATAGTATTATATGCAATGTCATATGATGAGAAATGAAAACACATAATTTAAATAATACACACATGCAAGTAGAAATCAGATGTTGCAGCATAGCATGATAAGTATTCTGGCGGATATCCCCTTCCATAGTTATCCTTCCAAATGCTCTATACAGAACAGTCTTAACTTTGAAACAGAAAAGCATTCTTAAAGATATTTAAATGTCATATTTCTATCCGCAATCGCGTGCAAGCTAAGAACTGGGGGAAGGTCATGGCCTCCATAGATACTTGATATTCTCAAGGTCATGACTTTTTTACTTTGAATCTCTATAAAACAAAATCGCATGAAAATGAAATAGTCCTGTTATGTGACACAGACTGATTACTCCGGTCATAATTTCGGGAAATTAAAATTGTATCGAGACGTAGCCATATATTTTAAAATGTTCATAAACCTAAAACAAAGAGATGCGCTACTCGGTTAGATATGATTATCGTGTATTCTCGGCGCGAAGTCTCGGAGGTACAGGTTAGAACGAGAGTTATTATTTAACCCTAAGACATACTGAGCATTTTAAATCAGCTTAGGTGTGTATGTAATTTTACTTTCACGTTATACTAGCATCATTCATTAGTTTAGGAAAGCTTATTGCACCAACATTAGACTACAAATAAAAAATACTCAAGGACTTTCTTCTATACAGCGACTACCATAATATTCTTTCACGCTTCGCACACTATTTTAATATTATCTGCTTACGAACGGATCTATAGCTAACGTTAAAAATTGTTTAAATGATAAAAATTTTAAAAAAAATACATCATTATAGTCTCTAACGACATTTCTTTTAAATCAAAATGACGTCATTTTTCGCTGTCACAAATGCTTATTTAAGTAGCACTCTCTTGGTTTTTATAAAGTACCTACATACATTCTGAGGGTCCGTTTCTCTACTTTTAAAATCGAATAACCTCTCAATTTTGTATGAATGACCGATCGACTGAACAGAATTCTACAATACAGATATGCTGATATTCAGCCAAAGTTTTGAGTAAAAAAAAAATACGGGACACAATAATAGTATGTAGTATAAAAGCACAGAAAAACTATTTTCCCTAGGATGTTGTGTAACTCACTTTACCACGCGGATGAGTATAGTTTCTTTGGAATGCAAAGGTGGCTCATGCCTGAATTTGGATGGTGGATGTGCAGGCTTCGGTTATTTAGCGGTGTTTTATTGGAAAGCTTGAATTACGAAAAACAAAACCTGTATAAACTCCTTATAATTACATTTACTATCTCAGATACATCAGAAATATCTCCAGGGGGTTTTTTTTTTTTTTTTTTTTTTTTTTTTTGCTCTATAGAACGGCTGGTTCTGGTGTATATCTGCTATCCGAAGTTACTTAAAACACAGTAGGGAGCCACAGCATCTATAAATAGAAACTGTGCCGTCGCTCGGTAGTACAAATCAAAGCGCTGATACATGTAGTGCTAAGAGAACCGTATTGTCTCATTTATTTTGTTTATCACAGTAAATTAAATAAACGGAGGTCAAATTTTCGCACAATGCCAATAACCCCGCTTTAACGTTGCTTTAAAATGGTCATTAGATGACCAATTGTTTCGGCAGACTGATAACAATTGGCACATTGCCACTCTTACTCCTCCTATATTTCTATAGCCTTCAATGAACAATCGTTTATTATTATTGTTTACTCCGCTGTATAAAATAATCATGTCGAGTGTCGTTACATGCTATACAGAAGAATATTTACAACGATTTAACAAAAACAGAAAGTGCAGCGCATACGCGTTGTTTCTGTATGAAAAGTAAACGGGGTTTCGGTAGTAAGCCGACTAAGACTGATATAAATTAACGTTAATTTCTCCTTAGTAAACATGGTAAATGGTCCATCAACAACCTTAAAATGTCTTTTCTTAAAAAAAATAAGAAAGGTTACCTATTGTTTTGAAGGTTTAATATTACAGATTAGTACTAAATATTATAAAATTTAAATGTTTGAACATCAGGAAAATCAAGTTTAATACAAATACTGTTGCATAGTACCTTTTTTTTTTTCAAAATAAAAGCGTGTATTGGCCATAATATGTATATATAGTAAACGCTAAATTTAATTTGCTTCATTAAATCTGATGCTTCGCCGATAAAATGACATACCATTTACTAATAAATGTAATTAATTTGAAAAAATAGACTTAGTTTTTATATGTGACATTTCATTCTACAATATTGTAACATATGTATTTAATACTAGTTAAATACCCATAAAATTTTCTATTCTTCTATGAAATGAACAGTATGAGGGTCTTTAATTTATTTTAAGAATATGGTGGGAAGGAAACAAGCAACTATCAAAATATAATGAGTAATCATCCATAAACAAGCATGTTGGCGTTGATTTTCTATTATTGACCCTGACCTTTAAGCGAGCAATCTGGTTCTTTCGCACTACACTCAGTCTTAGCATTTGTACCGAACTATATGCAAATCTTAGCAATCCTTTGTCAAGTAACAACCCGGACAAGCATATTGACATTGATTGATATTGACCTCTAAGTATGACCTTGACTTTTCAGCGAGCAACCTGGTTCTTTCGCGCGACATTCAGTCTTAATATGGTAAACATTTGTACCAAACTATTTGGAAATCCAGAAATCCTATTTCAAGTTTCAGCCCGGACAAGCATATTGACATTGATATTCTATTGATGACCTCTAAGTATGACTTTGACCTTTGAGCGAGCAATCTGATTCTTTCGCGCGACACTCCGTCTTGATATGGTGAACATTTGTGCCAAACAACTTGAAGTCCAGTAAGGCATTGCTATTTACAGCTCGGACAAGTTTATGAGCATTTATTTTTTATTGTTGACCTTTAAGTGTGTCCTTGACCTTTGAGCGAGCAACCTGGTTCTTTCGCGCGACACTCTTTCTTAATATGGTAAACATTTGTACCAAACTATATGGAAATCCTGCAGTCCTATGTCAAGTTGCAGCCTGGACAAGCATATTGCATTGATTTTCTATTGTTGACCTTTAAGTATGACCTTGACCTTTTAGTGAGCACTCTGGTCTTTTCGCACTACACTCAGTCTTAATATTTGTAACAAACTATATGGAAATCCAGCGATCTTATATAAAGTTAGAGCCTGGACTAGCATATTGGCATTGATTTTCTACTGCTGACCTCTAAGTATGTCTTTGACCTTTTAGCTAGCAATCTGGATCTTTCGCGCGACACTCCATCTTAATATGGTGAAAATGTGTGCAAAACTATTTGGAAACCCAGCGAGGAATTGTTAAGATAGAGCTGGACAAAAAAAATACGGGACAGACGGACAAAGTGATTCCTGTATAGCCCCTCCCCACTACCCTAGGGTAGTGGGGGTATAAAATGGAGAGCTATCTTACTTACTCGAGCGTCGGTGTCATTGTAAGTCAGCGTAATGAGTAATGATTTGGTTTAATTTTGTAAAGTAACTTTCTATCATGCATATATCTTTGTAAACCAGCTATGCTTATTGATTTGATATTCAGTAAATCCTTCAGGGGCATAAACTAACAAGTTACAAGATTAACAAGATAAATCTTAACCAATTTTGGTGCATTTTATGTCCCTTTTTGGACTGAGAATTGTTGTTTTATGTTTTCCATGCACCATACTATCATTGTCAATAAGTCTTCTTGATTGATTTTTTAGCTCAACAGAGCACATTATGCTCAAGGTGAGCTATTAGGATCACCCTGCGTCCCTTATGCGTCGTGTGTCGTCAACAATTTGCTTCAAACGACATCTCCTCTGAAACCGCTGGATAACAATTGGTGAAAGTTGGCATGGATCATCCTTAGGTGAACCATCACAAAAGTTGCTAAAATAAATTTAATCCATGCGCAGAACCCTGGTTGCCATGGCAACCAACAAAATTTACTTTAAATAAATCCCTTCTGAAACCAATAGTCAGAATTTAATTTCCTTTGGCACAAATGCTCACCTCATTATAATCTACCATAATTGCTAAAATAAAGCTAATCCCGTGAAAAATGAGACCCCTAGGGGATTATCTAGTTTCCTTATATAGCTCTATATAGAAAATTAAAAAAAATCTTCTAATATGAAGCCAATGGCCAGAATTTTATTACATTTAACACAAATGGTCATCTCTGTGCTGACTACCATAATGCTAAAATAAAGTTAATCCTTTGAAAAATGAGGCCACTATGTAGTTGCCTAGTTTCTCTTATATAGCTTTTTATAGAAAAAAATCTGTGAAGCTAATTGCCAGAATTTAATTTCATTTTGCACAAATGGTCACCTCATGACTTTCTACCATATTGGAAAAATAAAGTTGATCCCTTGAAAAATGAGGCCCCAAGGGGATTGACAAGTTTCCATATATAGCTTTGACTATAAAAGTTAACAAGAGGGCCATGATTGCCTTTTATCGCTCACCTGAGTACCACTGCTCTAAAGGAGCAATCTTGGTAGAGGATTACCAATGGAGCAACTGTGCCAGAACATTTTAAAATCTGGTCAGTAGTTTTGGAGCAAAAGTCTTTTGAAGTTTTCACTATATACATTTAAGGCAAATTAGCCCCGCCCCTGGCGGCCATGTTTCTTTGCGGATTGAAATAATTTTATAATTTTTGGTAGAGGGTTACCCAAGGATCATCTGTACTAAAACATTTTGAAATCTGTCCAGTACATTTGAAGGAGATGATTTTTAAAGTTAACCAGAGCTCTACATGGATCAAGTTTATTTTAGCATCTTTTGTGAGGGTTCACCTAAGCACCATCCCTGCCAAGTTTAATCAAATTCTGTCCAGCGGTTTTAGAAGAGATGTCGTTTAAAGTTTTCACTATGTACATATAATGCAAATTAGCCCCGATCCTGGTGGCCATGTTTTTTTTACGGATCGAAAATCTTTTAGCAATCTAAGTACAGAGTTACCCAAGGAACATCTTTACCAAAACATTTTGAAGTCTGGCCATTAGTTTTGAAAGAGATGATTTTAAAATTTTCACATTTTTGTTTCTTTGCGTTACCATTGCAACCAGAGTTCTACACGGATCAAGTTTATTTTAGTAATTTTTGTGAAGGTTTCCCAAAGACCACCACTGCCAAGTTTAATAAAACTCTGTCCGGAGATGTCGTTTAAAGATTTCACTATGTACATATAAGACTAATTAGCGCCGCCCCTGGCAGCGACGTTACCCATTCCTGCCAAGTTTAATCAAATTCTGTCAATCGGTTTCAGAGGAGATGTCGTTTTAAAGCAAATTGTTGACGACGCTCGACACACGACGACGGACGCAGCGTGATCACAAAAGCTCACCTTGAGCAGGTTGTGCTCAGGTTAGCTTAAATCATCTTCTTTTTTGAGGCGAATGGCCAGCATTTTATTTCATTTAGGGAAATGGTCACCTGATGACTTTTTACTATAATTGCTTAAATAAAGCTGATCCCGTGAAAAATGAGACCCCTAGGGGATTGTCTAATTTCCTTATATAGCTCTATATAGAAAATTAAAAAAATCTTCTACTATGAAGACAATGGCCAGAATTTTATTTCATTTAGCACAAATGGTCACCCCATGACTGTCTACCACAACTGCTTAAATGAAAAACACGGCCTCCAGATGATTGACTAACGGGAATTTATTTTATTTCTATCTAAAATTTGAATCTGGTTGCTGTTTATATAAAATGATTTGAATGGCTTTAAATAAGCGTATGTACTCTGGTGAGCGATCTAGGGCCATCATGGTCCTCTTGTTTGTATATCATGATCCCCTTTGAATTAAATAAAATACTATTTGATATAGTTAAACCAACAGGGGCGGAAAAGTCTATTACTATGCCTTATTAAAGAGGAAGTGTCTACCAATCCATTCAGTGGCTGCATGTCTATTTCTAAAATGCTAAAACCCAGCTTCTATAAGTCATTTGAGTGGCATCGGTTCATCGTCCTATTGTTTCCCAAGGTGACGATAAACGTTTTGTGACACCCAAATGTGCTATTTAAAGGATTTTTAATGTTGTTAAAGGGGATAATGAGACAACTGTAATTTCTGTTTATGTTCTGTGTTCTTAGCTGCAGATTAAAATATTTTTCATATACGAGTACAAGTGGGACTCATTATGTCGATATCGTCATTCTCGACATTTAAAGTTATGGTCGTATTTCCACTCATCATAAAATAATAAAGAGAAACGTAATTGCGTATCATAAAAACATAATCCTCCTCTTGACGAGTGCAGAGTCTATATTTCGTGCAGAATCGGCTCGCTTATTCCGGCTCGTTAATTCCGGAAAATCGGATTAAGATGTTAACCATCACATGGTACTAGGATCATGTTAAACCAGGTCAATAAACTGTCATAAAGAACCACAACATTTTGGTAATAAATAATGTTTTCCAATCTTATTCTTAAATGTGTATGCATAATTTCTTCTGTGTATGTATCTATATGTTTACGTCTATTTTTAAAGTGTATACGAGTATGTTCGACGTTTTTACCCCTAATGTGTTTACTTTTTCATGCCAATTTTCCCCCTTTTTGCCATTATTTGATCTCATTTGCCTGTATTCTCTTTGTATATACGAATACCTATTTTTTGTGCCTACATTTTCTATTTATATTCCTTACCTTACGTATTACAGTACGACAGGTAAGCTGAAATTTGAGACAAAAAGAGCTTAAGAGTGTATGGACATTGCTGTGTTTTTCTTGGAGTTTTGGTAATGGTCGGTGAAAAGCAGTTACTGTATAATTAACGTTCAATATACTAGACAATTAATATTCATACCAATTCTGCAGTTATTGCTGATTTAAATATTTTGAACGGGTGTTTGGCAGTGATTATATTTGAGCTTCCTCAATAGTCTGCCAAAATCATGCCCTCATACCGGTATATAAATACAAGTCACTGTATTTTTTGGACACCGCCATTTTTAAAGGCAACCTGTATCGACATATAAAATGCAGACATGCGGAATGTATTGCTTTGTTCGCAGAATCAATAATTTTACGAATAGACAGAAAATAATCTTACCGGTAACAGTGGAGTACAGCTGAACTCGCTCTTCAGATTACCGCAATTGTACAGTACTGTTTTAAAGTGGTTAGTCAGGGTTAAAGTTGATTAATAGATTATATCCAATACTTAGATGCATTGACTAAATTAGTTTAATACCTCAAAGCGCAGTGTTGCGATGCGATGGAAAGTAATTGCATGTTACAAAACACGAAAACTAATTAAACATGTATTATATAGAAAGTTTAAATTACAGCATTTTGTTTGGATTCAACAAGTGACACATTGACTGACTGATATAAAACACATACTTTAGAGTAATCCAAATGTTAAAAATTCAACGTGACAGCAAGGTTATGACGTTAACTAAACAGGAAAACACCACTGGGCTGACTGGACATTTAAATTTCTGCTGTGACAATGTACTCATATCAAAAGTGTGAAAAAGCATAAAAAGTACAAACTACTACCTTTTTGAGCTGCATTCTCAGAATGCAAGTCTCATTGCTTTAATCTCGGTCTCCGGAACCTAAAAACTCATATTTCAGTATAAATGCTCCACACGAAATAAGACATATTGTATCTATATAATATCGTGAGTTATTTGTATCTTTCTCGTATAAGTAACTTTTTCATAAAATTTTGTATTTTAACCATATTTTATAGTCATAACACCTACTACGAGAGTATGAGAAATTAATATTTCACCCTGGTTCATATTCGCAGTTTATGGCTATATGTACGGACTCGTGAAAGAGTTTTAGATTAAGATATACGTATACATACGTATCTTAAAATGCTAAAGGAAAATATTGACGCAACTTGAATACAATAAGCATAAATAGCCGATATTGCATTGATGTTCATAAGATACAGAGCATTACAAATCGAAAATGACGACTTTGAATATCGTATCCGCGTCTGTACACTTTTGGACAGGGCGCCGTCCCAATAGCTAATGCATTTATATCAGATTCTACTACATTTTGCTCAGGTAAGTAATTAAATCAGATTAATTTTAACATGTTAATGATATTTTGTCTTTGTTACTCCGGACAGAGCGATATTGTTACTGTGTGTATGTATGTACTGAGCATAAAAGTTTGGAAAGTAGTTCGTAGTTGTCCTGAAAGTTTTTATTCTATTAAATCATTACATGTACATGATTTCAAAATCCCATGAATTGCCTGCACACACTTTTAAGCTAAGGTAATATAGCAGCAATTTTCAATGGGCAGCTCTCGGGACTTTTATGAATTGTATAAAATTTAATGTAATACCCAAACTGGGCTAAACAATTCTATATACATAGATGTTTGAACTAAAAGCGCACTGTATGTGACATATTTGCAAGTACAGTAAATAGAAAGAAAATAAATTGACCCTACTGGGATTCGAACCCACAAGCAGTTGACTGCTCTGACAGTTGTTTTAGATTATTTATGGGTTCTCTTCAAGTCTATATATGGTATTATTAGAGTACCGGAGCCTTAATTACGAAGAAATGCTAACTCCTCTCGACACCACGTCGTAAATATAGCGACCCCTCCCCCTATTTGGCCCGCGGCAGCTTGTCCACAAAGGAGATAGATAACTGGAGAAGTTTCCTGTTACGCTGTTATTTTACCTTTTGTTGTTATTGCAGTGATAGGAGCCGAGATTCTGGATACCTACCGTTAGGTAAACTACTACTATTTCTACTACTACTACTACTACTACTACTACTACTACTTTTTTTCCAATTCAAACCTCTCAAGTTATCTTTTTGTGGTCTTTAAAATTGTCCTGGGATGTGACCTCATACTCACTTGCTAAATATTGGAGATTCGCAAGGTTTATCATGAAACATCATAATCTATAGAAAAAAGAAAGTGAAACTGATACTTAAAGAACGTATATCTTTGGTGAACTGCATTAATTTGAAAGAAAAATATCACTCGTAAAAGTCTCCTGAGAAATTAGAGTAAAATTCTGAAACTTTTAGATAATAGTAATGATTGCGTAAACATGTTTTCCCTCAAATACGTCAATGGAATTAAGATACACTAAGCAAAAACAGTTTTCTCCTACTTAAATTTACAGAGACATTGAACAAAGTGTGAGATACCGATTGTTTCTTCCTTTACATATAAATTATTTCAACTGTTTGATGTTCAAATGGGATTGAAGGAAAATGCATTTAAGAAATTATGATAAAGAAAATAATGAAACATGTTATCGTTTATTTTCATTACACAGCATTCAAATCTTAGAGAATTCCATCCTGATATAATTTTTTCGCTCAAATCCGCACATAATCGAAACAATGCTTGGTGTAACATTGTATGCACAGACTTGGAGACTGAAAACAAAAATAATTGTACATACTGTTTTGATACTACTGTTAGTATATATCCCTGCAACAAAAAGGAGAAGCTTATAAGATAAGCTCATAAAACAAGCTAAGTGAAAAAGTTTATGAAAAGACAGGGATTTGTCTGATCTTAATTAATATACCACGGCAGGATACCGTGATAAGAAATAGAGCAAAGTTCATAAAACATAAACTTAACAACTGAAAATGAATGGGTTACAAGGAATGTGTATGAATATAATCATTTACTAAGTGTTTTCGTTGTAAAACACACTTATCCAAAGCGTGCGTTTTCAGTCTTGAAGTATTATACTTATGTTTACGAGATTGATCAACGTACAATACTACATGGTCTTTGGAAGAAGTCTCCGTCGTAAAAATTATCAGATAATTTTTGCTATGGTCAAAATATTTTTCCATTCCCTGTTTATCTAGATCAACTTTTATACATAAACAAGGGAAGAAACAAACAATATAGTGTCATTTAAAAGGGTCGTTTGAAGCCAAATAATAAAACTTTGTTTCGTCGCCATAAAGTCAATACATGGAAGTCCCAAATGATCTATATTTACAAATAAATTAAATTACGTGTGTTGCCTGTCACGGTCAAAGTCATCAAAGGGCCAATGTATGTTCGCAGGACTGATATAAAATAAAAAGTTATCTTTTTTTTGTGACATATATATAATATACGAATGACTTTTCGTGTAGGAAGACAAAGCATTAAAACACTATTAACCTTTATTTCGTGGCCAATAAGTAAATGTGCCTATGTGGGGATCATTTTTATAAAATAATGATACAAATCAAACGACCCTTTAACACTAACATACGAAGGATATAAATAACGGAAACTATACGTGTGAAAAGCGACTGGTTCAAAGATGGTCATTAACTAAGAATTTCATTTTTTACTATATGTATGTACCACATCTAGCATTGCCCACCTAACTGCAAAGTCCCCCAATGCAACCACCCGTGATTGTAAAAAAGAAGAAAAAGAAAAAGGAAAGTGGTTTCCTCTCACAGGCAACAGCGTCACGAACAATATTGAAACTATATTTAGATTTATAAAACCTTTATTTAGAAATTCTTTTTTCATTTGCCATCCATTGGTTGGTGTCATTCACTCTTCGCGCATGCGCTATCTTACGGTAGTGAATTGCTTAAGTCGCCATGTTGAGAAACGCGTCACGTGGTACAGCAAGCACCTGCTTCAGAGTTACCGTGTACTACATTTCACAAATTTCACCGAAATTGTGTTTACGAATATAATGTTGTACCGAGAATTTAAGATATCTAATCAGGTAAAGTTAAAAATGTTGAGCTGCGCAGATTTACAGAGTTTGAGCACATGGACTCGAAGTTGAATTGGGCGAATCATAAAGTTTAATGATAACATTAAAAATTAAGGGGGAAGACCTTTTTTCGGCTATTTTTTAATATCGCATTTATATGCTAATTGCGCTTAGCAATGTCTTCTTTTAAGTTTGAAATTAATTTATAAAGAATTTAAAACGTTCCCGTGTTGTTTTACTCTTTTAAATAATAAAGGTGTTCTTACTGTTCCAGTCGAGCTTGACAGCTGCTGAGACTAGCTACTTCCCGTTTCATTTGCAGTTTATAAAAAGTTCAGCTGTTAATGTTCAATACATTCAAACTGATTTTTTAATTGCAGCAGAAAATTCAAAAACTGGATAAAAATAATTGATATCTAAAGTCATAGTAAATGTTCCTGTAAACTAGTAAATCTTTTTGTTTTGTTTATGTATTCTTATTGACCAATGAAAACTTAACTTTTTATTAACTGAGAATGAAACCGGACTTGCCAGTCCCGGAAGTTGTCTAACACGATTGGGACATTAACACTACGATAGTATCATTAATAGAGAAAGTCCGTCACAATAACTTTTAGATTTTTTTATTTTATTTTAAGCACAATTTTTCCCTTTACAATATTTTTGTTGCGTTAAAACGCGGTTTCCCACGTTTGATCTCAAAACAGTGTCCTCCCTTCCTTTTTTAAGTATACCATACGATATGATACGACCAATTCAACTTCGAGCCCCTGTGAGTTGGAGTAGCAGTTTTAACAAACCATATCGGCATAAAGAACGGAGTACCTACGTTCGAAATGGAGGAATGATTTGAACATCTCTTATTATATTTTAGCCGTTTTTTAAGCTTAAACGACTTCGTACGAAAGAATAATAGCATATTTGTTTATACATTATTGTCATTTGCATGTTATCTTTCTTAGTTATGTCTCGACTTTAGCCTTAATTTACCCGCAAATGCAAATTAAGCTTTTGCATATGATTGACAAGTTTAGAGAAACACATCGTTACATCAGCAAAATAGATATACGTTTCGCTTTTCAAATGCAAATGAGATTCTACCGATTGTATAAGGTCCTGAAAATATTCTTCACCTTTATTGAAATAAAACATTGCTTGCATCGCAGATTAAATATTTTGAAATTCCCCAGTGCCTGTGGTGTAGGAAAGGTCACCATCGTGCTTGCATGATTTACCAATCAATGGCTCGTTGACAGGACCCGGTCCATTTCATGTAAGAAAACTTTTAAAATACATAAGTAAAGGTTAATAAATGACTGCACCTTCCTCGTCTCTGTATAAAGCACCTACGTATAGGTTATGATGCCTCTTGGCCGAATTAGTTTCAATATCTCAACATGCCAATTATATTAAACATCGTCCAGTATAATACATATTAATGAGAATTCTGCTGTTCATATATGACAAATGAAGGCTAATCTGGATTGGTTTGAATAAGAGTCCTTTAGCGAAAGGGAAGTATTACTGTGAAATAAGACTTCGACGAGATGGAAAGTTCTAGAGTCTTAACCTTTCTTAGCACATGGCTCTTTTCCGCTCGCCCAATCAGGTGTTGATATTCGTTTATAATCACCGTGGTTTATAATGCGTAGTCCAATCCTTTTGCACTAAAGTGTGATACTATATTATAAGCATATCTACATAACTCTGTAGGAAGGTCACATTTCGTACGTTTCCGCCATTTTTCGGCGGTTTTCGATCAGCTGCGCCCATTACCGTCAGAATCTGAACATTAACGAATACAAACAATGTCGTCAGAAACACGCCAAAAATTACATTTTCTACTTGTGTATTGAATGATAAATTGCTGCAGACGTCATATGTATTTATTGTTATAATGTTCGACCATAAGAGATGAGAGAATACTATTAGAAGTGGAGAATGGATAACAAATTGAGCAAAGAAAGACCGAACGTCAAAAGCAACAAACGGTTACATTATCTTGTTTAAAGTGCCCCGATGTACCCCCGGCAACAAGGATAAGCTTAAAAGAACTTGCCTAATTAGACCATTACAACCCAGACTGATTATCTTCTAGTTTCATATTTTTACCACATTTCGATATTTCTACCACGGAAATGTTTTTAAAACAAAGGAACAATGATATTTAGATTTGATTCTTCTCATTATCAAGTGAGCTCCAGCAATAATAAGGATCGACAGGTAACGATAAATTGGAAGATGACATTAATAGAGGTTAGGTGGTTGTAATTAAGGCTCGCTATAAACCACAGGTACCAGTATCGTGGAGCTCTCTCTCTCTCAAACAAACAAACAAAATACTACTTTTTACAATAATATCTACAAGGTTTATTTCCGCCTGGTTGGTCCGGAACATCACTGAAATTTAATCAACAAACAACTCACGGAACGTCCAAAGAAATATTATTTTCTTTAAAAAAAAAAAACCAATGTACTGGATTCAATATTAAATGAGTTATTACATAAAATCTAAAAAACATGCACGGGGACATCACTGTAGTGACAAGTCGGCGGTAAAATTGCACATTATCAGTAGATATGTTTAGCTGTATAAGAGGCAGAAATTGAAGAACAGCGCTTAATCAAAGGTAAGTACAATTCATTTTTTGTGCCTGCAAGAAACCTGTTCATTTTATCGTAGGGGCAAATTCCAAGCCAAAACCGTATGTCTGTATCTCATTTTTCCATTCAGTTCGCCATTTTGTTTCCGATTTTCGCACTGATGTGAAATCGAAGCTTTACCATAAAGGAATGGAATGTACATGCAAGAAAAGTTCTTGTTTTCAAAGGCAAAATGTATTTTCTATATAAATACGTTGTTATTTAGCAATGTCATCGCATTTTCATTAAATTATAGACAAATATCGATTAGTTTGACGGGACACAAAAGTCACCTCAGTGATGTTCCGGACCAATCGGGCGGAAATAAACCATGTAGATATTATTGTAAAAAGTAGTATAATGTTTTCCTCACATTTCATTTCATCCAAACATAAATAATTTAATAACTAACTTCATGAGAAATAAACAACGAAACAAATAGTTAGGAGTGGTTTCGACAAGGCGATTTAACTTATAGGTACATAAAAAAGCAATATCAAACTTTCACACCAGTGTGACAATGCGTCGTCACGGGTATAAGTTCAATCTCTGACAACTGCGTCAGGGAGTCGACTCTTTTAAGGGAGTCGACTCTTTGGCTCAGTGGTTAGAGCATTGGGTTATCACGCCGGCGGACCGGGTTCGATTCCGGGCCGGGCCGTGTTTGTTACATTTGGTGTCAGAAGGGGGATAATGTCAACTGCCATACCGGAGTTGCCTTACCCACGTGTTTACGTGTTTCCCAGGCCAAGTCTCGGGTCGAGACTTCTCGAAGGGGGAAGTAATGTGACAATGCGTCGTCACGGGTATAAGTTCAATCTCTGACAACTGCGTCAGGGAGTCGACTCTTTTAAGGGAGTCGACTCTTTGGCTCAGTGGTTAGAGCATTGGGTTATCACGCCGGCGGACCGGGTTCGATTCCGGGCCGGGCCGTGTTTGTTACACCAGTAATGGTTCCAAAAATAGCTGTAAATAATATGGTCAGCAAAGAGTCACTAACAAAAACGACGAGAATAACCATGAGAATAGCTTCCCTCATGGTTAAAAATGTCCAGAACTACTGAACCAATCACTCTGAAATCACCCTGTCGCACCTTCCATCATATAGCCGTACAATGATGATGATGATGATGACGACAGAAAATCATCAAAAACTGAAAAGAAACGACATAATTATTCACAGAATGACTCATTACGACCGTGAATAAATACATGTGTGTGTGTGTGTGAGTGTGAGCTCCACGATACTGGTACCTGTGTTTAAACCGTCTTACCGATTTAAACTGATCACCCATTAGTTACGAAAACATTAACCTAAGCGCTTTATACCTTTCCTCATGCAGGACGAGCAGTCAGTGGTGTTTTGGTAGATTTAAGTGTCAATTCACATGTTTCACGCGCTTAACGCAGGCGCCTGCAGATAGTAATTTAGTTTATCAAAACATCATGACTCGAAAGGAGGTAATCACCGGCCGCCACATACCAAAGTCGTAACTAGAAACGTGTCCATAGGACACGCATGCCCCCGCCATTTTGTTTATTAGATATTTTTGTCAGTGAATATGATGGAAAATGAAATATAAAAAATGATTTTTAGATCAAATGAGTGCTGTGACATAAACTAAATAATGTGAATGTAACCTTCATGCTAGCATTCTGGTTCTTGTTTAGCGACACGACGTTTTATCCCAAGGATTCCTTGTGCCAAGTTATTTCAAAATATGACTATATACAATAAAGATGCAGCCTAAACAGGACTGCTTACACAAATTTCCAACTCAACTGCTGTGACCTTGACCTTGAAACTAGCAAATTTGTTCTTGTTTGAGACATTTTTTTTCAAAACACATCCATTCACAATAAAGATAAAGCCGGACACGATTTTAAAGTCAACCAAGTGCTGTGACCTTCACCTTCAAGCTAGACCCTGTTCTTGTTCGCGACACATCGTCTTGCCTATTTTTAAACCATACAAAAAATTTCAGCTGGGACAAGATTTTTTGCACACACACACACACGGACAGGTGTAACACTATATGCCCGCCGCCATTTCATGGCGGGGGCATTAAAAAGGTACTGGTTTAGCTCCCTTACTTGGCGCTCAGCATATACATGTAAAGTTGGTTTCAGGACTGGTTGGCCCGGTGTCAGGATAATGTGACAGCGTGTGGTATCATACCACATATATACAGCATGATACTACAGTGTGGCAGCACTATATCTGTCTCAAGTATACATCGTCTTCAAATGATTGAAATACTGTCGGTGGGACGTTAAACCCATTTAACAAACAAACAAACAAACAGGAGGTAATATTTGCTGATTGGCTCAGATTCGAAAGAAAATGCCCTGTGCGAAATAGCTCATGTCATGGTTGCCTTTAACTACTCGAAATAGTCGCAAGGACTCGCGACAAAGGCAATCATGAACTAACCTATACTAAACGCCAACTTTTAGTGGAGCATTTTCTAACATTTCTTGATGACAGTACTAGTGTGTTATTGTTCTATCACGCGGTTGTGAGTTAAGCCGTGATGTTACAATTAATAACTTGATATCTCACGTTTTGTATTTCCCCTGCGACTAAGCAAATAAGGAAACTGACGTCAAACAGATACAAAAATTGTAGAAAGTAGAGGATTAGACTTAGGATATCACTTATGCCATAATTGTAAATGAAATAGATGAATGCATTGAAACAAAGGATGGTTCTAACGAATGAAAATAATCTTGTATTAGGATTATGTTTTTTATTTGATATTTGAACTTATTTATTACTGACAACGTCCAACTTTTTTATTTGTTTTAAAAATAATTATTGAATATTGAGAATAACGTGCAAAACCATTTTCATCAAAATGGAAACAGCTTAAAGTTGATCTATCTTCATTTATCTGATTCCATTACGATAAAAAATTGGTAATTATCTAGTTTTTGAACAGGGTTACTTGCAGCGCTGTTCTATGGTAGCACACACTTTGAATCAGAACAATTCGGGGCTATATTAAGACATCTATATTTATAAATTTCCTTTTTTTTCTACGCAGAGAATTAATTCTACTTTTTCTGTCTTATCACTAAATGGTGATAATTTTCATGTTTATTTCAGAACGATTACGATATGGAAGCCGAAACTGAATTTAAATGTGTCGATGATCGGTGCTGGAGATAACGTGTTTATTAATAAACTGTAGTGAAAAAAGAAAGTACGCAAGCAAAACATAATAGCACCTCATCCGGAGATACAGCGACAGGTAACAATATATGGATAAATGCCCATTAGTGCAGAGGGTATAATAGCCAAGCGGCGTTGAAAATGGGTAATTTTCTATGCGTTCTTGTCCCAGCCGAAGAACATTTTTTACAATTCATTGTTATAATTATTATTGTTGCAAGATACATATATTTTTTGTTATATTGAATATCATTATTAAGTACATGTGTAAATATATAATGAAAGTTTGTTGTTTGAGACAAATGTGTTCATCTTTTTTATCGACCGTGTTCAAGCAAGGTTTAAGCGAATATATAATATTGGGTTTATTGGCATCGCTTGATAATTGGATCCTCGTTTATTAAAACAAAAGAAATTCGACATCATCATATTTAAAACTATGTTCTCTCAGCACTATCAGCGCTTTGATTAACTTACTCAATGGCTAGCGCCCATTTCGAGACAGTGTTCTTGAGTAAACTTGGACAGCGTACTGCACTGCGACCGGAAGAGAAAAATTGCAGAGGAGGTTCAAGCCTGAGATAAAACATTTTATGTATTCTTTTGCTGTCGCTGCTGTATTCCTATTAGTTTCTTGTTCAATTTATATCATTTTCAATTATTGATTGACATGATACATTATTGAATGAAACAATTTTATGCAATTGTTTTAGCTTAGCTTAGTAGATTTTGGGTCTTCATTTATCTTCACAATATTGAGTGTATTTAAATATATTTTACGATGTAGTATATTTATCTTGCATACGTCAAGCTTCGAAATTTGAAAATCGTATTTCAACATATAAGAAGGTGCATCACAAAGTAGCGCATAAGGCTTTGTCCCTAAATTTATTCAAAATAAAGAGTGTAATGGTATATGATTTTAGGATATGTTTCGTAATTTTAGTACAACAGTACTTTTTGTATAAATTAACTTAATTTGAATGTTTAAGTAAAAGCAGTCTGGCAACGGTTATCTCCGAATACCCAACAAACAACAACTGACGTTATAACAACTGTCGATTTTCCTGGGAGCACCACGATACTTGGGTGGTCTCAGGACAAACTGACAAACGTGAAATACGACCACATGCGATCATACCAATCTGACTTCATGTCTATGTCGGGATTTTAACAAAAACACCCGGTCTTGCACAAGGAAACAACTGTAGATTACCATGTAAGGGTCAAAGCAATATTGTTGTATGTTGGAGATATTGACTGTTACATGAAGACTTTTGTGACTAGTTTGACTAATGTTATGCAGGTTCTGTTCCTACTCATATACGAAGAGCTTATGTAGACTGTTTTTATGCATAGTATCTTTTTTTTGTTTGAGGTGGTATCAGGTCTAATGTAATGAGTGATTGTATAAACAGATTCAATAACTTTGAAATACGAAATAAAAATGAAATAAAAGCTAAAACTAGGTACGAAATGAGGAGAAGGGACCTTAGAATAAATATTAGTTGAAGCTTGCTAAACATCCAGGAAATATGGTGGCTTTATTGACGCCGTCAGAATGGAATAGTTTACTTGTTTTTTTGTTTGTTTTTTTTCTTTCTTTTTGCCAATCAAAAAAGGGAGCAACCACCACTATTAATGCAAAATAAAACCATAAAAACCATGAAAAGCACTTTATGAATCAGTTACGCGTATTAACTGATGTTAAAAAAAATCAAGAATCAAAATACGCAAGTCTCCTGTCGTTACTAAAAAAAAATTCTCGACACATTTAATGGGAATCTGATAACTTCTCCCTAAATTCGTAGGCCACGGGTTTTAAAACTTGGTTAACGGACCTTGCAAGCAACATGATTCATTAAAGCTCAGAAAAAAAGTTTTGAAAGATTTTTTGTAACCTTAAAATATTCAGATTTTTTTATCAACTTGAAAAATCAATGAAATACTACACATTAAAGCATAATGTAGAAAGTGTAGAAAACACACTATACACATTGCCATATCGGACATGTCTAATTGAGGGCCCCAGGCCCAATCTGCGGTCCCAGTATGATAAAGTGCTTGAAATATTTAACTGAAAATTGTAGCATATGTTGTAAAGTCTTGTAAATATATATTTAATTTTATAAATGTCATCAATAGAAAAAGAATTCCATACTCCTACTATCGGGAAGATTTTAATTTCCGGGACCTGTACCTAATCCCGAAACAAATGAAAACTTATCTGTGCTAATTTGTTTCGTTATCATCTTCCTTGTTTTTGTTGATGATGACGATTTTTTTTTTTACATTGGCATTAACACGACCTTAGTTGTTGTATTGGAGTTTACCGTCGCTGCGATAGTATTTCAATCATATAGCGACGTCCAGCTAATTACAGGTGGAGGAAGACCCCGAGTACACAGAGGTACCCGGATAGAACCACCGACCATCCGCAAGCCAGCTGGAAGGCTTCCTCACATGAAAAATCCGGAGTCTCTACCGGGATTCGAACCCACAGTGGTGAGGGGCTGAGAGATTTGTAGTCCACGACTGTAACCGCTCGGCCACGGCGGCCCCACGGCCTTAGTAATTAACTGTCTGGAAATGATTTTGCATCTTGCAGACCTTAACTCTTCCAATACTTATTTAAAAAAAGGAATTACCTGTTGTAAAATGTATCTTATTTGATCTATAGATAAGTTAATTTATGGTATCTCAAATCATCATCATAGACTATGTATTTTTCTTTACTTTTGAGTTCTATATTTCTGAATAATATGGTATTATGAGTTTTTCATTGGCCATGTTCTCGATAACGTAATGATTTTATTCTTCAGATTTAATGGATAAAACTGTTTGGAAAAATATATATGGAAAATAAACCAAAGACACTCTTGATGTTTGTGAAAATGACATGTATCATTGCCTAGTGGAAGTGTTATACCTGCTGTTTGTAAATGATGCATGCACATGTTATTGAAATATTCTGAAATAGCTATGCTTTATTGAAGTCGTGCTTCAAAAACATGCGCTGCGTCTTTGATGCTTTGCATTAAAATTAATCTTGCTATCATCTGTATAAGTAAAATCAACAGGTACTTGAATGCCTCACAGTCCCCACGAGAAAAAAAACTACGTACCTGACATAATGGCATCAATTATACTACAATCTACTTCACTATTGGTTTTGATAAGGTGTGTTTAATAATCAAATTGAAATATATTTCAAAATGACCTTTCTGTATGCATCTTTTACATAAAGCTGTTTTTCTTTACCCCACAATGCCAAAGCAAAAGTATTAGGTATATAACAAATAAAGTTTCAAGCAATATCCATATATACTCGAAAGGTACCGTACGTGGCTGGCTGTTACCATAAAATCTTGCTCTTCCTTGTTTTCTAGGATTGCTAGACACTGTAGTGGGATTTTTTGTAATCCATTTCAAACACATTTTGCAAAACCGTTCACATATAAACAACTTTTTCAAATAAATACTCTAAATATATATCCTCAACCTCTTGTAATACCCTTTATTCATCAATCTGCCTCCTTTGTTGGCTTCCTTAAAAATAAAATGTATTGGTGTTTTCCCTTGACACATAAAGAGGATCATGAAGTATGTGCCTGGGATGATCACGGTATATCGCTTTTAATACCTGCAAGTCATAATTTTGTTAATTTCCCATTGTGTTCAGTATATTATGATTATGCGAATGAAATAATAGTTTCCATATCTTATCAATGCAGAAAATATCCTCCAAATTGCCTTATGGAATAGTTAATTTGGGTTAATTGATTTGCTTTAGTCCCAGATGGCATAGCATTTTGGTATAATGAAATAATTGTAAAATACATTTTAATAAAATATTACATTTTGTTCATTTTTAAACTGAAATAAATACTTGCTACACCATACAATATTAAATAAATTTTTTTTTTAATTTAAAAAAAAATTTTAAAAAATAATTCTTGCGTGTAGCCCTACTCTTTTGTTATAATTGCCAAGACTACTTTTTTTCAATTCAAAAACTTATTTTGGCCATTTTAAAGTTTTGTCACTTCAATAAAACGTTTGAAAGATAATGGCTAATTAATTTGGGTTTTAGACAAATCATTAGATTCTCTCTGAAAATGCATTACATATTAGTGAATATGATTATGGGTATACATGGAACAGCTTCTGCAGTTGTATGTTTTGAATTTTGAAAAAAAAATATAAGGAATCAAGCAATCAAAATTATTTTGGTTTACACACATTTTCAATTGAATAGAAATTCCCTGGCAATAAACTGCATTTAAAGACAATCTGCACATAGAATGTTAAACAGGTTATACTAATTTCGAAAATGTCTATGTTGGTATTAAAACTTGAACTAAAATATTTTGCGTTTCAACAGCAAGAAAGCATTCTACATGTTTTACATCAGAAACCTCTAGCAGACAGTTTATGCTGAAATTTCAATTCATTTATCTAACGATATACTTTATATGGTGTCTGCGAAGAATCCTTGTATCATGACATCGCTATTTTTGTTTTAGAGTGGAGTTAATAAAAAAAAATCTAATCAATGTGAATTATGTGTATAAACATAGTTTTTCAAAACATATGTCCCCCAATACAAAGATATATCTATTTTATAATTTTTCATAATAAAACATGATCCATGTATATATCAACACTGCATAAATATGGTTAAAAAGGTCAGGTGACATCTTATACACACACACCGTCTCTCTCTCTCTCTCTCTCTCTCTCTCAGACACACACACAGATTACAATGTGCTTTATTCACATTCTAAACATTAAGCGAATTACCCCGCTAATACCCATATTCCATATCTTGCAACTGGATGGAAATATTTCTATGAAACTTTGTCACTTTTGAAACCATCCAAAAATAAAAATGTTTCACCGAGAGTTTTTTCAGGTTTTATAAGAGGTAAGGGGTGATAATCTGTATTTAAGTTCACATTGAAGTCTATGGGAAATATATAATTTCTGTGCATATGAAAAAACTGAATTTGATTTTCGAGGAAAACTCACAGTACAAAGATGCATTATATGATTCTGATTCAAATTTCAAGAACACATCTGAACTTTACCGAAGGAAAATGGAAGAAAATTTACTTTTTGTGTTTTCAGGAGACAAAACTCATGACAACAAAATTATAAATGGGAACTAATAAAAGTATTTCTGTCATATGTCATAACATGTCAATTTTCCTTTAAGATTTCCATGGTTTGACATTTTAAAAGCTTATATTGTAAAGTTATATGTATGGCTTCGATGGTTATTATGGGGCATATACCTTCACTGGAAGTGAATTACAGGGCATAAACCTTAATTTGAATAGCTTTGCAAAGAAGCGGTAGCAAGTGCATACATATATCTTCAGCAAACATATTATACGTTTAGGACAAACTTCGCTAGATTCTGCATTCAAAATCCTATTTCTAATTTAAAAAGCTTCTTTTATATACTTACATAGTTTAACTTGACTTGACTATTTGAGTTTACGTCGCTTCGACAGTATTTCAGTCATATAGCGACGTCCAGCTAATGACAGGTGGTGGAAGACCCCGAATGCACGGAGGCATCCGGGTAAAACCACCGACCTACCGCAAGCCAGCTGGAAGGCTTCCTCACATGAAAATCCTAATGACCCTGCCGGGATTCGAACCCACGCGTTGAGGGGCTGAGTGAGTGTTAAAGTCAGCGACTTTACCTTCTCGGCCACGGAGGCCCCACATAGTTTAACTTAATCATCTTTATTTAATGAGTTCATCAATAAAACAAATTAAACAAAGCTTAGTATTGAATATATATTTTTGTTTAAATATTTTTTAGTATTTTATCGTAGGTTTTGCAGACACAAATAAAATGGAACTCATCTTCAATGTCTCTTTTCTCACACAGCTCGCAATACCTCTCAGATCGATCAACCCTATTACGACCATAACGACCAGATTCTAGTCTGAGTGGGTGTGAGGACACACGTCATTTTGTAAATAAACTTACTAATTGTCTTGGTATAAAGTCTCAGTATTTCTTAAATTCAACTGTGTCTTTGAAATGCCTGTAAGGACATAACGTACCACACTTTTCTACATCCCCCCTCCATTTTTGTTTTAAATAATCGATTAACCGACCTTTAAAACAGTACCAAATGTTATATGGTTAATTGCAAAAGAGTCTAACCGTACATACCCAAAGCCATATTCATTTAAGAGCCGTTGAACACTCGAGACCCAGTTTTGGCAACCAGCATTTTCCTCTACAATTTGACAATACATTTCTTTTAGCAAAATATTTTCGGTTGTAGTAAGTTTAAGCCAATAATTTATCTTGATTTATCGATTTATAAAAAGTGGATATCTTCCCAACTCCCCGTACACTGCCAGTGATGATGTAGTCCGCTTAATATGCAACAACCTTTTGCAGAAATTCAGTTGTACTTCTCTCAATATTCTTAGGCTTAGAGTAACCGCAAACTTCACATGAATAGTTTAATTTTGACCCGACAAAAGAATAAAAAAGCTGAAACATAGTACTACTCTTTAAATTTAAGTCAACATAGTACTACTCTTTAAATTTAAGTCAACATAGAACTACTCTTTAAATTTAAGTTAACTGATATCGATTAGGCAATATCCTTTAATTAATCCATAACTCATTTGAGAGATTTATTTCAAAAGAATCACCTTTTTTAATTAACTATATAACTTTAAATCCATAGAATATATCTTTAATTTAATCCCGATTACTAATGTAATCTTTTTGTTTCCCAAAAATACTAAATCCATCAGCAAAAATTAAATAATAAATTTTTATATTCATCTAATCCGATTTCAACCCATCCATTTAGTAGTGGATCTACGTTCTAAAAACTCCATAGTTTATTAACATTATTTAAAAAAATGACGCATATTATTATCTCCCCTTAATTAATCCAATGGCATTTCCTAAAAATTCCGTAATAATCTATATAAATATGAACAAAACTATAATATATTACTTTAAAGTCCTTAATGATATTTAGTATTTACCATATCTCATGAAGTTTTAAACCAAAATATTTCTGTTTACATATCAATGCAGCGTTTAAAAAACACAAAATTTAAAAAAAAGCTTATTATACACCAAATTAATTTGAACTATAAATATAAAAGAAAATTTCTGATTCCTATCAGCTTTAAATCCAAAATGCTCATATCCGAAATTTAAATATAATTTTCCTACGCTTACCAATTATTCTCCATATAAATTAATTACAAATTTCTAATAAAATATTTTAGTAAATATTTTAGCTAAACAAGACAATAATGTGATAGCCCTGTAACTGGCTACATTATTCTGATCTCTCTTCTTAAACAATGGCACAATAATACCCTCAGCCCACTGATCAGGATAGCATCCTGACGTAAGAATGACATTCAAAAAGTCGCATAAATGCGGGGCTAAAATATCTATTCAATAAAGTATGAATTTTATAAGCAATATTTCCTGGCGACTTTCCTCTTTCCAGTTTCTTAACTGTGTAACGATTGCAAGCCCCTGTGTTTTTGATTTGTTGTTCCTTCCCACAATTCATTAAAACTTTGGGAAACCCACATATGACGTGAACACAAACGGATAATCTCGGCTATCTACCAAATGCAACATATCCGAAATGTTACGAGGGAATCACAAATCCGAGTAAATTAATAGGCTGCAAGCCAGAAAGAAGATATCCTATGCTAGGAAAACTTAATAAGAAGTCAGTTCGTCAATTTGTAGCTACGGGTTATTCTGTTACAGAAGACATAGAAACCGGAACGCCCCAGATATGTGCGAAGTGCAGAAAAATGATAGTTCTACGCGACAAGGGTAAGAAGAATATTACATAGTTACCCTTGTGTATTCAGAATAATGAAATGTGATCCAAAACTGTTTTATTAAATCTAAAAATAATTTACAGAAGATCTATGTTAATTAACACTTTCAATTACCGAAAGGTCCATATACAGCTTCAAAGACACAACTTTTGATCTGTGCTTGTAGTTCATTTCTTTCAAATGTCTCAAATCACACTATTTCTTTAAATTTAATATGACGTGCTGGAGGTTGTAGAAAATAGATAACAGAAATTACAACAATTACAGCGACGCCGGCGTATACGCAGACGCCGACAACGAAGCTCGGTAAGTAGGACTAGGTCCATTTATTCTTCGATTAGACGAGTTAAAATCATTTAATTTCGTTTTAGTTCAAAGGACCAATTTCATAATAAATTGAAAATCAAACCAAAACTTGAAGCTTAATTTCATAAGCGATGAACTTGGAATTACAACTGTAGTGGGGTTAACAATTTGTGCTAAATGAGAATGGCCGGTTTCATGGTGGAGGTTTATTAAAGATTCAGCAGATATTGTAAAAGGAAACACGTTCCGACCTAGGGAGCCACTCTTTTCAGGAAAATAACTGGATTTTAGCAATATGATAGAGGGCTCTGACATGAACTTTAGTGTATAATGAAATCAATTCTTATTATCGCTCAAGGTGTCTGCATGGATTCGGTTAAGCAGGATGATCACAATTACTCACATTAAGCTGTAATTAGCATTTGAATGAAACATTACTGCCTTAAAAACTTCAGTGATGAAAGATCTGATTCACTAAAAAGCAATAGACGGATATGATATTTTTAAATCCCGTGTTATAAATTTGGAAGTAATTAAACAATTAAACTTTATCTCTCCCCTGTAATTACCAATAAAGTCTCCTTTGCAACGGAGGTGTGATTTTTTTTCTCAGAAGAAAGTCATCGCGGAACTTGATGTTACTTCGCCTACGACTTGGGGTTTTCTAATCACAGTTAATGTTGATAATTTTGAATAAACAATTAAAAAACAGAAGTCTTAGATATTTTGATAAAAAAATAGGAAAATCCCTCGAAATCGCGGGAATGTTTTTTTTTTAATATTGGGATTCGTCTGAATAGATATGTCCCAGTGCCAAACCACAGGATAGGGACCATGGGTTTAGCACAAATAATACGGCCTTGGCTGTGAAGCCGGGGGTTGTCGATCCTGGAGTGATGAATGACTTATAATTTCTTTCTGATGGTCATTCGTCTTTCACGGTTTTAGTAAGTTAACAACAGAGATACATGCTTAAGTTTCAGTACTGTCAAAGACTCGAGAAGAGTTGTAAGGTGAACTGGCTATCTGTTAACCTTTTGATGAAATAAAATTGCGTTAAATAATTTAAATAAAAGCAAATAAACCAAATTTAACACACAAAAAGAAGAACATAGATTTAAAAAGGATTGTCACATGTTTTAAAGTGTTTTTTTTCTTATTTCAAAAGGGAAGGGTAATAGTTACAGCAATATAATACAGAATGGACTATTTAATGAAACTTTCAATTGCTGTGAACAATAGTAGCTGTATTGCGACATGCATAACATAATAAAATAAATTTTACAGGAATGACAAACGAAAAGAAAAAAAAATCAGATCATAACTTACAGACTTATGATATGGTGCTTACAAAATGCACAGGTTTAACTTGGGCTGAATAGCTAGTGTGGCAACCAGTCCTTGAACTACCTTATATGATGAGCACCTAGCATGGAAGCAATATCAATTTTGCGGCCGGGAACCGAACCCATAACCTCCGCTCCCCAGGCGGACGCTCTACCCACTCCGCTACCGGGGACAGTACCTGGGATTTTTCATGATCTTTGACTTATGATCTTCCGAGGTGCAAAGTACTAGACAAACCCAGAAAGAGATTATAATAGTTTAATAATTTGTTTGAAAAAAAAAACATGTTCCTTACTGGGGTTCTAAACACGCAGTTCTGCTTGCCACAACACAACCTCTTTGCTGCGGTTGGCATATCTCGGCAGTTGCCACAGACGCACCAGTCTGAGGATGGCAGGACGAGGTTGGGATGAAACCCTCCCCCCTGTTCTCTGAAGGCCTCAACCACATGGAAGAAAAACCCTTGACCAACCTCCGCTACCCTCAATAGCATATCTACAAGTTCTTCTCGAGTGCGGGAAGCAATCTCAGTCTGAAATATAAATATAATGAAAGGTACTGTTGAAAAAAGTATTTAAAGTATCAGAACTTGAAACACGTATTTATGCCGAAAACGATCATCGTCTTCTCTGGTTAAGTCTGATTTCTATACTATTAAGCTCTAAATTTCAATCAATATTCTGATGTATTAGTGCAATTTTAAGGAAATATATGTTAGCTTACAATTCATGAAAACCATTTATGCCAGTATTTACATGTACATACCCTCAGTGAGTTATTCGAGCTTCCAATGCCTCGTGTGGTTGGGCTCATTGATCTTGCTCTTCCACTTCCTCTCCCTGCCACTACTACTAAAGCAAGATCTTCACGTATGAAACAGCATTAAGGTATGCAGCCCTAGGCTAAGACACATCCAACCTGTGTACAAACTTAAAAGGGGCCCTTGGCGTCATTCGTCCTCGATTCAATTTTAAAGTTGCAATACTACAGACATATCGGGTTAGCTCTAATAATTTGAAATCATCAGACTACAGTGTCTTCCTTCCGAGCGTAAAAATGGATAAAATGGATAAATCTCATAAATATAAAGTATTGGACCCGTGTAGGTAAAATGGGGACACAAAACTGATTTCGTTGCTTTGTAACACTCTTGTAACGTGGCTACGATGCTAGTCGAGGTTCCCCTGGCAGAGTAGACGTATTTTTAACAAAACAAAGAGTTATCCAGAAGTCTTACTATTTTTTAGTTTTATCCAATTTTGGTGGATTAACCATAAATTCTCGCCAAATGTGCAATTTTGCTTATTTTTTAACACAAGTACCACAACTACTGAATGGTTACTGAATAACCGTGTTACTCTGTATACATAGTGTTGCTTCATAACGGCGCCAAATCCGACACAAAAATCAGCTCGTTCTTTCAGTAATACAATGTAGATGTGAATAACATGAAGATGTGTAATAAATTTCTTCCATTTTATTTGCTGGGAACTCTCTTTTACTCGACAGAGAATTATCATCATTATTATGCAAAAAAAATGCCAAAGAATGCAATTATAAACTAATTTCTTATGTTTTATTATACCACGTCTATATAGCACTTTTATCATACTTTGCAAACAAACAATAATTAAATACTCCAATATGCATCAAAATCACAAGTGATGCTTAAAAATTGAACTCAAATTGAAATAGGAGTATAGATATGTCAATCTGTCTTTACCATACATTTAAAAGCATCAATAATTTGGCTTATGCATATAGGCAACTATAATTCTGATCATATCATTATGTTGATATGTGTATATACATATGCATATGTGTATGTATGGGTATATATGTGTATGTGTGTATGCATTTGTGTAAGTATGTATTTGTTGGTATGTGTATGTATATGAATGTATATATATATTTGTGGTTGTGTATGTAAAATGTAATTTTCGTTTATGCAATTTTGTATGTATAAGTACTAGGATATTATTTCAAATAACATTGACATTATTGGTCTATTTAATTTACATTACATACATTGGTGAAAATATTAGTATTTGTTTGGATAAAAAAGGATATCGTTAGCATGTTATATTGTTATTCCTAATATATATCGAAACAGATTGTATGTATTACCTGACAATATATCATACAAGTAATGTAAGAATTTACATATGATTTGTACTCTACAAAATCCATTGCTTTTGAATATGTTATATATGGTGTAATATATCTGTGTATAGGCCGGAGGCCTGATTATGCAAATAAACTTTGATTTGATTTGATCATATCAAAAAGAATTTGAGCTGCCTAAGTAAACTGGCCGTATGTAATGATAGCTAGTTCCCATACACCTGTATAAATAATTTGTTTTCAGTGACTATTTTAAAGGTGCATTTAAAATGACTATAAAAAATAGAATTTTTTAAAAATTTCGGACGTAAATGTTATATTTTTTTTATTTAGTCTACCAACGGCAGGAAATGTACTAATTTTCGAATTATAAGCAAATACAATGGTTTCCGATCTTACCCAATAAGGAAGTTCCCCGTTTATAAATAAAACTCGGAATTTCGTTATACGGGTTCTTCACATAAATCACGTGATCGATAAATGCGATGTAAAGAAAATGTTGGAGTCCTCAACGTCAACTATCAAAGAGGTATTACTGTAAGTAGTTATGCTATTTCACCGTTATAATAGGTGGTGAAAAATCATGGCTCGACCGGGACTCGAACCCAGGGCCTGGGGAATACCATTCCTGAACTGTACAAACTGAGCTACCAAGCCTATTGCCTATAGATTTATCACCAAATACATGTTCCCGGCTACAATACGTCTGGATTCAATCATAGTGACATTAATACTGATCAAAGTCTACATAAAGCTTAAATTACTTAGCTGTCGCCAAGTCGTTTCAAAGTATAAAGCTGTTATTGTCAGAAATTTACATGCGCATGTGCGAACAGGCACTTGCAATGTCACGTGAATTTTCAGAAATCTATTTCTAATATTAAAGCGTTTGTAACACATTAAGATTTGCGTTGGAAAAAAAACCTGCGAAAACGGCAATATCTTGGGATTTCATGGGTAATGTAAGCAATCGGTGATCAAATTTCAGCCTTAAGCTTTGGAACAGCAGTCAAAAACTTCGGTCACCATACGTTACAGAACGGCTTCTTGGCACAAATAGTGTTACAGAGTTAAAATCGCGACGGGTATACACATCTAGCATATTTTAAGACTGGCGGCTGCGATGCCTCGAGTTTTATGTAGTTCGAAACCAAAAACAGACATTGTTAATTTGCATAATTACCGCAGCCGATTAAACTATATAAATCAGCCAAGTAGCATTTCCAGAAAATGCGATTCTGTGCTAACAAATATAAATGCAAAAAAGTTATGTATACGTTTTAATCATAACTTTAAACGCTTCAAGTATGTTATAGTTTGTGTACGGGAGGTAACGAGAGATCCGGGAATAAAAGGAAGGACAAAAATGTCCTGTGAGAAATCCCATATCGATCTACATGTATATTAAAAATGAACTAACTCCAGAGGAGGAGTATATAAGTGGACAAAATAACAACTCGATAAATGACATTACATAAAACAGAGAAATACAAACAGTTTCCGCCTGGAACGGTCAGACGACAGTTGGGCCAAATGTGGTGCTTAAACCAGGTTTCAAGGGGGCCTAACCTAGCACTTCCTGAAGGTATTTAGTAGATAGTGTTAATAAAAATATCCCGTCATAGTGAGACAAACAACAGAAAGCACCTGCATAGGAAGAAAGTGTTTAATTAATCCAATAGAAAAATACATTACATTTGCCCAATTTGTAATTGTGTGTGTGTGTGTGTGTGTGTGTGTGTGTGTGTGTGTGTGTGTTTTGTGGACTAATTTTGATGTTAGCATGGACCAATATTTTCATCAACATATGAGCACCCTTTGCTACCAGTAGCGACTTTGGGAAACCAAACAAAGAAAAACGACGGTAAGACTAAAACATCCTTCTAATGACAAACAGGCAAAGTACTGGAGATATTCTAAGGAAGACCCGAGCGTTAGTCAATGGTTCAAGCCAGCCCGACAGAAGTGTTTCTTGCTCAAATATGGCATTTCAGGCCCAGGATCAAGGTTGGCCATATTGTATAAATCTCAATACAGATGACATACAGAATTGTATACACAGCAACGTACACAACGTACACACTGCCCATCCAGATGTGACGGCCACGGGGCAATGTGCAGATCATAATTCCCTCCCTCTCCCCTATGTCCCACAGCAATTACTAATGCCATTACGGAGACCGGAATACCACAGTGGGTCGCGGGCCTATTACCAACAAATGATTGAATTTCAAAGTACTATTGAGAATCAAAACATTGGATGGCAATACGTCGAAAATAATAAAAATGAACAAACGGGAGAATCAGCTCTCAGAATTTGCAAACCTTAGAACCGAGGTTACGCACGCAAATACAGGAATACACAGAGTACAAACTGATGTAAATTATCTTGAATACAAAATGAATGGTTATGACAACACAATAAAACAATACAGTGACATCTGTGATGATATAACTGAAAATATCATTTATTTTATGCCATAGCATCGACAGATCGATGCATATTGTTTTAATCTGTCTGTCTGTTGGTCTGACGTCTGTCTGTCACAAAACTTTACCTTGACCACAACACGGAAATCTTTCGATCTGCAGCCTTCAAACTTTACAGGTGCATGCACCTTGATCATCTCTATCAGCCAGGTGCCCTGACCTTCATCAAATGACCTTGACCCCTAAGGTCTAAGGCCCTTGTGGAGCATTCGAAAGTAACGCTTGTTCAAATTATAAAGATAACCATTGTTATAGAAAAATACCATTACTCACATGGGTAAAAGCGTGGCTGAAATAAAATATTAGATAAACTTGTAAAGTACTTAATGATTCCGGACATTTGTAAACAGGTAATAATGACATCGTCGAAAACAACTAAAGTTGACAATTGTATAGGTCATCATTGTCAAATTTAAGGAATTAAGTGTACATCCTGTTAAAAAAAAAAAAAAAAAAAAAAAAAAAATTTGACAGATCAACACTGCTGTAAAATCAGGGGGAAAGGGAGAGATTCATTCGAACTAAGCGTTTGTTACACAAAAAAAATCCACAATAATGCCAAATTTTGTATTAGATACATGTACTAGCGTTGCGGGGATTGCCCCGTCTATGCGATAATTTTAATGAAGTAAGCACTTTTGTTTTGTTATAGAAAATAATCCCATAAAATAAATACATGCTAGTTTGTTTGATTGTTGGGTCTATCGTCCCACCAACGGTATTTAAGTCATTTCGAGACTATGCCTGCTTGAGAGAGATGCATTACTGTCACACTGCAGCATCACGCCGTAGACACCTAGTCACATTATTCTGACACCGGGTAAACCATTCCTGGAAATACCTAAATATATGATGAGCGTCAAGCAAGGGATCTCAATTTTTTACGACTTTGGTATGTCGCGGCCGGGGATCGAACCAATCCGTGGCCGAGAGGGTAAAGTCGCTGACGTTCACACTCATTTAGCCCCTCACCGCGTGGGTTCGATTACCGTAAGGGTCACTCTGATTTTCATGTGAGGAAGTCTTCCACCTGGCTTGCGATAGGTAGGTGGTGCATTCGGGGTCTTCCTCCACCTGTAATTAGCTGGACGTCGCTATATGACTGGAATACTGTCAAAGCGACGGTAAACTCAGATAGTCAAGTCAAGTCATAGTCTATTCATTATTTATTTAACATAAAACGTTTTGATGATGATTAAAAGCAATTGTTTTACAATCGTATTTATAAGAATTAATATCGTCTATCTCATTATCTTATGCGGTCGTCTTCACATGTGTCACATGTAAGTAATGTTCTGTTCATGTGTTTTGCATGCACTTTTTCTGTTTATGCTTTTGTCGATCATGATATTTGTGATCCTAAGCATGTATAATTGAAATACTAGTTTGAAGTTAAAAACCCAATGATGTACAAGTTACACCAGCTTTGATTAATCCGTGATATGTTATCTTTCTTACTGGCGGCAAAATGCACTGATAAGGAATTCAAACAGTGATTTTTACAAAGCACATTTACACAATATCACACTGTTAAACTCATTAAATCCGCATGAATGCACTAATGGACCATTCATGCACAGTCCTAACAATTTGCACACCTAGTGATATAAATTACAGAACTGAAAGCTCAGTTTAATGCAGCCTACACCTGATGCACTGTACTTAAGTAATTATCCATCTACATTGTAGGCCATTGTTCTGTTCTATGAAATTAAAGTGAATCAATATCGATATATCAGTAATCAACCAGTTAAATTTACGATAAAGACGTCGGGAAACGCTCGAAATTATGACAAAAATATACATTAAAGACAAGAGTTTTCTTTGGAAGACATGTGTCACCTGCTGAAACATGACGAAACAAGTACCGGTAGAGCCGGTGGATGCTCCACGAACTGCGCTTTGTCACTTACTGAAAATAATCCCCTTTGATGTTAAGTTACTTATGCCCAATTTTGTATTAGATTTTACTTAGATGACATAAAACGTAGCGGGGCCGTCTATGCGATAATTATTAATGACTTAAGCACTTTGATTTTATCAGAAAATAATCCCATAAAAATGAATATATGTTAGTTTGTTTGTTGGGTTTAACGTCCCATCCCATTTTCAGTCATTTCGAGACTATGACTGCTTGAGACAGAAGTATTGCTGCCACACTGCTGCATCACACCATAGAGACCAGTCACACTATTCGGACACCGGGCAAACCGGTCGTGCAAATTCTTTTTAAATCATATGATGAGCGTCAAACAAGGGATCTATACCAGTACTAATTTTACGACTTTGGTATGTAGCGGCCGGGAATCGAACCCATGACCTTTCGATTCAAGGACGGACGCTCTAACCAAACGGCAACCGGAATATATGCTCTTAATTAAATAAAGTTACTACATACAAAAATATCCGATATGAACTGGAAAATACATTTAAAAATATTGCGGCAGTACAAACATAATTGCTGGAGTATTATTTTCACTTTTTGTTATATAGGCAACCTTTGCTAAAATTTTGGCAAAGATTATTTTCTTCATTAATTGGACTAGTTCCTTCCTAAAAAATTTCCGTTCCAGACCTTAATCAATCTTAAGGACCTTGTATTGACTACTCTCGGATTTAAAAAATCATTATTTCACTTACACCTGCAGCTTGTAGTCAGCTACGAAGTTGTCTTAGTACCATATATCATGTTCTTCACGTGCACCTTATGCTGTGGATGATCATCATGGGCGTTCGCCATTCGGAACACAGCTCCGTGCAGTAGTTACTTCAGTACAAGCGCACCGGTTTTTCTCACAATACCGCGGTGGCGCCCATGGTATACGAGATTTCTTTCACACGCTTATTTGAGTTGCTTATCTTTGGGTTTAGGTCTTTGACCATACCTTCAACTTTCAACTTTTATTTCATAATTAAGCTAATATTCACATACATAGTGAATAATATAAGAAATACAAATATACAAAAAAATACAGTCGTAATTTCACGCACACAGGGTAAACGGCCACACAAGATAAGTTTCAGACATATAATGATAACACAAACATTTTGTATTATATAGATAATCAAGCATTGTAACTCATTGTAATTCAGTTTTCACACTGTATTCCTCAACTTTCATCCTCATAATGTTTTATAACTAGAAGAAAAAAAGTGAAATAAATTTGCTAATTTGTTGTGAGTTCCAAGGACAGTATAAAGTCTAGATAATCACACATTCGAACATGCACACGCACACACACTCATAAACAAAATGATGGTCTTATATATATATATTATAATCACTGTAGCATAGACCCATGGGTTTTCATATGTGTACAAATCAGACGCTTTCCAAAGTATACAAAATAACACGTATAGATATCTATCGATAAATAAATAACAAGTTTTGAGTAAAAAAATGAATCTTATCATCTTAGATATTACCTACAAATAAGGTTGACAATCATTCGTTCTTAAAATTGGTCATGTTTTTTTTCCAATGCTGACATTTGAACGTCATATTCATGGCCGTCGGGGATGGTTACCGTGTCAGGTTCCTTGGCTTTCTGAAACATAAATCACATGAAGATAATAAGATTTTTTAAGCAAAGTCAACCAAATATAATACAATATCAAATCACATCATTGTGATTTAGATTTTAGGCCAGTTTTTTCTAAACGCATCTGCATGCACACTGAGGTAAAAGTTTTCTTCAAATCAATGTATGCGTACTGAGGTGCATGAGATTTTCCACACAAGATGACTACATACATAGGAAATCAAAGATAAAAAAGAATTAAAAATTTCAACAATTCAAATTTCAATTTTTAAACAAGAGGGCCATGATGGCCCTGAATCGCTCACCTGAGAAACATTGCCCTCAATGACAATTATTGTATTACGAGTCATAGTCTATGCAGAAGTACAGCAAGATCGTCTAAATTCAACACAAAAACTGTACCTGCCATCCAAACTTTGAAGTTCATTGCTCTAATAAGTCTATATAAAATCAAGTGACCCCTTGGACGGAGCCAATTTTGACCACAGGGCCATGATATGATCAAAATTGGTAGATGTTCACTAGGCCATGTTACTTACCAAATATCTAAACTCTAGGCCTTGTGGTTTCTGATAAGAATTTTTTTTCTAGTTTTTTTTTCCTAAGACTATGTAGAATCAAGTGACCCCTGGGGCGGGAGGGGGGGGGGGCATTTGGCATTTGAAATAATTGTGGACGACAGACGACGGACGGACGACGGACAGCCATTGATCCTAAAAGCTCACATGAGCACTACGTGCTCAGGTAAGCTAAAAAGAGGAAGGATTTTTTATGACCCCGATCACAGATCAGATATTGTTTTTGCCCTGTATGTTTGTTTGTTGGTTTGTCAGCAAATTTAACATTAGCCATAGCTTAAAAGCTATAAAAGGTATTGACTTGAAACTTCATAAATGAAAACAATGCGACAAGGGGAAGTGCAGTGACTATGAATCATAACTCTACCTGGCCCATTTTTTTTAATTATCTCCCTTTATTTTATTTTACATTGACTTTCTGTTCAGAGAAAATCTGTTTTACTATATATTTGACTTCAAACTTCATATATAAATATATGAGTAGATGACAACTAGGAGTAGTGCAGGGACTGAAAACCAAAACTCTACGAAGTCTGGTTTTTGATTATCTCCCTTTATTGTTTTTTTTTTTTTTTTTTGCGGGGGGGCAAAACTCATGAACAAAAGACCATAATAACTTGAAACTTGAAATATATAATAGCAAGTAGGAGCAGTGTAGTAACCAAGAAACATAAATCTGCTTTGGTCTGGTTTGCTGATAATCTCTCTTTATGATATATTAATTTTTGTCAAGAACATAACTCCTGAACTATTCGAGTTATTGATTTTAAATAGATAGTGAGTAGCAAAAGTGTTATGATTATGAAACAGAATTCTGTGGGGTTGTATACTTTTAAAACTAGCCCCGTTTTTTTTTTTTTTTTGTTTTTTTTTTTTTTTTTTTTTGTTTTTTTTTTAATTATCAGTCTTGATTATTACATATATATAATAAGTCTATATATTTAACATACTTACTCCACTCATGAATGACTTTCAGTTGACATCAATTGTTTGACATCTGACCTGCTCAGACGGAGGAATAGTGTTTTTCGAACACATCTTGTTTCCAACAGCTTTCTGAAAGTATTTCAGTCGACTACAGATTGTTCGTCTTTAATGCCTATACCATAAACTCCATATATACATTCTGTCCTAGTTTCCTTCCACCATACCTTCAAGTGCTGACATTTGAACGTCATACTTATGACCGTGGGGTATGCTTACCGTCGCAGGTTGCTTGGCAACGAGGCATTCATTTTCTGTAACATATAAACCAAATGAAGAAAATAAAATATTTTTTAGCAAAGTCAACCTAACCTAATATCAAAATTCGTCATTGTGATTTACATTTTAAACCATAATTTTCTAGACGTGTCTGCATGCAAACTGAGGTAAAGTTTTCTTCAAGTCTATGTACATAACTGAGGTAAAAGTTTTCTTCAAGTCTATGTACATAACTGGGGTAAAGGGGGACGTCCACACAAAATAATTACATACTGAGTTAATAAAAAATGACACCGAGTGAACATTTCAACATTTTCGAATTGCAATTTTTAAACACGACGGACAAGCGTGATAAAAAAAATTATGACGGACATGCAGACGAAGGAAAAGTGATCCCTATGTGTCACTTCCTGCATGATTATAGAAGGTGACATAAAAACAGTTACGTTTTTGTTTCTTTTCGAATTGTTTAAACACGTGCCTATATGTTTACATATGTTGAGAGATATTTAGCTCAAAAAGTACGCCTTTCTATGAAAGGTAACAAGTTTATTTTGTGACTACTAGTGTTAGAAATAAATAACGAGATTGAACGGGACATTAGTAAATGAGTATTTTCTGGAGAATTTATGTTACAGTCGTGCTCTTAAAAACCACATATGAAAAAGATTATAATTATATCATAGTTAGAAGTACCGAGGTCATCGCCATAAATACCAGCATATATAATGACATGAGGCAGTATAAACAAGATTGTATATCAATAAATACATTTCAACATGAAATATTTATATGAGTATGTGATGTTTTTATTTTGTTTATGAAATGATTTTTATTTCACCATTTTGATCATTATAAACATATTTCATATATAAGGCGATGTTTCTCATGGCGCGTCAGAATGCGAAATCCTACATTTAATACTGGTTTTCATTTTGAATGAACTGTTTCCTTGTAATTTCCTTGTTATTTTTATGCTTGTACATTATTGTCATCCTTCCAACCATTGAACTACTCTCAAATCATTTATTTATATCGCTTTTTTGATTGTTAAAGTATATTTCAGCTCATGTGTGTTCTAAAGAGAGAGAAAGAGAACTGTAATCATATAATAAAGGAATGTTTATTGCCGATTGAAATCTTTTGAAGGTTCTTACGATGTGCTTTGATCTCACCATAAAACAACTACAGCTTGCCTTGTAAGGGTTAAATCAATATTGTTGTCTACTGGAAGGTGATAAATCTGTATGGTGACAATTACTTTGTGACTTTTGTGACTGTTATTAAGTGTAACAGACGGTCTATCCCTACGACAAGACATATTTTTATGAAATGTTAAAGATTTAGCGATGTCAAATTGTATGTGATCTAAAAAGAATAATGAAAAAGTCAGTTTTCTAGTGATACCATTGTAAATCACACATTTTTTTTGAGCTCACAAAATCAGGTCGATATCTTGGCTAAAGCAGGTAAATGAAATTGAAGAAAGGGAAAGAGAGACAATGATATTGCTTAAGGATTTTCCGAGAAACTCGCATTGGAAGTGGGTAGAAACGACAGCAATTAAACATTTCTGGGTTGGCTTTTTACTAAACATTCTTGGTGGAGGATTAAAATTTTATTTCATCTTTTTGAAGGAGGGGGTAGAACAATTTTAAAAGAGGGTGGGGGTGGAGTAGTTCAAAGCCAAAAACATTTTCCACAGATCCTGATGCGTCATGAATGAAGATAAATCGAACATTTTTCAACACAGTTATTGCCCCTCTCCGACTTAGAATTTGAAAGAACACCTTGTCCGCGCGATAACTCTTGAACGGGTTGACAGATTAAAATTTTTTAGTGCACTTGTTTATCTTAAGAAAATGTGGGTCCAGTTCGATTTTGGGCGAATTCCGTATCAACACAGTTATTGCCCCTTTTAGATTTAGACTTTGCAAAAAAAACACGTGTCCATTCAATAACTCTCGAGTAGATTGACAGATTTAAATAATTTTTAGTACTCATGTTTATCTAAAAACAATGAAGGTCAAGATCGATTTTGGGAATAATCCGTCAATTTTCAACTCAGTTATGGCCCGTTTTTCAACTTACAATTTGCAAAAAAACACCTTGTCTGCGAGATAATTCCAAACAGGTTGACAGATTTTAAATTAAAATGGTATACATGGTTTTCCCTATAGAATGAAGGTCAAGTTTGATTTTGGGCAAAATCCATAAATATTCAATACAGTCATGGCCCTTTTTCTTTTGACTTTGAATTTGCCAAAAACACTTTGACACAGGTTAACATGTTTAAGTAGAGTTTCTTTCACAAGTTTATCATGATAAGATGATGGTGATATTCAATCTTTACCAAAATTCATAATATTTTTAAACTCCTTTTCAACTTAGAATTTGAAAAAAGGAAAACCTGTTTTATTCGGTTAAACGCCTATTTCTATGACTAAAACATTTAATGGCGTTGTACATTACTGGCATATAATATAAAATCTTTAAGACATATACAACACAACTTGAAATATTTACATGATAAATAAAATTACTATCTTTTTAACAAATATGCAAACAATAGGAAAAATCATATAATACGCACGATTAAATATCAATGTCATATGTTAAATCTCTAAAATGACAAACTATTTTGAGCAAATTTAAAACATGTATTTAAAAAAATATATTTTTACTATCTAAATATCAAATTATGGCTTTATATCCATTATAATACCAGTATAAATTATAAATATCACCGCAATTAAAAGAGTTTGTAAAAGTCCTTAAAGAAGTGGGTTTTCAACTGTTTCTTAAACACGTCCAAGGATGCCGACTCTCTGGTGGTCAATGGAAGTTGTTTCCAAAGATAAGATCTACAGTACTAAAATTTCTTTCATAAAATTAAATGGATCGACATGTAACAATTCAGAAGTTTTTGGGGATCGTAATTTCAGAGATTCGTCTAAGTAAGCGCCCAAATGTCCTATAGTGTCAACAGATTCAATTTTATCACCTGTCATTTTTTCTTGTACAGTATTTATTCAACTGTACCTTACTGCCAAATATTATATACTCTGTTTTTGCTGTGTTCATTGGGCCTTGGGCTTGACAAAAATATGTGATCAGAAACACAGTGGTGAACCGTAAAGTTTTATTATAGCAAATTTATGATATTATGCCTATATGTGTAGCTATTGCATGTCGTCATCAACAACGTAATTTCCCGTGCTCGATTTTTTTTTTCAAGATGGCGCCATCTAATGAATACTGTAAGAAGATGTTAAATTTATTTTTGAAGTAAATCACACCAGTTACTAGAACTGTGAAAAAGCTGTTTCTTTATCTGAGTGAACTTAATGAGGAGAAATCAAGATAATTGCTCATTGTTTGGAGCTACACGTTCGACTAAGAACAGAACAAACTGCTTCCAAACCGACTGATATTAAAAACAGAATGATATTTGGCAGGCAATTTCAAAAAAGTTGGTTGTGTTTAAAACCCACGAATTTCAGGTGTTTTGCGTGTCTTAGACGATTTATATATTGACCCCGCGTCTAATCTCATTGAAATCAGAATTTCGTTTTCTTTCCAATATTCTACGCTACGAAGATCTGACAACATCCCGTGAAAGGTCGGCTCAAGTCGACATTTCGTCAAAATGCGCGTTTCAAAAGAGTTTAAATTTAAAAACTGGAATACGTTGGTGATATCAGCATAATTAAAAATTAATTACACTGATATTTGTTATTATTATTTGTATGAAACATGTCTTATTTGCTCTATCTACTTCATCATTATAAATGTTATTTAAATGAAATAAAACTAAATGAAATACTCGAATCTGAAATCAAAAGCAAATAATAATAATAATAATTCGTAAATCCACTTGCCAAATGAATATATGGTGGCACAGTGGTTACTATGCTTAACAAGGGAAGTAATTGCTGTGGGAAGTTTGGAGGGCGATACACGCTTTCACGGATAATATTGAATGAAGTCAAATCGATGCAAATGACGTAATATCGTATATTTTATCTCCCAAAAAGAATATAAAAAAAATTGTGAAGCATAAACAAAAACAACAAAAAAACGTATTGACATAATCAAATTATTGCTATTTTTTTCACTTAATACCACGCGTGAAAATAATGTTATGATCATGCGTGAAAGAAAAAAGGATCATACAAGAATAAAAAATAATTTGTCTTATTCGTTTGATTATTTTTAGCTCACCTGAGCACAACGTGCTCAAGGTGAGCTTTTGTGATGGCCCTTCGTCCGGCGTCCGTCGTGCGTCGTCAACAATTTGGTTTGTTAACACTCTAGAGGCCATATTTTTGGCCCAATCTTCATGAAACTTTGTCAGAATGTTTGCATCCATAAAATCTTGGACAAGTTCGAAATTGGGTCATGTGGAGTCAAAAAGTAGGTCACGAGGTCAAATCATATGAAAACCTTGTTAACACTCTAGAGGCCACATGTTTGGCCCAATCTTCATGAAACTTCGTCAGAATGTTTGTCTCCATAAAATCTTGGACAAGTTCGAATTTGGGTCATGTGGGGTCAAAAAGTAGGTCAATATGAAAAATCCAACATATGTTGCTCATTTATAATCAGGTGAGCGATTCAGGGCCATCATGGCCCTCTTGTTTTATTATTATTATTATTAGCGAGGTTAGAAACGTAAAGTAGTCAAAAGTATTTTACTTTGCTTATTAAGATATTCACTAATCACGCCATATTTTTTTTCAAAAAGTTCAGCATGTAATTGGAAAAGAGGATGGTTAGCCGTTACCATAAGTTTATTTCATTTTTTTTTTCAATGAAAGATATAGTATAGGTTTTATTCTATTGTTTTCTGTTTTTGTTGTTGTTTAGCTCATCTGAGCACAACACGTTCAACATGAGCTATTGTGACCAAAGAATGTCCGTCGTCCGTCGCCAACATTTAACTTAAACTACATCTCCTCCTAAACTACTGTGCAATTTTCAAAAAAAATATAGGAATGTTTCTTGGGTAGTCCTCTTCCAAAGTTGGTTCAAAGAATTTAATTCCATGCCAAAATCTGGTTACTATGGCAACTAAAAGGAGAAAAATGAAAACGTCAAAAATCTTCTTCTCCAAAAGTACTGGGTGGATTTTAAAATAATTTTGCACATGTTGTTCCTTTGGTCACTCTTTACTAAGATTGTTCAAATTATTTGGATCCGTTGAAAAGAATATAAGAATCCACCCTGAGTATTCATTTAGAATAGGTATGTCTTACCCGAGGGTCAGAAATTTCAGGCAGGGACGAGGCTCAGCACTGATATTCCTTTGGTCACTCTCTACCTAGACTGTTACAATTATTTGGATCTGTCTAAAATATGGCTGGTATGGGGCAGAGTCAATTTTCCATAATATCATATTGCTGTTGTTGTTTTTCGTTGTTGTTTTTTTTTTGGGGGGGGGGGGGGTTTCACCCACTAATACCTGGTTCTCAGGTAAGTGATTTTAAGCCTTCATGGCCCTCTTGATTTTATTATTATTTTTATATCTAAGCCACTCACACTTAACCATTTAATAGAAACGGAATATCGGTATGAATATTCAATAAAAGCTTCTAGGCATAACCTGTTGCTTGTAAGCCAGCCTTGTCAATTTATTGCAAAATATTTAATACTTCTTTGATTAATGTTTGGCGTTTTCCCATGATACACATAATGACGGATGAGCATGGTATCTGGTTACGACCACAGGATATTGTATTTAATACCTGCATGTCATCATTATCTTAATTTAAAATTAATATGGGCAGTAAATCATCATCAAAGTTTTGTTTAGAAACAAATATAGAATTTAAAATATTGGTAAAAACGTTACTTCAATCACAAGGTACTCATAAAAATATCAGCTTTATCAAGCAGAAGACACTGCCAAATGTACTAAAAATACTGCCAATATATATGAATAAAAAAACTCCTTGTTTGTTTCATTTGTATGTTTATTTTGGAGTACCTTTGATTTTTTGTAACATTTTGATGTTGTTTTAAAATTAAAGTAGATCACACGCATCTTTCTACAAGACACTATGAAAATTGCATTTTACCAATTGATTATCTCTTCAAAATTTCAAAATAAAGATTACACATCAATTGTTACACAGACCTGTGATGCAACAGATGGTCCATGATGTAAGACAATTCGAGCGCTAAATTATAGTTCTATGTATAAGCATGTAATGACTGTTTCAGTGTCGTGCTGATTTTATCTATTGCCTTATAAAGTAGTTAGATAATAGCGAAATACATTTTTTTTTTTTAGTTTTTCCCGGTTCTACATTGGAGACAGAAGAATTTCAGTGGGCGTGACAAGTGCGGCTCTCAGCGCCAAGCAGAATGTACAGGAACACCAGCATGCACACAATTGGCGGACATCCAACTCCCGGCCTGATCACATTCAGTAACCTGGGACAGTCTGCCAGTTTTACCGCCAATTATCCGAGAGAGTCGGAACCCCGTTTCCTTCTTTATGTCAAAGAGATCCCCTAAAAATCCTCAGTGTTAATCTGAGTTTGGCTATTAAGTTCCCCTTCCCTAAAAGTACAAAGAGTGATAGCTTTGTAGAGTTTTCGTTATAGCTGGACACGAACCCGAGTGTGTTATGTTGACAGATCACTGATACGGGGTCAGAATAGTGAATTAGCGATGAAACTTGAGACTGCCCCTAATGTAAGTGATGTAGAGTCATGTCTTATATATTTTGCTGCTCACCCTACCATGAGTTTAAATGTGGTAGTGCTATTTGTTAGGCTGCTAGAAAATCCACAAGCACGGCTTGCGGCAAATATCCTAACCAGCTTAGGTTGCGGTTGTCTACGGATTTTCATTGATATTTCTAATCAAAGCGCTGAAAGCGCTGAAAGACTGCGTGGCGAGGGCTACTAATATTTGGGAATAGAATCTGAGAGATCATGTATGGGAACAATAAATTAACGTTTCTGAGTGTTAAACATCTTGCTAACAGCATTTCAAACATTTGGAGACTGTGTCTGGATGAGACAAATATAATGCTACCACACTGCAGTATCACGACGTAGACATACATGTGTATCTTGATGGTATCCAGACGATTCGTTTTGTGTGTGTGTGTTTTTGTTTGTTGTTATTTTTGTCAATTCGCAGGGTCTCCTTATATATATGGAGACCCTGATTCGGAACCTGTTTTTGTTATTGTTGTATCTGGTCGATTCGTAACCAGTTCGTTATGATACAATACCACATTATCCTGACACCGTGTTAACCAGCCCTGGAACTATCCTTATATAAAAGAGTTTTAGTATATCATCTTAATTAACTAGGAAGAAAGCGACGCTAAAACATCTTAATGGTCAATGGACAATGATGGACAACAAAATTGTCATTTTTGAAATGTTTAATTTGTAAATAAATATCAGGTATAAAATCTAAGGCACAAATGTCATCCGAAGATGTGAAAATGAAAAACA
>CM037790.1:12379713-12429713 GCA_021229015.1 Solen grandis | reverse complement strand
TTGAAATCTGAGAGACAGATCTTTAAAAAAATAGCGCCTCTAAATTGAAATACTATATACATATGTATCTAATTTAAGAATTCATATTCGGAAACCCCTCATTACCGGATTTTACAAGGCAATTGCTTAAAATGTTATATGGTAACGGTATGAATGATAATTCTCATACATATGTCATACCTAATATGTTTACGTGTAAGACTTCCTGTAATCTTTCATACCGTACAAATACTAGATGTTACAAAGGCAATTTCAGCGAAATGTTATATGACAACGGCAGGAATGATAATAATAATAATTCTCCTTTGAAATATCACAGAAAAATATATAATATTACACTTTTTATACCCCCGAAACGAAGTTTGGGGGAGGGGTATATAGGAGTCACCCGGTGGTCGGTCGGTTGGTCGGTCGGTCCAGCGGTCCGTTGCGTTATTGGAATTCAATACAACTTCATGCAATGATCAAGCACATGGAGAGGAAGTGCAGTGCACAAGAACCATAACTCCATCTTGACTTATTGCAGAGTTATTGCCCTTTGTTACTTTTCCTTTTCCGGAGCATAACTTGAAAAGTACAAGTTGGATTTCAAAATAATTTCATACAATGGTCAACCACAATATGAGGAAGTGCAGTGCACAAGAACCATAACTCTATCTAGAGAATTACAGAGTTATTGCCTTTGTTTTTTCCTTGTCCGAGTATAGTTTTAATACTGGTTGGATTTCAAAACAATTTCATACAATGGTCAAGCACAATAGAGGAAGTGCAGTGCACAAGAACCATAACTCTATCTATAGGAATTACAGAGTTATTGGCCTTTGTTACTTTTCCTTGTCCAGAGTATAGCTTGAAAAGAACTGGTTGGAATTCAAAACAATTTCATACAATTGTCAACCACAATAAGAGGAAGTGCAGTGCACAAGAACCATAACTCTATCTATTGTAATTACAGAGTTATTGCCCTTTGTTACTTTTCCTTGTCCGGAGCTTAACTTTAAAACTACTGGTTGGAATTCAAAACATTTTCATACAATGGTCAAGCACAACCTGTGTAACCCGGCCAAAAATCTGGAAAAAAAAACTAATGTAAAAATGTCTTTTTCATACTCTTCTTCTTAATCCTAATAACTTCATCATTTCTAAAACAGTATTGCGGGGGTATTAATCACATTTAGTGATAGTTCTAGTTGTGCTTAACTGTTTTCCTAATCCTAATTTAAAAAATCCCATTTACCAAAGATTGTTTTTGTAAGAGGAGGTTATTAATTGCATCTTTTTCCCTTGCATTATCGTCTGTTTTGACCAACATGCAGTTTCCTTCTTTCTCAAATATTACAGGCAGAATTGATATCTACAAGCAAAACGTTTGTAGGAAAATTTCTCAAGGAACGTTTCCCGCTTATTAATCATTTAACGAAGACGAGACAAATTTCTGAGAATTAAGTCATTTAACATTTTGATGTTTATGCTTCCTGGTATTGAGATGACAAAGGAAGAGAACTATCTAAAATAACTGCTGATCGCGTATCCAGGAAATAATTCCAATGTGGAAATACACAAAACAGAGATAAAGACCATACAAATCATCCTCACATGAACTCAAACAAATGGATTAATGAGGTTAACAATTCTATAACCCCTGGAAATCACACGGTTGGGCGTCTTGTAAGTAATATCTTGTATTCGGTGTTTCCCATGAGATCTGGCCGAGTGGATAGTCCCGGAAGCAAATCAAGTGTCGACTGAATTGTCTCATTTGATCGTATATTTTTGCACTTTGGGGGCCATGGAAACAAATCTGTAGCACTCAATATGACCATGCAGACATATTTGGAGCAGCTATTCTTTCTTTCATAAATTTGGTCCAAATAGAGAAGTTCAACCTATTTCCAATAATAAAAAGCTTTCTCCCTATACATTACAGTCAAACCTGCTTTACGCAGTCAATAAAACAAGAGATAGTGGCCGCTTAACAGTGGTGACCGCTATATAAAAGTTAAACATATAAAAAATGCTAGCTTGGTTAAATCACAACCGACCGCCTAATGCAGGTTAGACGCTTAATACGAGTGGCCGATTACGCAGGTTCAACTGTACATCATAAGTGTCATTTTGATAAAGAATGATTTGTATGCTGTTATTTTCAAGAAAAATGATTGAAAAAAAGGATTTGGCTCCAATAACGATAAACATGCATTAAATAATCTAATGGGTAAATAATTATTTCTATAGTGCTTGAATTACATCATTATTATTAGCAGGTCGTTGCTTAACCACCAGCTGTTTTTGATCAAGTAATTGCCCCCATTTAAATAACCAAGTTTGTCGAATGGACTTACCGTAATGTTTGATTAAACTTTCAAGAATTTTTGGCACATTTTTGCAAGTGTTGTTTATTATTGTATGTTATATATGAACAGATAGCATCAATAGCTTTTATACAGATTTTATTTCAAAGAGTAATATGTTGATTGCTTCATCTGCAAAATTAGAAACCGAATTGTGAAGGCCAATATAATAATTGGGCTAATAATAATAAATAGTTTCCGGGTATGCTTATATTGCAGCAGTAGCATCAGCTATATATTCTTTCTCTTTGGTTAGTGATATCAGATGTTAACGTGAAAAATCCCCGCTGTGTAAGTCTCATGATGAGAACAAACATACTAGCAGACTCATTTTCCGCCGTTCCAAGAAAATTCACACCAATCAGACACTACAAGGAATGGGTGGCATTATTTTCGAAAGCCAATGTAAATAAGGTATGTTTGGAATCTATTACGTGTGTAAGGCTTAAAAATATGTCGGGGAATATTGCAGGAGAATATATATACAAATATAAACCAAAATAATCACTGGCTATTCAGGAAAAAGAAATTGCTGGCTTACATTATCAGTAACTGACTGGATGATGAATGTGCCTTTCTTACGAGATCAGGGGACAATTCTTATAAGTACTTATGTAGCTGGATACAAAAATATAGATGTTGTTTTCCGAATACCCTATATGCATATTGAAATGTGGAACAAACCAATGTACACAGGTAGTGAATTTTATATTTCTACATATTTATCAACAAAAATATAGACGGCAACGATTCAGGAATATTTATTTAGAATCAATATTTTTTTATATAGCTTATTCATTTTTCCCCATCGATTGAAGAAAAAAAAAACATTTTTAAGAGCAATCCCAAAACTTGATTATTTTTTTCCAATACACAAATAGACGTCTTTTATCACTAACTGTCATATATGTAAAGGGGGGTGGGGGTGTGATGTGCTATACATTTTAGACGTAAAAAAATGGTTGTTTTGAAATCGGCGACACATTCGATAATCTTTGTTACTAGAGCAAGAGTTTTAACTCTGAATTAAAAGCTTCCGAGCCCTCGTAAATTGTTCACTCTTTTAAGTTGTTAGGAGCTCGTGTGCAAATCGCAAGAACACCGTGCGGATATCGTGGGAAAGCCCCGTATATAAAAGTATCATAGCGCAATATTAGAAAAGATCAGAGCAACTTTTATAAAGTCACAAGACCGAATATTTTGTGTAAATAAAACCGGAAGTATTGAATACTTAGGGACGGGAAATGCACAACATATCGCTATGATCCAAACTGATGTACCAGTTTTCCAGATAACTGTTCACAGCTTTTATTAATCACTATTTCCGGATAAAAAGGGGGTCGGGTAATAAATAAACACGTTATTCAGTTGGACAACATCACCTATCGAAAGTATTGAAAACCTCTAGCAACCAATCCCTCAACAAATTATACCAGCACAAAACAACTGTGTCAGCAGTCATCAGGCAATCCGACATCTGTGATCATGTTTCACCTACCTTGCCATATTACCATTATACTGATCAACACCCTCATATAACCTCTTCCATAACAATAGCAGTCAGCGACACTTTCTTCCGCGCCACTTTCCGTCCTTTCATAAATTCGGTGAAGTTATAATCTCATTGACCTTTCATCAATTACTTCATTCTCTCTCTGTCTCTCTCTCTCTCTCTCTCACATCTTTATCAGAGGAAGAACAATATTTAAACTGACATATACAAAAAGGTTTTCCTCATTATCTGCCTCTTCATATTGTATAAAGCAATGTGCTATGGCGAAAATTCCGTATACATTGCCATTTGTTCTGATTTTTTATCTATAATTTCTATCTTCAAAGCCACATATGTAAAGTTCTCATGATGACGTTTTTCGGTACAGTCATGAGATACACTGGTAGGTCTCAGAATCAGCGAATTTCAATTAGAAGATTATACAGAACATTGATTGTTAGGGAGGTAATAAGAAAATGTCATATAGCAACAAAAGCTATCCCTAGTAGGTCTTTTTAATGTAAAATGTTGCAGTATCAAACAAGAGGGCCATAATGACCCTAGATCGCTCACCTAGTATCATTAGGCTATGTAAAATCAAGTGACCCCTGGGGCAGGGCCAATTTTGACCCTAGGGCCATGATTTGAACAAACTTGGTAGAGGTCTATTAGTCCATGTTACACACAAAATATATAAACTCCAGGCCTTGTGGTTTCTGAGAAGAAGATTTTTCAAGGTTTTTCCTAGATTAGCCTATGTAAAATCAGGTGACCCCTATGGCGGGACCAAATTTGACCCCAGGGCCATGATTTGAACAAACTTGGTAGAGACCCACTAGATAATGTTACACAGCAAATATCTAAACTCCAAGCCTTGTTGTTTCTGAGAAAAGATTTTTCATTTTTTCCTATATTAGCCTATGTAAAATCAGGTGGCCCCTATGGCGGGGCCAAATTTGACCTCAGGGCCATGATTTGAACAAACGTGGTAGTGATCTACGAGACAATGCTTCACGTCAAATATCTAAACTCCAGGCCTTGTGGTTTTTGAGAAGTTTTTTTTGCAAGTTTTTCCTATATTAGCCTTTGTTAAATCAAGTGACCCTTGGGGCGGGGCCAATTTGACCCAATGGTCATGATTTGAACAAACTTGGTAGAGATCCACTAGACAATGCTACACACCAAATATCGAAGTTCTAGGCCTTGTGGTTTCAGAGAAGACGATTTCTTAAAATTTCACTTTTAAAATCTTATTTTTAGCTCCTGTGACCTAATTATGCAACAGACCGGAACCATTTGAACATTTTTATAGCGGATCACCGTAGGAACATCCTTGCAAAGTTTGATCACTTTCCCACAGTAGTTTCAGAGAAGAAGATTTTTAAGTTAATTGTTGAAGATTGATGACTGACGACTCACGACGACGGACGCTGGACAAAGGCTGGTCCCAAAAGCTCACCTTGTCACTTCGTGCAAGGTGAGCTAAAAACAGTTTTATGTGCTTTAATCCACTGGTGCTTTCCAAATTACAGTTACTCATGAAGTTGAGGTAATGACATTTGCAAACCCGTTCTTCATCTGGTTGTGCGAGGTCCAGTGGAAGCTTTCAAAAGAGCAAAAGCTATAACTGACCTTACGACATGGCTTATATATATAAATATCAATATATATAAATTTGAATATCAGTAACAAATTCAAATACATTTTTGTGTTTATTTTTCCCCAGGGGGGCAACTTGAATAATGATTCAAACAGTTAGTAAGTAGGAAACGCATATTTCTTTTGGTCATAAGAATATAACAAAATACTAGGGATCCATTTAGAATTGTAGAATTTGTAAAAAAAAAGCAATTAGCTATTCCCACGGTACAATTCCGATATTAACTATAATCAAGTAATAAACATTATGATACTATGACCTTCGAATGTACAGCCTGACTTATATTTTTCTTATTTTCCCAAGGCATGAAATAAAATCTATAAAGGCAAGAAGAATACTGTTAGTGTTTTCTGCCCTTCATATTCTGATAGAAAAATACGATGTAGTGTTCATTTTGGTGAAAAAAAGGTAAAGAGAAACGAAAGAGTAAAATTCAAAATAAGTATCCATTTACTCCAGGACAACTCACCTGCTCGCATCTCACAAGTTGCACCAGCTACAAAAATAGAGTTCAGTCTAACACGATAACAAGTATATTTTTTGTTTTGTTTATTGTTCAATTTTTTAAATATTTCTTCAAACATTTCAGAAAATAAACTGATTCGAACTGTTAATGTTGTTTTTAATAGTCTAATTTTAACTATTAGAGAAAAAAAACCCATTACTTCTGTACCGCATGCAGCATTAATTGATTGCCTCAGTAAATAATGCATTAAAAGGCAAACTTTTTTTTTAAATTGCAGTTATCTATCTATGAGTAAAGTGACATTTATTGCAGAATCATTTCACTTAGTTATTTGTACACGAAATCATGTGTTTAATTGAAAAGAAATCATCATTGCTAAAGGCAAACTATCATTTGATCACGACTAAACTGGTGGGCAACAAACAATTTACTTCAGTTTAAATAAATTATTTGTTAAGAATGATGTATTACTGCCGTTTCTCTGATAGTATTGATTTTTAATTCCTTCCAGAATTCAAATGATGCACTGATTTTCCCGATGTGCATTATTTTGTACTTGTCATTACATTGAGTTATCTCATCAATTTAACAGAAATCAGATGATTCCAAACAAATGCATTGATCGAATTTCTTTTACTTCATCTCATTCGGTTTTGGGTCCAGTTTAAATTCATTATATATTGATTTATATTGGAAACATGAAACTGAAACTATCCTTTTCTGTGCAGGAATAATGATTATGGATAAAATTGTTTCTAGTTATTAACTGTGCTTTTGAATCACACATTGTGCATAGTAAACAAAGATAAACGAAACAAAAAGTTTCAAGGACGTTTGTAATCGGATCATTTTAAGCTACGCATCTGACAAAGTGCAGTATATGCAAAGGTTTCCTCCAATTGGATGTACTTTATAGAGAAACACAAACATGTATAATTATATTCAAAATGAACACACTCCAACAGGTGGCAAAGGTAAAGATAGAATTGACAAAACAAAACACGAAAACAGGACATTATTTAAGATAGAAAACTATCAATAGTGACCGCTTGAAATTGTCAGTCGGCAAATGGAGCAACTAGGGTGCATAATCAAGGTCTAAAGGGGTTCCATCCTCGCACTTCCCGACACGAACGGTTTAAATTGAAAAATCAAAAAATCAAAGTGAAACAAAAGACAACCAGCAGTAAGCACCTGCTATAAACTATCAAAAGAAAAAAAGTATGATATATACCTAAGCTTAAATGTGATTAATACGAACGCCCTTCTCAGTTTACCGTTATAAAGAAATTAAATTAGCCCTACTTTGACTACAAAAAATGCATAACAATAACATCAGATCATTTAGGAATTGAATTGTACAATTTGATGATACTACAGTAGCAATTGAAGCAGTAAAGGTGGTCTGTGAAGTCCCTCGGTTCAAACTTAAGTTAACATCTCAACTGCCTTTTTCTTTTCTTCTTACCGTGTAAATTTAAGGTAAATGAAAATAAACTATTTTGTCATGATATTAGACAATTACACTAGAGAATCGTCAATACCCGGTATAATTCGCTGATTGATTTGACCAATAACGTTATTTGTTTTCACTAACCCGACAGCCCCCCCCCCTTTTTTTGTACCGATCCTAAACTCTTTTTTTGGGGGGGGGGGGGGGGGGAGCATTCTGGCTATAACGGTTGTAAAACGATGTTTTTCGTCAATTCCTCTAGACAAAATAAGGCAAAAATGGAAAAAAATAGATAAGTTTAGCGGACCTTCCGACTCTATTTTTTTTTTTGGAAATGTTAGTGGAAACAAACAAATAATTATTATTTTTTTCGCCTTAGTGCCTGGGGGAAAATCTAAAACGTATGCCTATTTCCTATTGAACAATTTGTGAAATTATACAGATTAGGTGTTCGGGAAGTGCTCGTTAATTAACGTCGGTTTACGTCTCATATCGGAGTGAAATAGTCTATTCCATATCAGATTTTTTTTTATCATTTTGAGAAAGACGGTTATGATAGGGTAAACGTGACGGTAAATAGCTTTGAAATTTTATAAAAAAATTATATCAATAATATGCGTGTTGTACTTCCTGTACGAAGGAATGATAAAATTTAAACGTTTATCTGTGTTCAAATTCACAAAAGAAAATAAAGTTGATTCGCTCAAAATCACAACTGAGTCTACGTAAAAAATGTATGTTTGTCTTTCATACCAAATATGATGTTTTCTATAAGCTTCTGATTCCACACACTTGCAAATGGTAGCCGCCCATGCATTAGGTTCAGATGGGACGTTAATCAAGATTTTAATTATGATAGTATTACTAATGTCGACCCTGGACTGCTTGTCTTTTGCATCTGAAATGCTGTTAGTTTTTAAAGATTAGATTTTCTCAGGAGAATGCGTTCTCATAATTACAACAGCCGAATCAGATGCAAAATGTCATTTTTTATTTGGATAGTCTACCGACTATCTTTGCTGTTCTTGTTTCTCTCTCTGTGAGATGATTAAGTCGCTATTTGAGGGATGGACAACTAATAATAGACTGTTAAGACAAATGCGTGTTTTGTATAGTGGTTTTGTATTTATTAAGATTTTACAGTATTGATTCCGTGTTGATGTATTATTTCAATAAATGAACGTTCGGTCCGTATTATTTACATTTTGTGGTAATCATAAGACTTCACGAAACAGAGAAACTTTTGATAAAATTTATCAGAATATTCAAAATAGTGAATATTCAGTCGCGTATGCATTGTATTGTGCTGTACCTAACATGATTAACGAGAAAGGGATAATGAGATTACTTATAAGAATAAGTTACTTAAAAATATAAGTCGTTTGACGTCATTGTAAAGCTATTTTTTGAATTTGTTTTTTTTTTTGGTTTTCCAATTCTGATTACATTTTTCCAAATTGAATATTTATGAAAATTAAACTTATAAAAAGTTTTAACATGAGTTTTTTCCTACAAATACTTAAGTAAAAATCTGTGTCTGTGTATATCTAATATGATGTTCTGGGTTCATTGTACGTTAACTATTAAAACTTAAAAATAGAGTAATGATTAAATGAAATTACACCGAGACACACCTCCTTAAAGAAAGTAATTTATCAATACAAATGTCTAGGTACGAAACAAAAACGGCTTCCCTTTAATTCACATTAATTGAGAAAAATTCACGTAGAAAATGAAAACCTGAGGTGCCATCGGATTAATATGGCATTTTCAGCGGTGAAAACATGTAACGTTATTTATGTATTGCTTTAGATCTTACAAACCTAAGCAATCGCATTTCAGTATTGTCAAAACATTATAGAACACAGTTTTTTGTATTGTTATTGCATTGTGATGGGTGGAACACGACGCTATCTTGAAACTCAATCTTGCCTATTTTTAGAACTAAAGGTTATTGGAAAGATGTTATGGCTTGAAAACAGTTGGAAACACCTGTTGAATACGTGATCATTGAATAAAGGGTGTGAAACAAAGATAAAGATTGATAACTGCCACCAAAATGTTCATCGTCTGAACTCTAACAATTTGGATAATGAGATTAGTTGCAAAAAACCCTATGGAAATCAGTCGGTTGATCTTGTAGTTGACCTTTCTCATGAGAATTGGTCGTATGAGTAGCCTTGGAAGCAAATCAAATAGCGACAGCAATCTTATTTGATCATCCGATTTTGCACTTTTGCAGATCTGGGAACGCATCATTAGTATTCATGATGGATACGCAGTCACATTTAGAATGGAGGAGCTCTGCAATTTCAAAGATTAAAGTTTAACGAAGTCTTCATTTTCTTGTTTCAGTGAATGAGGGTCATAGAGTGATGCTAAATCAAATAATACATGTTGATCGAATCGAATAGCGTCCGATCCTAAACTCGAGAATCATGGGTTCGAAACCGGATGGAAACACGCCGAATGTGTTAAAATGGCACAGGAATGCCTCTCCTTTTTGCACAATACTTGAGAATATATATCGACGTCTAGCGAACTACATGTGCATGAGGATGCTGAGTGCAGGATAGAACCACTGACCTACTGCAAGCAAGCTGGAAGGTTTTCTCGCATTAAAAATTCGAATGAGCCTGTCGGGACTTGAACCCACAGCGGTGAGGGGCAGTAGTCAGCAACCGTAACAAGTCATGCCATTAGAAAAAAATCCACTAACGATAAGCATTGGTGAAAGCATATTTTGTTCGCGGGGTCCTGCTCAAACTTGACGCCGCTATAAAACTTTGGGTGATGTCAAAAACAACCCTTAAAAATTTACCGTTACAATGCAGTTGCTGTAATACAACACACCATAACAATATTAGTCAAAACAATGTTTTGCAAAGACTTAATATCCCTGCAAAACTATATAATAGTTTTATATATTTTTTTATATATTTTCTTTACTTTATGTCTACATTGATTTAGTTAAACATATTCATATATAAGTATTGAAAAGGTAATCTCAACACTAATCAAATATACTTACCATTAGTTCAATATAGTTTTATATCATTTGATATTAATATTACTCATAATTTATATAAATGCAAATTCACAATGAACAATTATTGATCAGCAAGTAAACAGGCGAGAAGAGAAAAAAGAGAACGAAAGAAGCAGTCAAGATAAACTTTTAATGGCATGTTTCTAACATTAAAGCATTTTATCTTGGTTTTCTTCCCATCAAATACGCCAGTATCAGTATTAAATATAGCAAAAGAGGGACGATTAAGGAATATAACTGCCTGCAGTGTGTCAAATATATAGTTTTTATCTGCCTTTAAGGCCCATTTATATGTTTCCGAAAACAAAGCATCGTCTTCGGACAGAAAATCAAAGTGTGTGCTACAGATTTGTAACGAGATGCAATCTGTACTCGTTGACGACAACGTTACTACAATGCATAATAAGAAAGAATATATTACTTAAGTTCTTAAGATCATTCATTTGTTTACAAAAAAAACTACAACAACAACAAAAAACGTCTTTGTAAATTTTCTATAGCATTCCGTATGTCTCCGTTAACGATCACAAGCGCATAAATTGATGACGGTAGCATATAAACAAATTGTGATTCGACGACGGTTTTTCAAATTCAAATCTGTTCCGATTAAAGACCGTCTTCGAGAATACTCGCCAATGCAAAATGTAAACAATGAGAGTATTTTGACATCCATCCAAAACTTATTTTAACTGATCAACATTTCAAAGTTTATTGTTATTTTATATTTGTTTTATTTTTTCTTGAAAATTAAAAATAAGAGATCTCAAATTATTTCTGGGGATACACGTTAATTGATATATACGAATTAGCAATTAAATGTTGTATTCTTTATACGCTTAAAGGGTGGTAATAGCGAGAATCGAGTAATGATGCACTTAAAATTACACATGTATGTATACATGTAAATATATATTCAATCATTGTCTTTTTGTAAAGTCGGCATATAGCCTAAGGAGACAGAAAACGGACATTTATTTATCATTTAATTATTTTATATTGCTATTTCTATAATACATTATAATTATTTCTCTTATGGTTTTCAGTTTAAACGTATTTATTTTACCGTATCACTCCTGACAAAAACTGGGTTTGACCAGTACATTGAGCTTTGGGGGGTCATGAAAATCTAAAGATAATATATTTACAAAGACTGCGAAAATAGTTCGTTCAGTTAATATTGCACCTTTTTGACGTTACCCAAGTTGCATAGGGAAGGTCTTTACGCACATTGACCACATACTGGATTCGATATCTCGTCCTTACCTTTCCGTAGCCAATGTGTAATAAACCTATATTGAAAATATATAACATTTTTTTTTTTCGTATAAATAAAAACGACGAAAATTTGAAATTCCAATTACCAAGTGGTACCTTAACCCTTGCCCTATAGCATTTCGAATTTGTTTGTAAGTCCCCACTGGTGAACCGGTTTTGGACTATAGTTTCACGCGCGTCCTTCTGTCTGTCATTCCGTCTGTCCGTTCCGCTTTCGTGTCCGCTCCATAACTTGGACATTTATGGATGGATTTCAATAAAACTTCACAGAAGTATTCCTTATTACCGAAGGGTGTGTCGCATGCATCAACCAAATCCACCCTTGAAATGTCAAGGTCACTGGAGTTGTTAAAATTGTTTTTTGTGTTCATAGGCTACATCTTCGTTTCCGCTCTTAATTTAAAAATTTTCTTAAAATTTACAAAATGTTGGTTATAACACAAAGGTTGTCGGCCACAGCCATATGCTCCTTAAGGTAATACTGTAGTTGTTAGAAATTCTCTTTGGTATTTATAGGCTACATCTTCGTGTCGCTCTATAACTCCAATATCTATGGATGAATTTTCATAAAACTTTACAGAAATGTGTGTTATAACACAAAGGTATGTCGCGCCCATCAGCCATATGCATCCTTGAAAGGTCAAGATCACTGTAGTTGTTAGAAATTCTTTTTGGTATTGATAGATTATATCTTTGTGTCCGCTCTATAAATTCAATATCTATGGATGGATTTTCATAAAACTTTACAGAAGTGTTTGTCATATAACAAAGGTGTGTCGCTCGCATCAACCATATGCATGTTTCAAAGGTCAAGGTCACCAGTGTTGTTAGAAATTCTTTTGGTATTTTTATAGGCTACATCGACGTACCTACTCTGTACCTTCCATATCTAAGGATGGATTCTCATTAAACTTTACAAAATTGTTTCTTAAAAACACTCATAACTTCCTTATGTATGTTTGGATTTTCATAAAACATTTCAATGCACGTTGAAAACACGAGTTGTTAGAAAACGTCTTTAGTATTCATAGGCCGCTCTATAACTTCTATATCTATGCTTGGATTTTCATGAATCTTTACAGAAGTGTTTGCCATAACACAAAGGTGTGTCGTGTACATCAACCATATGCACGATTGAAAGGTCAGTGCAGTTCGAAGATCATAACCCATTTCCATTATATTCTTGTCTGGCACACATTTTTCATGTTCTTTCTTTACCGGTGAGGACTCCTGCTCGTATAGTTTGCTATACTTACAAAGCCTTGTTAATGTTAAAATGTCAAGTAAAACGAAAAAGATTTCGAAAATACGGATCATATTCAGGCGTTATACCCTACATGTATTTAAAATTAACACACATTTGTCAATATTCTGCTATGACGACAATCAATAATTAATCAGTGCATCCTTAGATTTCAGTTCCGTTGATTTAATTTATTTGAATCAACATGATAAAAAAAACGCAAAAAAGAAATAAAAAAAAAAAATCAGATGGTTTTCATTTCATTATCTAATATCAATATTAGAAAATGTGATTCATTACATTTTCGTTGTGAAAAATAACATAATATCATTTTACAGTGTAAACAACAGTAATAATAAGTGTGGACAAGATAACAAAACTGCTGTGATGAAGAGCCGCATGTTATAATTCAATAACACGACTCTCCTAAAAGGTATTATATAAATTTTCACGTACGTCACAATGACGCATTACAAGATTTTGATTAAACCCGTTAGTATATAAATCTGATGCCAATATTTCATTTCTGCTGCGTATGTTATCTGAAATTACCTCGTGAATACGATACCATGTTATATCATTTTTCATATAAAACCGATACTGAAAGTATGTTTCAAATGCAACATATTAACAAATGTCTGAGTCAGAAATTCTAATACATAGATTTTTTTAGAATCATTTTTGTTACAAGGACATTCTGTATTCATTCCTGAAAAAATAAAAACGTGCCAATGGTTTGAAAGTGTATAACATAATCTGAAAAAAACACACAAAACACACACACACACACCCCGTTTTACTTTCAAAACCTCGGTAAGATAGGTAAACCAAGTTGTATGTGTGTGTTGGAGGGGGGGGGGGGGGGGGGTCAAATTTATTATATTTTAAAATCAAAACAAAGTACCAGAATATGCAGTCAATATCTGAAAACGTGACCTCGTATTTGCTTTACAATTCATTTTGTCTTTGGGGAAACCTGATTATGACGTGTACATCAGCAGATAATCTCGACTACTTGCCGAATCCAACATGTTCGAACGTTACGAGAGCGATGATCAGAGAATCACTATACAGAGAAAAATAATGGCTTGCCACCATGCAACTTCGTATTTTGTTGCTTTTTGTTAAAAAAAAGGGGAATTGCCCTCGTTAAATGCATGGTTAGAAGGCCCCCATGTCACATGTCAACAGCATGTTTCTGCAGTACGATAGCACTGTTTCTCAAGCAGACATTCCTTCAAACTGATACAAATCGAGTGTAAAACTAAATAAAACAAGAGCTCCCAGAGTCGAAGCATAATACGCCCGTAATATATGCTGTCCTAAAATGCACCATGTTCAAACAAATCAAGGGCCATAATCCTAGTGTTCCTGTGGTGATTTGGCTGGTGATCGGACTTGGCCGAGATATTATGCCCATTCACATTGTCATCAAATTTGAAGAGGATCAAATAAAAACACTTTAAATAGTAGTCCAGACACTGATGATTAAATATATTTTCAACAAAGCAAGGGTGATAATCCAGGAGTGAATGGGGCGACTCTACTTGAAATTAAACTTGGCTGAAATATTATGCCCATATACATTGTCAGCAAGTTTGAAGTGGATCGGATAAAAAAAATTGAAAAGAAGTCAGGATACTGTTAATTTCACATATTTTCAACATATCAAGGGCCATAATCCAGGATGCCTGGGGCGATTTGGCTGGAAATCAAGCTTGTCCGAGATATTATTCCCATACACACTGTCAGCATGTTTGAAGAGGATCTGATCAAAACTTTTTGAATAGGAGTCCGGACACTGTGAATTTCACATATTTTTAACATATCAAGGGTCATAATCCATGAGTGCCTGGAGCGATATGGCTCGAAATCGAACTTGTCCGAGATAGTATGTCCATATACATTGTCGGCAAGTTTAGAGAGGATCGGAAAAAACTGTTTGAATAGGAGTCCCGACACTTCGAAGGACGCCGCCCGCCCACGCCATGAAAACATAATACATCCGTACAAAATTTGTACGGGTGTATAATAATAATAATCAAACAAGCTATACATGAACTGAAATGATCAAGTTAAAGCAAATATTAACAGGAAGAGGCGATATTCCCAAGAAATCGATGAAATTGATATATGGCATATTACGACTCATGGCCGACCACAGTTTTTTTTTAAATGTTAAAATTTTCAAAGTACAATGTATATCAAAATCAAATTTTAAGTCAAATTGATATGACGCCAAAATTATGGAGGACCGATTTCGGTCGCGCTTTACAAGCTGTTTAAAGTTAATAAAAACCAATATGAAAAAACGAATAGCTACCTTTAATAAGCTCAGTAAAATATATTCAAAAATACATCATTACAGTAAATCCCTGTCAATACTGATAAAGTGTTAACCTCAAAAGGAGCCTTAATAAATGTGTTTCAAGCCTTTTTCTGAATACATAATTACCCATCTGTAAGGACAGCAAGATGCACTGGGAGAGCATTCCATCATTTTGAAAAGTAAGGGATTCATACCAGTACTATTTTTAAGACGTTTTATGTCGCGGCCGATAATCTAACAAACGACGTTTCTATTCCAAGGCGGACGCTCTAATCATATACTTTAAAGTAAGAAAAGTGTATTGGTTATCATAGTGCCACCCCTATTAAAAGGGCCAGCCAGTTTTGACTTATGTGACACCTTTTTGCTTTTACAAGTACCTCCCTAGTTTCCTCCTATTTGCATTATTATCAGTAACCCAGTCACAAATTATTTTTGTCTTACCTGAAGCGCGTTTTATTAGATTTATATCCTTTAAAGTAGTTGGTAATTTTTAACAGTCGCGTTCTTTTTGATTGGCAACAAAATGACCAACTGAAACATTAACAAATGCGTAAAAATTCATACCATGAAAAACAATACACGCTCGTGACATTTAGTTTTTCCTCTATTTCAGTTGGACGAATAAGGAACTTTGATATCTTGACAACCAAAGATGCAAATGTGTGCTCCGTGGTTCAGTGGTGACGTCCCCGACAACAGTTTTGAGTTCTAGTCCCATTTTTGGCAAGAAGTGTTCATGCTTGACTTTCCCAAGCACAAAGTACTGGTCCAATCCAGGTGTTGTAAGAACTTGTTTCCCAGTCGACGCATAGATAAATAAGTTTAAACTAATGAAATAGAGTTTGAAATAAAATGAGGGCCATGAGGTGTGTCTGACATCACACGCCCAAACATGACATGAGAACTGAGCTATTCTTGAATCATTTACGTATATCCTGATAATATTTATCATTATAGTGGGTGGTTTGACCTTTTTCTGTGGCTGTCTATACTCTTGTATTGACGTAGTCTCACTGACAGTAGACAACAGCCTCCGGCCGTCTGAACTCATCATCAGATACGTAATTGGCGGGATCTTTATTTGGCGATCTTAAAAACTGGGTCTAGGTTACAGGTCCGCCATGGTGCATTGGACCAATAACTTACATCATTGATTCAAGTAAAAGTTGTAACATGAGACCATGAAGCAAAAAATGTTCGTTTGCTCTGTTCCTACTTTGAACTTTTAAGGTCGGTAGGTTGGTAAAGATTTTTTTTTTTTTTTTATGCATTCATTTCTATATTTTTTTTTTTGCGATTTTTAACACTTGCAAGTCAAAGCTAAACGCCATCAAACATGGTTTTGTTTACGTGCTTAGACGAAAACTTCAGAGGACATCCGATTGTAAGTGGTATGAAAACAGCGGAAAAAAAGGAATAAGCGAAATTGAAATCGGTGGACTGAAAAAAAAATCGGTGGTCTGGGGCTAAAAAGATTAGCTGGTCGGAGCATGGCAAAAAAAAGGGAGAAAAAAAAAAAAGAAAAACAAAACATTTTATGATGGCCTGACGGTACAAATCATGACGTTGGGTCAATTTTAGCGCATCATATTAAATCGCCAACATTCTCAGTCAAAATCAACCGTGAATACTCGACCCAACGCACTCATAGTATTATTTTTGATATATTCAGGTTTCAATTCCATATTCACTAAGAGAAAAATAAAATATAATAACGCGAAAGTTTTTCGGTGCTATTTTTTTTTTCCAGTTAATCTTCGCCGCGACAGTGTTTCGTTTACATTACGGCGTCCAGCTAATTACAGGTTGAGACGGACCGAGAGAACAAATGCACCTGGCTCACATAAACAACCCAGAAGGGCTAAGTACATAAACCATTTGAGTGATCAAAACTGGATTCCAGCAGCTTTAACTCTTCGGATGATTTAAAGCTTTCACAGAGAAGAGGTTTTTTTTTGATGACAGAAATGAAATCTTGGAAACTGAGAGATGAAGCGTGTTATTTGTGTCCGTCTTCTTAAACGTTACATTTTTTCCCAGGCGGATATTTCCAATACCTGTATTTGTCCGTAATGTTCTGGCACTGATTTTCTTAGAAAAAAATAGCCCTTTATCCAGATGGCATCTCGATAACTGGACTGGACATATTGTTCCGGGGATTACTTTGTTTTCTCAGCGAATAGCCTGTATCTAAAGAAAAACAAAACATTTCTATGTAAATATCGTGAGAGTACGGTGGCAACAAAAGGACATAGAATATATTTTTATTTAACCACCGTGTTTGCACGCAGTAGTTGTCACGCTGGCACACGATAGTTATAGCTCACACAATAGTTATATCTGAACATCCCAGCTACATTATTTATTCCACAAAGGACACACCTGCTATTGCGATGGATCTTCCTCTAACCACTGCAGGCACCAATCACCTGGCGAACTGTCCCCATCCCCACCCCCTTTCCTTGGTGATCCTATGGATACATGCAGTAAAGGTTCGTCGGGTACAGCGCCGACTGGTACAGCAACTAGTGCTTCTAGTGTAGTCCCAGGTGCTTACGCAAAAGCGGCAGCCGATGAAAACTGTGTATATAAGGTGTTCCATTCCTTTGATAAAGTTCTAGGTATCTCTGATGCAAAATTCAAAATAAATATATATCATGATCATCGAATGCCGAGTCGACCCATACCCGGGAAAACGCGATCCATGGTGGTAAAATTCAAAGATACTGACTCTAAATTACTTGTAAAAGACGCATCGAAAAGTGTTGACTTAAAGCTAAGTTCATTGCAGTTTTTGACCAGTTACCGCGTCAAGTAAAAAACCGACTGATAAGAAAGGAACTGATTCCTGCCATGCTTTAGGCCAGAAAAAAGGGTCACAAAGCTCTCATGGTGAGAGACAAGCTGTACATTAACAATGTATTGTACTCCCTCGGTTCCGATTAGGACGGGAGAGAAGGGTTTGATACTGCGTTTATTTCCTGGAATGTTGAAGGTTTGAAACATTGTTTAACAGATGCTGACTTTTTTGATTTTGTCATAGATTTTGATTTATTGTTTTTGTTATGAAAAGTGGCAAACCAAAAATGATGAATTTCATTTTGTGTGCGTTCCCAGAGCTGAAAGCATATCGGTAATTAGAAAAAAAAATACAGAGGTCATGGCGGAGTGTGTTTATTCATAAGGGAATCTGTTTTAGATGGCATACATATACTTGAAACAGATAAATATGATTTTGTATGGATAAAGCTAAATAAAGATTATTTTGATATGAAGTTTGATGTCTGTATATGTTTCGCATATATACCGCTAAGTGTATCATTTTATTTTAAATCACATGAGATTGGATTTTTTGAACAGCCTAGACATAGGCAATTTTCTCAATTTGGTAAAATTTGTCTTATGGGAGATCTGAATGCACGAACAGTTAGACGGGATGATTTTGCTGAGCCAGCTGACATATTTGACAAATATGTTCATACTATTAATGGTGAAACAAATGAGGGCGTAAATATATTAGCCGATATTATAGAAAGTGAGAATACTGTTTGTAATTCTTCAGGGTTAAAACTTTTAGACGTATGCAAACGTACTGATTTAAAAATATTGAACGCTCGTATTGATGATGATAAAAATTATAGTCAATTTACATTTTTATCAAATATTGGTAAAAGTGTTATGGATTATGGAATTGCGTCCTATGCTTTGTTTCCCATAATAAGTGATTTTATTGTACACGACATGTTTTCAGTGTACCTATTCAAATAAGTATAGCTGCTAAACATAATAAAAATATCAGGATAAATAATAATAAAAACACAAATAAACTTATCTGGGATATAAATAACATTGACCAGTATAATAGCGTAGAATTCCTTCTATTTAGATCAACATTTCAGAGCACTATGGATTTTATTTTTTTTCGTCATAGCCGTTTATCGAATGGGCAGCGCCATTTTGTTCACAAACCTAAAATGCGTTCTTCAATGTCGGTAAAAAACGTCTGACCCAGTCCATTTCGGGTGTTTGTCTGATCAGATTTTGTTATTAAGCTTTGCTTTTTCATTTGAACATTACAAATGTGCTTCGTTTTATGGTATACGATTAACAAAAATAATTCAACTCATTTTCAACTTGTGAATTAGATTCCGAAATCCGTTAAAATATCTAACTTGTGGAAGGCGCCATGACACCAACGCTATCATTCGGTTACGATTGCAACACTATTTTTTTCAATCGCACGTTTCGGACTTTACTGATTTGACATGCTTGGAAATATCAATTAACACGGTGCTTTTATGCATAAAGTATATCTCAGAATAGCACCACATGTAAAAAAATACATTTTTAATAATTATCTCGACCTTTCCACCAATTCTGTCTGAAATTAGACGCGAAATAAAGTTATTCTTAATCATCCGATCTTTTGATTGATCTTCAACAATGAAACTAACATATGCCTACGTCTCTGGTATGCAATATATATCGATATAAATAGATACTTGTAATTGAAGGGGAGTGCAAAAAAAAGAGGGTGTAAACGGAGGAACTTGGTAGATAGAAGTAAAGTGATGGCACTTTGCTTTTTCTTCTTAAAAATAAAACTTATTATGAAGTTTAGTTTTGATTTTTTGTGTGCATAATCTCTCTCTCTCTCTCTTCATCTTTCTCTCCATCTCACTGAGAATGTCCTATATGTAAAAATTCCTTCTTCCTTCTTCTCTTTACTGTAGCCAAAATAGAAAAATGTGTATTTTTAGTTGAAAGGTCAAGAGTTCTTCATGTACAGTAGACCTGGATCTACATATCTAATTATCTATCATTTATTTATTTGATTTGATTTTTTATCTTTTTTTAATAAGGATCGAACCAGTCCTCATTTTATTAACTGCTATGTATAGGATAGAATCTATTAAGAAAGACCGATTTAATACTGCATGATTGTACATCTTATAGTTAAATGCTGATAAATAGTTATACTGATATCAAAGATGATAAGTTTGTAATTTTATCTTTCCTTTTCTTCTTCTTTCTAAGATGACACGTGCTCTAAATAAGAGGTAAACTAGGAATTGTACCATTTTGAACATAATCTTAACAAATTTCAAAATGACCGGTCAAGGTGGCCAAGTGGTACGAGCATATCCGCCCCAGAATGTTTGATCCCTGGCTGCGACATACTAAACAAAGTCGTAAAAATGTACTAGTTTAGGTCTTATGCTTGGTGCTCAGAATAAATACTGGGTAGTTATGGGACTGGTTGGCCCCGTTTCAGGATAATGTGACTGGGTGTGGCATTATGCCACTTGTCTACGGCGTGGTACTGCAGTGTGGCATCAAGTAAACATAGTCTTCTAATAACTGAAATACTGTCGCCTGTACGTTTAACCCAGTAAATAGATAAACAGTTTTCACTGGGTAGTGACACAAATTGCAGTCCAACTATTTAAAGTCATACTATAATAAGTTTGAATTGCAGTGATGCTGCCACTGGCGGTAGACATAGGGATTTTGGTTTCCCCGTTGGAGTTTCCATGGTGGTATTATAGTGTACTATTGAGATAAATTTTAGTGTTATGCCGTATTCATATTTACAAAATTTAATAATTTCACTATTTTTTTCTGACAATTTGTACACCCTGAGCTTGGCCAGGGCACTGCCAGCTTTGAAATAAATATGCATACAAACATTTTTTATCTATACAGAAAAATAGGATACAGAACTGTATGATGAATTTTGAGATATTCTAGGAAGGATTCGAAACTATTTTTCCTTTTTTTTTTTTTTAAAACATATACGTATTGTGACTGGAGCAGGACCATGCATTCCTACACCAACAACGACAAGAGACTGTTAGTTACAATTGCTTGTTTTGAATTTAAATATGATGAAAAAATAATTTGACTTTGTTGCCCCATTCGAAACTTTTTTTTCTTTTTCGCCTAGCATTCAAAGCAAGTTGCTGAATATTTATAATGATCATTAAAATTAATGAGTGTGTTCTTATCTACATAGAACATAATCTCTCCTGAGATCCGCTCCGGTTTATTTATTTTTTTTTTGTTTTTCGTATTGGCCTCCGCTGGATCTCTACCAAGTATGAAAAAAATTAACCGGAGCGGATCTCAGTAGAGATTACTTAGAATATACATATAGTAACTGAATAGATCAAGTACTTCTGAATAAGGCGATCACCCTTCAACCGCTCTGAGGCTGTGTCTTAGTTCATATAAATGTTTTATTACATGACATAGATTCATTAAATGATATTGTTACAAATATAATTTCGTCAAGCGTAACAGTAGTGGTATCGTTTCTTTTGGAAACGTACTGTATAAAAACACATTCAACGTGTTTGGTATAAATAAATATGCGAATACTCAAAACAAATACATACTAATCCGTAGTTCACGGGCTATTGTAGGCCCTAGGTCTGAATTAAACCGTGAAAATAAGGCGTATAGTAGACATAGAATTGTTTTACACATGAAAATAAATGTTTGGTTATCAGTAAACAGCGATATTACATACGGGCCAAACGGCGAGCTAAACATGAGTATAGACTGAAACAGAAAACAGAATTACACAATGCTGCTAAACAAAATTCCAAAAGGTTTTGGGACTTGAACGCAAATATAGAAACAAATATATAAATGATAACACTTGACTGCAAGTGATTTTCATGAACATTTTAAAAGTCTGTTTTCTAATGAAGTTATATATTCTGACCCAGATGTTGAAGAAACAATTGATAATGATGTACTGACTACTTCTGTAATGGGTTGGATTGTGATTGTAGTATTGATGAAGTTTATACTGCCATAGGTAATTACAAGGCTTAAAGCGACAGGGACTGTCACAAAACCAGGTTTTCAACATGGAAAATCCAATTCGAAATGAAGATTTTATTTATAAAATGATCACCAAAGAACATTAATACTTTATGTTACATGGATGAAGAGTAAATAAGGGTCATAACTCTAAGAAATATGGTTAAATTGACAATATAGGTCAAGTCACTATGTACTGGCCATACTGTGTAGATTTGGGCAGAATGCATTCAGAAATGAAGAAGGAGAATTTAAGCAAATAAAAGAATGTGTCACTATATGTTACATGAAAACAAGCTCAAAGGTGTGAAATCAGATTGTCAAAGGGTAATTGTCTCTGACCTGCAATATCAATGCAGGGTAAAATACAAGATTCAAAATTAAATGTTAGTTCAAGGAAATTATGGATATTTTAAAACATGAAAAGCAACCTACAGGAATTATCCAAAGACTGATACAAATGCATTTATTTTATTTCTTATTGAAGGTTTATTAAGCAATTCTTGCAATCAGACATTTGTATAATATTTGTCAAGATAGCAAGGGCACCGCAACTATGTAAATGAAGAAAAGCATAAGTGAAGCATAAAAACAAAAGCATTCATAGCAAGCCGCTATCAAACAGAAAAGAAAAAAAAAAATATATATATATTTAGTCATAGTGACCTTGACCTTGATCCATTTTCTAATATATTTTAGTCATAGTGATCTTGACCTTGATCCATTTTCCAATATATTTTAGTCATAGTGATCTTGACCTTGATCCATTTTCCCTGAAAAGCAATTCCAACCTTCCTCTTCCCTAAAGGTATCTACTTATCAAATATGAATGCTATACCTTCATTCTAACTCGAGATATCGAGCAGAAACAAAAAATCTATTTTTAACCATTGTGACCTTGACCTTGACCCGATTAACCTGAAAAGCAATCCCAACCTTCCTCTTCTCATAAGGTATCTACCCATCAAATATAATTGCTATATCTAAATTCTAACTTAAGTTATTGAGCGGAAACGAAAGTTTGACGCCCGCCCGCCCGCCGCCCGCCCAACGACGTTCGGCATTCTAATAACCAGGTTTCAACTAGTTGAAAACCTGGTTAAAAAACGGCAAAAGAGTGCCACTAAAGGATCTGGTTCCACACTTTATAATGATTACTGTTTTTTGTATTCTCATTTTGTCAAATTTGAAATGAGATGTTGAATAATAAATAAACTTAAAATTTGAAGCTAATTCCAGAAATATTTATAGATGCAAACATATTTTATCTCCAGTGTAAATTGTTTAACTTTACATACAGTAAAGGAGGATATTCAGAGTCATGGACAAAGGGTATTTTAGTACCAATTCCAAAGAAAAGGGATCCTACTAATTTTGATAATTATCGAGGAATAATGTTAACAAACATTTTTTAAAATTTTCACACTTATTGGATACATGTAATAGAGCCCGAAAATTTGTAGAAAAAAATAACATATTAACAGATTGTCAATTGGGTTTTATACAAAAAAGATGCATATATACTGTATATTTGTATTGCAATCTCTAGTTAATAAGATAATCCAACACGAACGTAACAATTAATTTTACTGCGCATTTGTCGTCTTCAAAAAAGCTTTTGATATGGTATACAGAAACGAAATTTGGTATAAACTTATGCAATATAATTTGTTGTCTAAATTTATTACTATGTTAAAGTCTCTCTCTCTCTATATATATATATAGGTCTTTCACTGATATCTCGCGCAAAAAGTGACTTCAATAAAATACATTGGTATTATAGTTTTGTATGTTGCATACGGTGAATCTAGGTCAATGTATCAAATCAATTTGTTTAGTCAATTTAATTAAGGTATTTAAAAGTGTAGATCAATATTTTATAGATTTGCTTTATCATTAGCACACGCATGATTCTAATTACTGTTCTAATTATGATTCTAATCAGATAATGGTTTATTACTTTTAAGAATTGAATAGTTGATGCTCGCACACGATAGTATGCTCGCAGGCAATTGTTATCACTCGCACAAGATATTAATTTCTCGCATATGATAATCATCGCTCGCACACGTTAGTTGATATCGCTCGCACACAATAGTTAATGCCCGCAAACACAGTAGTTAATGCTTTCACACAATAGTTATTGCGCGCACACGATATATTAATATATTCCATATCACTTTTATGCCATCGTATGAAAGCCCCTTTCGATGACTGCATCGCAGCAAAAAGGTTAATGAGTGTAACTAGCGAGGTGCCTGAGCAATGCTCATTTGTCTACCATCGGCGCGACCAAGATGGGTGATGGATAGGAGTTTATTTTGCGGAGATTTGAACAACGGGTCAAACCACGGGAAATGCGTTATAAGAAAGAAGCATGCACAACGATACAATTGTCATTAATAATATCTTGTCATTTTCTTTTTCTCATAAATCTAAGTAATATAAAGTTTCCACATCAGTGAATATCTATATTCATATATATATAAGTAAATAAATATAATATAAATGTGTGCACTCTTACCATAACAAAATACACATGTCTAGAGACCAATTTTTTAGTTATATTTCATTTGTAATACGAGGACGGGTCAATAATTAGTGTCGTCCCTCAGTTTATTTCACGAATACTGCATGGAGCACGTGCAAAGTTATACTATGATACGCATGAACTCTTTATCTTTCCAACGGTGTATCATACATGTATATCTATACACAGGGACAGTGAGAAAATAAGTACTGAAAGAGGTACATACGATCAATTGCGTATAAAAATGTCTGCCAAACGTTCAGTGAACTCTTTAGAAATACGGTCTTATATTAAAACGCGTATGGCTTTAGGATTAAGAGCAACAGTAATTCACAATGAACTCTGTACTGTTTAAGGGTCTTCTGTTTAATTTCGGAACACTTTTATAATCTTGTTGAGTATTGCAATCGCTTCTGAAACAATAGAAAGCAGAAAATATACAGTAACTGTTTAATAAACGGATCTAAGGATGCAGATGTATGCTAGTTGCAGTTGTCCACATTCACATTTTTCACCAATATCATATCAAAATCATTAGAGGCAAAAGCGTTTCTTGATTGGTATTTAAGAGGCGCCCTGTATATCTGCTAAGTAACAACTTGTGAGAGATACATGTTTTTACATCTTGATTGCAAAATAAATAATAGTTCCAGACAAATATATTGAGTTCTGGACGTTTAATTACAATACGAAATATTTTAGTCCGAGACAAAACGCCGAACTGTACATGATATGAATGTTGGTGATTTAGGTGGATTAGACAGTTTTTGGCATTTTATTTCCATATTATTATTCGATTAACTTAAATATGACATAAATCGCTCCTGTTTTGTGTTCAGATTGGGGAGGGCTGAAATTAAGTTTAAGAACTTGTAGCCCAACCCATTTGCTATGTACCCATTAATGCTTGGATATTCGTTGTAAGTTTATATAACTAGTTGGCAATAAAATATGTTATCATCATCAACAGAAGCTGATTTGATTTCTTGTTCAAAGAATGAATGCTGGATTTCACCATGACACATTATCACGCTTTTTTCATGCTTGTTGTTTTCTTTTCTATTTATTTTTTATTATCAATCGGATTTTCAAATAATTTTCTGAATATACATGTACCAATACAATGATCAAATACTCGGTAAATGTCTTGCATATATATATATATATATATTTATTCGTCACTGAAATGAGATGTAGCCCGAGCATGCGCTTTAAGTAGCTTCTGTTTTTATGGCGTTTTTTTTCGCATGTGCTCGTGTTGACAAAATCTTAAATGCGAGTATACGTAGCTTTTCTCAAAGCTTTATCTGAGGTGTCATTGTGGCCATCATTCGTTTTAGTGCTGGCTATAAGCCTTAAACGTGATCAATTGCTTTTAGCAATAATAAGAGTGTTTTGGGTTGTCGCAGTCAAAAAAGTACGATAGTAAGGTTGATGGATAGATTACGTAGAATTAAGGAGAGTGATGATGACGCTGAGTATTATGAATATCATGATCACTTCTATTATGAGGAATATGAAGAAGGTGAACTTGATGCAGATCTATGCTAGTCAGTAGAGTCAGATAAAGTAGGACCCTCTTCCTCAAATACAGGGGTATGCATGGACAACAGTCGGTTTGCAAATATGGCCCCACGAATTGAAGGGAAAGAATTATGTGATGAACTATGTGTACAGATGATTGAAGATGAAAACATTGCGAGACCAGAGACTTGTGGGGCACTGGTCACAGTAAAATGCAATAAACTAATGTGGGGTGTGTGTCAGACAAGCACAAATTTATTGTTAAATAAAAATTGCAGAGCACAGAAACATACATGATAAAAGGGTCCATTTTCGTTGCTGAAAAGGTTTTATTTGTCCAATGTAGTTGACCAATGTAATGATGCCTTGGCCCTGTTTTGGGGTAAACAGACAATTGAACATGAGGCAAAGAGAAATTCTCAAGTCAGAATTGAAAAAGAGTATGGAAACTTATGTAATCCAAATGTGCCTTACACGTCTGAGCTTTTCGGGATGTCCCAAGACAGCAAAAGAAGTTAAGGACACATTTTATGTACATTTTATATAAAAAAAAAGTTTGAAGGGGGCCGACCGAAAAACTTTTTCTCTGTTTGGGAAGAAATCACATCGACAAGAACAATTTTGATGTTGTAAAACACTGTCAATTTGAGTTTGTAGAAAATAAACCACCAATACAAAACTATTTCACGCAGATAAATTTTAAAGACAGGGAGTCTAAAATTATAGACTCAAGAGTAAATAAAATGCTGGTTGAAAAAGATATTATCCCTGTTGACTTTCATCCAGAATGTTTTATGACACTAATATTTTTGAGAGGCCTAAAATCGAGAATTTCGAATGAAGTTAAATTGAGTGTATCCCTTATTTTCATTTTAAAATGGAACATTTTGAATTGCACTAAATACATCACAAAAAATATCATTATGTATTTTGCTGTTATAGATATTCGAAAAGCCTATTATAGCATTCCAATAGCAAAAGTACAACAGAAATACTTCAGGTCCCTATGTAGAGGTCAGATATATCAGTATCAATAAATGCTAAATGGTGTGGGCCCGGGGCCCAGGTCATTTATCAAATGAATGAAACCAGTATATAAAAAGTTACGAAATTGTGAATATGTCAGTACTGGTTTCATTGGTGATAGTTTATTATGAGCAGAAACCAAGATAAAATGTGAAAGCAATATTCATGGTACTGTCATTTTGATGACTGGTTTGGGATTTATTTTGAATTATATAAAGATTGTTTGGTACTTACGAGGCAATTACTTATCTGGGAAATGTTACAGATTTTTTTTACCAGATGAAAAGAAACATATCATGAAATCTGAAAGCCAGCAAGTCTATAAGACAACGATATTGTGAGGAAATGAAATGCCTCCCACCCACCCAGCATGGATTTCATGCATTATATGTAAAAAAGTTCATCGGGAATAGAAGTGAGGGTTCTCATATTTTTATCATGCCAAATATTCTTTCAAGACTGACTGCGCATGCTCGGGCTACATCTCATTTCATCTCCTCAACAAATTGTTGTCTCACAGAGTTACAATTGAACTTCATCTTCTAGGTAAGTGTCGTTTAATCTTTAAATTATCAGGTCAAACCTTTTCTATGTCAATTGTCAATATAATAAAACAACAATTATAAGAAGTGGCATATATATTACGAAAAACCAGATGTAATAAATAGACGATCTAGCACGAGTAGTCATTTAATATAAAAATATGAAATAAAATAACGAGCATCACATAACCCCAAAACGCATATTTGCCTGTCATCTGTGTCTGTTATGTGATTATGCAAGGAAAACCAATGACCAATTTACACCTTTAGCATATTTGAAGCGAGTAAAAAAAAGTCGTTCTGCCAAAACGTTTGATATTTTCCTTACATGTAAACAGAACATAATATTCTTTCAATGACAACATGAGCAGAAATTATTGAAACCACCCGGCTCATCGACAGGCCACGCGTGGTAATATTTGTTGTTACAGTTTGTCCTACCTAATCGCCCAATGCTTGTATTTCATTCAGTTTTTTTTATAAAATATATTGCATAAAATTAATTGTGAGGTCTATATATATGGAGAAATTATTAGTTTGTATGGTGTGTGTGATGCCTACGTGACTGCTTTACGTCATGTTTTGCTAGCAAGCCAGCGACACTGACTCTGAACCATACTTAAAACACTACGAAAAACTAAATCAAACGGGAGGCGGGTCCATTATGCGAGGTCAAAGTCAAAGCGACAAACTGTAAATATGTTATCGTTTATATTTTGAATGTTATGGGTTTATCTTGGCGCCCAGCTTCACGTCGCGTGCGATAAATTCCATAAAATTTAAAATATAAACGATAACTAATACTTATTACACATGTGTATTGCAAAAAAAGGGTATGTACAGCTGTATTAGCTTCTAGACAAGCTGGGCTATGTGATCATATGATAATTAATCAGATTACACCAGGGAAAACAAATGGACATTCGGTGTAATAACAAACTCAAATTCCACTAATTATATATACATATACCCCAATGGTTCATTCCAGTCTGAGAAATATTATAATTAAAAAAATCTCAATACAGTTAATCCTGTCTTAGCGGCCACATGTACTAAATGGCGAGCCTGTATTTAGCGACCAATTTTATTATTACCAAAACTGTAGCATTGTGTGCTACATTTAAACCTCACTTCGTGTCACCTCTGATAATCTGCCACTTTCTCTTGTTCGCTTGACTGACCGCTTAAGACAGGTTAGACTGTATTTGATAGATGCTCACAATTTTAATTTAAATTATAATCAGGTAATTTAAACTTTTGAAATAATTTTGAAATAATTCATAGCATTCCTTTTACATAGCACACACTTTTTATCAAGATTCATATTGTGTACATGTACAAGGTGCCTGACGTTTGATGTACAAAATAAACGATTAAATAAATGACTAAACTGCCTAAACATTCTGAGAGAGTAGTTTACAAACAATCAGATTATTCATCAGAAGCCCGTCCATCTTGTAATCGTCTGAATGAAGTTTCATATCGATTTGCATAGCGATAAATCTTTCACTGATCCGAATACCGGAAACGCCGTGACTTCGCTTACCTAATTCATATGAACACTTCCGGCTCCTGTTGACATCAACTATCTATAAGACCGATAATTAGCGTGAAAGTACAGTAGTTTCCTGCTTAATCGACTAACCATCATCGTCAGCATTTGCCATGTACTTAGTATGCCGCTTTCATCTTCTGTTTTAGTAATGATTTCATCTAAAACATGCTGGTTATTTATTTCTCTTGAGTTTTTTCATACAATGTAGAACAGTAGCTGTGCCATGTACCTGGGAGTCTTTCGTGTTGATGGCTTACTAATTTAGAAATTGTCGTATAATTACATACGGGATGAGCAAATCCTAGAATGCACAATTTCTTTTAAGGACGTTTCAGCGGGTTACGGCTGATTTTGATTTTGGGAATTTTTTTTTTTGAATTTCTCATTTATTTTAAGAAGAATGATAGAAGAAAGCCCAAATTTTAAGATTCATGTGTTAAGAATATCACCAAAAGTATATTTGCCAAATTTTGAAGGTACAAAAAGTCACATTTTAGTGGGGTTTTTTTTATGCAATTTTGGCTAAAATTTCAATAAAAAAAGCAGTTTAAGTTAAATAACAAATTTGGTGAGGTATGTATTTTTTTACATTTTCATAAAGCATTTATATAGAAAACTGACTCTGAAAAAAATAAAGAAAATCTGTCCGTTGAAAAAAAAATTTTATAGAAAAATATATATATAAATTCACAGTTTTGGATAGTTTTTGTATACATTTTGGTCCGGGCACAAATGAGATTTTCTGCTCGTTTTGTATTTTCAATGTATAGTTGACAGTATTCTTATCTGTAACTTATAAAAATAGTTTAAACATATCATTTAAACATGCTGTTACAGTATTTAGAAACTAAACCATTCTTATTTTTTAATGTCATGTTTTTTGTTGTTTTTTTTTTCAACAAATTTTAGCAAATAGTGATGTTCTACCATAAACTCAATCTCTAAAACAAACATGGTGACCTCCTGTTTTTAATTCATATATCTTTTAGTTAAAGTCTAAAGTAATGTATTTTTTTAGAAAAATCTGTCCGTTAGAAAAATAAAACGCTCAAACGCCTTTAAATAGTTTTATCATTTTCATAGTGATAAAGCATGCCTTGTTCAAAGTAATGTGACTATGCCAGGTTCAGTATATAGCCAAAGGGGTCTGGCACGAAAGGCGAGTCATGATTATATTACTATATATTATAAACAAGGGATACTTCTCCTGATTTACCAAGATTCATACCCTCCATGAAAACAACAACAACAACAACAACAACAATATATTGTCATTTATGATGGTATCTTTAAATACTTTGTACCTATTCAGGCGTATACATTTATGTAACAGAAAACCTTTTCACCCATCAAACACAATATGATATATACTCACATTACATGTTAGTTGTTGTAGTTGTTGTATTGGGGTTTACCGTCACTGCGATAGTATTTCAATCATATAGCGACGTCCAGCTAATTACAGGTGGAGGAAGACCCCGAGTACACAGAGGTACTCGGGTAGAACCACCGACCTACCGCAAGCCAGCTGGAAGGCTTCCTCACATGAAAAATCCGAAGTCCCTACCGGGATTCGAACCCACAGCGGTGAGGGGCTGAGAGATTTGTAGTCCACGACTGTAACCGCTCGGCCACGGCGGCCCCCTCACATTTCGTGTTAGACCCTTGTAGTATATAAAACATGTGGGGGCCTCCGTGGTCGAGAGGGTAAAGTAAACGTCAAGAGGGTAAAGTCGCTGACTTTAAAACCCAAGCAGCTCCTCACAGCGTGGATTCGAAACCCGGCAGGGTCATTCTGATTTTCATGTGAGGAAGCCTTCAAGCTGGCTTGCGGTAGGTCGATGGTTCTACCCGGATGCCTCCGTGCATTCGGGGTCTTTCTCCACCTGTAATTAGCTGTACGTCGCAATATGACTAAAATACTGTAGAAGCGACGGTAAACTTAAATAGTCAAGTTATATAAGACATGTAAATAAATAATAATTGCTGTAAAGTCAGTAGACATGATATCATAGTAACTACGGAGTAAAAATGATAATGTGAAAATCTTCCGAAAGTAATGAAAAAACGACGTCAAATCAATAGGGGATGTTGATTGTCATATTGCAAAACTGAGGCTCTCCGTAGGGGAATTTCAAAGATACTTGAATACCACAATACGATATTGAAAAAAAATGTTGATTTTATTTTGTAAGATAGTATATGCGTTTACTTGTTCCGTCACTCTTGCAAGCAAAGACCTTATATCCTTACAGAGATCCGCAACTCTGATATAGGTAAAGAGCAAGTCATGAGAAGCTCTAGTAAAGTTTTCTCATTTGTATATATCTTTGTTGCAAATATACTTATTGTTCTCTCTGGCCAGGCTTTAAGGAAAATACAAAATGACATTAGAATATTTCTTGACTTGTAAATTCAAGACAGAAATAGTCACTCTCTATTATTTAATTCTAAGGCTGAATTTGGTCACTTTCACCTTTGTCATAACATGGCTTTGTTTTCATTTTTCGTTTTCATATATCCGACAACGCTTCGTTGAAGAGTGTTCAAAACCCTTCCCGGAGGACACCCTCACACATATGCAAAATGACGACATCAAATATGCATCAAGGCAACTCCGAGTAGCATAACTATCATGACAAAAAATATATAATCATTTTTATAAGTATATTCATCTTTATAAATTATAAATGCGCCTTTGTCTTCCACATCAAAACACGAAAGAACATGGAGAAACAATCTTGCATAAATGTGACAAAAATAGAAGTAATTTAAACAAATTTTGTATTTTTAAAAACATATGTAGATACCTATATGTGTCACAGAATTTTACTCTTGCCAGTCAAATAAGATATTATGTCGATTTTAAAAAATCAGTAAATATGATATTCGTCTTTTCATGTACTACACACACACACACACAAGATGTGCAAAATATATATTTTTAACTTAGTCAACGTCATAACTATCAAGCATTTGTGTAAGCTTTTCCTCTATAAGACCAATCTTTATAGCAAGCTTCTTGAATTTATGCTTCACTTCCTCTTGGATCAAATGAAATGACATCGATAACAAAGCCATCCCAAACCACAAATAAATCACGCAAATTACTCGTTTGTCATCGCTCTCTAACTTCCCCATGCCCGGGACGAAATCACCGAAACCGATGGTGGTCAGCGTTATGAAGCAAAAGTAAAATCCTACCAGAAAACTCCAGCCTTCCTCAAGTGGCGTGAATATCACAGCACCAAGTATGATATATCCCGTTATCAGCAAAATACATATTGAAATAGGAACGAGGTCGCGTGTGTGTTTCAATCTAGTTTTCAGGATATGCTCGTCCTTGTCAAAATCTCTCAGCGACAAAGAACTGTTGCTGGTGGTATGTTCACCACTGCCGTCATCTGACCCAATCTTTAAATCATCGGAACCCTCTGATATCACGGACAGACCGGTTGAGAGTGCAATGCTTTGCCTCTGCAATCGCAACCTCTTCAGTTTCTTACTCGAATCCTTTGCATCAACAAGAGACATTCTGCGGTGTTGCAACTTCTCCTCGTCTTTTCTGACTCCACTGAAGGATTGGCTCCTTGTATGTCGTTGTTTTCTCTTCCTTTCCTGAAGATTGCTTTCTGATTCCGAAAAAGAGCCACTTGATACTTCTTCTATACTGCTTCCCGGAGGGGTTGGAGATAGCGAGCTGTGTGATGAATGGACAGAGCTAAGCACAGAGGAAACAATTGAATGCTGTTTTCTTTTGGCCCAGTGGCGGAAATCACGTGTTTTTGTTTGAAGGCGTTTGGCAAACTTTTGTCTTAGACGTTTTCTTTTCAGACGGATATACCGGAAGGTCATGTTGACACATGCGTAACGGTAGACAAGGCGGAAGCAGTCAGCCATGAGGTTGCCGATATTGTTCAGGCAGAGCATGGTGAGGGGAATCCCTAATGCGCCATAAAGTATAGTCAGAATTCTGCCAGGTACTGTTTTGGGGGTTATGTTACCGTAACCTGAAATAAATCATTTTTTAATCGTAAAACATTGAAAATGACAACAGCAACAATAAAATCACTGTCAGTGCCAGATAACCCAGAAAGAGATTGGGGACCCCCAATTTTCCCCAATAAACTTGTTTCCAGTATAATCATGCGAAGTTAAAAAAAATCTTTGTGCTAGTTTTAATTTTCCATCTTTGCCTATATATGCATGCATGTAGCCTTATAAAATGTACCAAGTGATACTGACTCTGAACCATCACGTGTACCGACAATCAGTCAGTCAGGAGTTGCTTCCATAATGCGAAGCCAAAGTCAAAGGTGTATGGCGTACGTGCCAAATTGTAAATATGTTATCGTTTATATTATAATGTTATGGATTTATCACCGCGCTCTGCTTTTCGTCGCTGACGATATATTCCGTTAAAATTATAATATAAACGTTAACCAGTACATGCAATGTTGGCTGACATAAGTTGTTCTAACGCACTGTCTGTCTTTGAGTTTTCCTTGTTTTCAATAGAAAGCACAGAAAATATGGTGTTTTATGGTCTATTTTATATTCTTGTATTAAATATTAAAACACAAAATATAGCCTTTAAGTCTTAATATATTTGAATGTATTTAAAGGCTCACTGCGTTTAAGTACAATGTTCCAAATATAATGTTGAAATTAGCTATGTAGATATACATGTTACGTAATTAAGTGTCTATGAAGCTATCAGATACTACATTCTTACAGATCGGTGTGACAAGACAAAACTACTGAATCTAAGAATATTAAGGAAACAAGAGAACAATGAAGGCTTTCCAGTGGCAAATAATAAAATATTTATTTTAATTTTCATATCTGTATTATGGAGCGACTTGTGAATTTCTCTGAGGCATTTGTTTTAATTGCACATGGATGACAAGCGATGTTTTACATATTTGCTTGAATCTTTTGTAGAGATAGTGTTTACTTTAATTTGGCTTGCGTTTCACAAAACAAACAAAATGAATCACGTCCTTTCACCAAGGTCTAGTATTGGCACATTTGATGTCCATATTGTATACAAAGCAACATCAAGAAATATTACGTCTTTTGTTAATTCCTTTAAGTAATGCGCCTCTAAACATCGGAATGGTTAATAAAAACTTTATAAGAACTGGCGAAGTTAACAATTATCTTAAGTAATTTAGTAATGTGATTTGATGGCAGCATTAACATCTGGCTATATTGGCCGTTTACTAAATGATTAGGTCAAGAGAAGAATTACCAATGGTTGTGATCACCGTCACGGAGTAAAGCAGGGCATCAGCGAAGGTCCACTGAAAATCATCATCTCCGAATCGCCCATCCCAATTCTTCTTCGTTCTGTATTTGTGGATCTCCAGCTCGAATCTGCGCAGCACAGAATCTACGTGCTCGTCAAAGAAGACCTTGTGAAGTTCAGTCTCGTTAACAATGTCAAGAATATCGTCAACAACGGTGTCCTTTGCCAGAGTGACGGCATTCCGCACAGTCTCTTCGTGTGGTAGCTCAATGGCTCGGAAGATGACACCTCCAAGGATGCTATATCCGACCACAAGACTTGTAAGTCCAACATGAGAAAACAGAAAAGCAAGAAATTTCTTTAATCCAAATACTACTTGGCGGCGAATTTGTTGAAGTTTTGTCCCACTAGTCTCAGGTTCGAGACTTGGCTCCTTAGAATGCATTACATGTATTTAGAAATATGTCACTCACGATATGTATTTTTCAAATTTTAATTCTTGTAAACATCTATCCCTGGTACTCATTTATATCGGATGGAGGCAAAACAATTATGTCTTCAAAATATTGCAATAAGCCGTAAGCCTAAACAATGATATTAATACAAAACACGCGGTTCTTAATTAAGAAACAAATGGCTGGCAAATGGAATCACTGATCTTACAGGCTAATTATACGGGTTTGCGTAGTTTTTTGCTGTCTGTATCGGCCTGTTATCTTAATTGGTATAAATCAGACGTGATTGTCATGACTATCTTAGAAGGAATAATTCCTGTAGCTTAGACAGATAACGTTTCGCTTCTCCGTTGTTTTATAGAAACAATATCAAGCAGACACTGTGGGAAGAGACGTATACAGCGACTCTCAGATTTGCGGTTGATAATGCGGTTGTAATGAGGACCGAGGTATTTCAACTATTACGATACTATGAAAAAAATCGTTTTTCTTAGACCGATTTATTTTCCCTGAACGGGCAATGATGTAGATTTGCGTGCAATGATAGTACCGAAAATGTCAAATGATAAAGCTCTACAGACTTGCATCAGACAGCTGGGTTACGCTTTCAAAGGGAGAGACAAAGAAAAAGAGATTGAAAGTGAAAAAATAATAATGGAAAAAATTATTATAGTTTAAATTATTACAGTTATCATCATCATCGCGTTACGTAAGTTATAAAGAGTATTTGACGGTGAAGTAATTATATCAAAGCGCTGATGGCGCTGGGAGAGCAGGGTTTTTTTAACGTCATAATATCACATATAATTTATTTATCATTATCATATTCAATAATGCAAAAACATTTTTTTTTTTAAAAATGAGAAAAAAGATGTTCCCAAAGCTTGAATCGTACCCGCAATCTTAGAATGCAGCGACTTAAACTATCTTACCTCCTGGACTCACTGGGACAGTAGATTTGTTGTGACGAATGTAGTAATTGGATTGGTTACCTGGCAACATTCCAGTCAGTGATTGTTCAAAATATGTATTCGCTTGCGCAATTACTGTATTTTCTTATTACAGTTTATTAAACGTTTTCTCCACTCCAGTATTATTATTAAACATTTAATTTCAGTTTCGACTTCCATAATGCAATCGTACTTAATTAAACTTCAAAATAATGATCAGATAATGATAAGACAGAAAACAACATGTGAAACTTTATCTCCGTGTATTAAAAAGAATGCATATTGTGTTTAAATATGGCCCTAAAATGTTGTCTGATGCAGAAATGTGTGCATTAATTAGAACAGCGCATATATGCCAAGTGATCACACGTTCTGTGTTTTGGGCACAGTCAAAAATAAATTAGCAATAAACAAGATTACGTCAAAGAATCGGGCCGAAGTACTTTTGTTGTCAATCTGACTAAAGTACAGATCTTCCTACGGTAATGTGGCGTATATATAGGAGATGACTTTAGTCAGATTGTTTTGTTGTTGGCGTTATCAAATGATATTCGTTTCGCTGCTCTACTGGTACTTGCTTCTTTACTTCACGCAGTAATGCAATGGGAACCAGCATGTAAAAAAAATGAGAGTGTCCCTATAACTGACGATCGAGCCTAATGGTTTTCGTACTGGCTGGTGAAGGTAATTTCAGTATAATTACAACAGGACTAAATCGAAGATCTACATTCCTAGTAGATAACTGGTAATACAAAAAGTTGTAGTAATCTGGTTAACACCTGTGTTCCCTCAATTGTTATTATTAATGTTAGCAGGAAAAGTTTAAGTACGAAAAACGGAAAGTACGTGTATACTTGATTTTGTGTAGGTACAATATAACCGCAGATAAAACTTAAAACGTTAAACTAAACTTTAAAATTTTGAAAACATAATGGCATCTGTCATAATCATTTTCAAAGATATTTTGATAAAAACACGAGATCTATGTATATATTTTTTCCTTTACAAAATTACCACATGCAAAGACATACACGGGGAAACGCACAACACTAGTCAGCAATTAAACATGTTTTTGAAAATAAAAAATAATCTCAAACATAATTAAATACTTAATATTAAGCTCACTTTGAGCCACTCATTTAGAAATTATTGATACAATTATACATAATACAAGCACTAGTATGTATACCGTTCGTCCATAAAACACAAACAAAAACTGCAATATCTCATAACTTTATCCTCTTCCACATTCGTGTAAGGGAGCGTGTTTTACACATTTATTTTTCAAAAATGCTTGTAGCCATTGTTGCAGATAAGACATTCACGTGTTTGTTTTATTTTGTATGTCTTTTTAGACTAAAATTTGAGATATACAGAGCGAAAAGATTTGTAAAGAATATTAAACATTCTAATAGCATAAACAGAAAGAAAGAAAGAAAGAATTGCATTCATCCACCAGCGGCCTCGTTATCAAAAATGAAATATTACCTATAGGGATAATGACAGCATAGAACTACGCTTTCCCTCGGTAATATACTATCCAAATCTAAAAGCACAGCATTTCTGTCAGCCATTTTGATTGCAAATACGTCATTTACTCGACAAAATCTCTGAAAATAAGCTATATTATTTCTGTTACACGAGACAAATAGTACCGTGTAACCATTAGTTGGGCCTATCATAATGAAAATCTTGTTTTATGGTCTATCTCAACTTAATACTTATACGCTAAGCACGGATTCCGTGGCTTTTTTTTTTATTAGTGTCAGTGACCAAATAATTAGAGTCTTGTTTCTCACGAAAGTATACTCTCCGTAGACTTTAATTCCAATATAACTGAAACCATCTCGTGAACATTGAACTTTGATCTTGCAGTACTTACCGATTTCTTCCCGCACGAATTACAGACTCATCTTCTTTACTTACGTCGGTTAAGTTATATAGCTAAACTTTTATAACTGTACATTATATCGCAACCTTTAATACCTCCGCCACTAAAAAACCTGACCATATAATTTTATTCATGTCAGGAATTCCGAAATAAAACAGATTTTCAGTTTTTTAATACTTGCTTGAACCGAGTTTGAACCCTCGCCCATGTGACGGAGTATTGATAGATATTTGTGAAATTCCTTATTTAGGTTATTTTCCAGACGTTTATTCTACATGCTTGGACTTACTTAAGAGTTTATAGCCAGCGCTGCTTACAACATGCACAAATGCTTAATATATCGGAAAAAGGCCTGTAGACGGAGAACATTACTTTTACAAAATCCATTGTACCAGCAGGATCTAGTTTCAGAAAACAACATTGCATGTTACGATTGTTGACCTCCGTGGCCGCGTGGTCATTGTCGCCGACTTACTATCAAGTAGGTCTTCCAGTTAAGGTTAAATGTTCTCGAAAATGCTTAAGGTAATCCGTCTATTTTATAGTAAAATGCAAGCCTCTACAGACTAAACCCAAGTCAATAGATGCTTGCATCTGTACGGAGGTCTTTGAAACACTTGAAGGATCATGATTGACAGATGGATGGATTACCGTATGTACTGTTCTAAGGTTTAAATTTGAGTATCATAATCAAAAAACTTTTAAAAGTATTTGGCACAATTTGAGTCTGTGTATGAAAATTGTACTTAAGTACCATTTTATTCTCGAGCACACGGGGCTTATATTGCTTGGAGTTAATTTTTATTTGACCTTCATCTTGATCTTGACTTTGACAGACCGTGATTTTTCCCGGGTGTCTCTGTAATCGAGGACTACCACCAACTGTAAGTGACCGATTTTTTTTCGCGGACGTAGTTTTATTCCAAAACACCAAAAAATATACGGGTCGTCTGGCATTTGAGACATGTCATCCTTCTGTGGGTCTGCGAAGATACATTTTTACGGACGTGAGATATACTTATCGATATAAATGTTTATCCTGTGATAAAGTGTCCTTGACACCGACATTTTGTCCGTAGAAATCGAATCACAAACGAGATCTATTTAACGAAACAAATTTAAAGGACAGCGGTTCAGTACATGACGACAAATTACTCCGCCAAGATTAGTTTCATAGTAATAATAAGTCTGTGCAATTGGCCACTGGTCATGAACCGCCAAAACAATTCTGGCGTTTATTAAAGCTTAAACAACCATGTTAGACATCACTTAGACAATACTTGATCTGCTGCAAGTGAACTGTTACAAGAAAATATCTTTTTTTATGTTTAGAGAGATTGAAAGCCAGAGGATTTTAACTAACAAAGTTAGTCGAATAAAGTAACTAATACTGAGAAATTTTGAAGTTTTGGATCTCCTTGATTTACTGAATTAAATTATAGAACTTTTGCTACAATATTATTGACTTGTTCTCCCAGAAGGAAAGTATCCATCTTCTTTAAATTCAAATTGAGTTGATGAAAATCTTTATTTGAGGTTTTGTGAAACGCAGATTGGGTGTGTTATATAGAGTTTTGTATTGTAGGATAACTTTCACGGTAGTCTGTATTCATGTAATCATATAGATAGGTTATAATGACATTCTCACAATCATCATTGTTTACATCCCAGATGAACACCGTCTGTTATAATTATTCCAAGACACATAATCCCTACAGCACATGTTCGTGTAAATTGATATACAAATATGTTTTTTACTCCAAATATTCAACTATATATGACTAGACATTTTAGTCAGTGACATCAATGAGTTCATAATATGAGAAATGAAATATCTAAACTTACAATCATAGATCACAGGTTTTCACTCGATCAAAATCGAATCTAATTTCATAACTATAATTCCATTAATTACATGTATGATGACAATGTAATGACTGGAACACGTTTTTTGTTGTTGATGTTTTGTTGTTGTTTGTTGTTGTTTTTTGTTGTTGTTGTTGTTTTGTGTGTGTTTGTGTTGTTGTTTTTTGTTGTTGTTGTGTGTGTTTTTTTGGGGGGAGGCTTTTGTGTTTTTTTTTCTTTCTTTCTTTTTTTTGAAATATGAAAGTGTCAGTTTTTGAATTATCATTTCTGAACTAAAAATATTGCCACATTTCTAGTCAAGATTTGCTTTCATATCTCTTATTTCGTCCTTGAGGCTATTTCTTGATTTATGGATATTACCGAGTCGCAAAATCCATTTCGGAATATCTTGGATATAATAATTTTACATATGATTCCTTGAAATATAAAAGTAAAAAAAAAAGCAATCACAATATCCATTTCAAACAATTGGTCTCAAGACGTGGAGACCAAAGACCGAAGCACTTATACATTCATTACACATTCATATATTCCTACACCGCACCACCGGCGCTTGGTCTGTGAGCTCGACTGATTGATATTTATGGATTTCCCTGGGCTATTGTTTTATGGAAGATTTACGGCCATGTTAATTCTTGATTGTTTGATCATGCCATGAGAAAAATATAGAGAACCGACCCAGACTGGACAGTCTTTATAGGCATCAAATGATAGGATATGGAACGTAAGCGGTGTCCTGATGGTTTTAGCACCATACCGACATTATACCCCAACATTATATTTGGTCAAACTCTTATGTTTCATCTGTAAGATACAGACATGTAAATCAAACTATATTATGTCCTAAAAAATCACCAAGATTATGCATAATGATTAGGAAATCATACAGCACGCGATCATCAGTAGACGAACTAAGACTGTACTCTAACCGGAAATTGGCACCGAACAGGCATGCATTCATGATTAATGACTTGCTGTATATCGGCGATTGTATGTATATTTACATTTTATTTGATCTAAAAAATATAAAGGATATTTACGGAATTCCAAATGCATCTTTTTAATGTAAATCGCGACAGGGAAACGACCAGCTCGTCCATACGAAAGTGATATGGAGAGATAAATTTTCTCTTTTAGAATATGAAATGAAGTTTTGAAGTGGCAAATATTTGCTTTGATGGTTAATCTTAAAGTATATAACCATTTCCGGTGTATTGAATCTTAAATGAGATACATATTCCTAAATGAAATATATCCGGTTGATAGACCATACGCCTAATCGTTAAAAAGAGCTGTATATTAATCACAAATCTTATGTTGGACTGCATGCCTTATTGTACAAACGATTAAGTACAAATTTGAACTTATCCAAACTCATGAGGAAATTTAACCCTTTCCCTCATATAGACTCATTTTGACGCACTCAATAGGTACCACATAAAGCCTGATCTGCAGAAAGCCAAACTCAAACCTTATCAAATTTAATTACAAAATCCTCATTTCCAGACCACTGAGGAGCAGCGAACAGCATAAAACCTGATCAGCCTGCGAGTTACTCGCAGGCTGATCTGGTTTTATGCTGTTCGCATAGGTCTTTTCATGGTGTCCTCTATGAGGGAAAGGGTTAAACTAATCTAGAACTAGCGGGACCCGTATCTACCAGAGACACGTATGTCTTTGCCTCCCATAAACCACAAACATCAAACACCATCCAACTTTACAAAAGAGCTGACTGGGAAAAAAAATCAAACAACAAGCCAAATCCCTGAAGTCGCTATTATATGTAACATCCCTAGTTGAACAAATATGGGCACATTTCCTTCCTAGAAATGATAAATGAAGTTACCAAAACTTTATCTCAACAATACATAATAGTACAAAAATAAACTTCCTTGGATCAAAGTAGGTAGAACATTAACAACTTTAAACAGAGAGAAAGACAGAGCCTACCAAGAAGCCAAAACGACTGGCCTGAAAAGAAAGATAAGGCTCTCTTTTAAACTCAAACACAAACGCAGAAAAAAACAAACACTAGAAATGTGTCCAGATGACACAGATGCCCCCACCCGTCGCATTTTCAAAAAACAAAGGTCAACACCCAGGTGCGCAAGTCATGTCCTTAGTAATATATCCATGAAGTCTGTAGCACAAAAACCTTCAGAGTATACTGTGTCACAGTTTTCGGATGGACGGACGGAAAAAAATCAAATCTATATGCCTCACTTTTTGATGGTGGACATATAATTATAGACTACCAAAAATGGTACATAATGCGCAAATTCTTGCTGTTAAAAACAACAACAACAGTTAAACGCATTGAAATGTTAATCAAATTATGCAATTCAGTATTTTGGATGGATGTCAAAATACGCTTATTGTTTACAATTTGCATTTGCATCCGAGTATTCCCGGAGACAGTCTGTAATTTGAACAACTCAATATCTTATTGTATATTTAACTAAAAAAATTATTTCTACAAACATCTACAAAAAATATTTTTGTAATCAAATAAAAATATATATGTACCAAAACAATAAAGACGCATGTTAACAAAATTTAACGTTCGCATAGCATAAATTAATAACTATAGCTCGCTCACACAAGGTTAGTAAGTTAGTTGATTAACTGATAACAGTATAATCCTGATAAAAGGCTCAATATAATGGTAAATTTGCTTTCCATTTAAAACAAGGAAACTGACAATCATATAACAGAAGCAAACACACACTAAAAAACTTTTCAGAGTAATGAATTCGAACCAAGTGCCTCTTTCATTGCAGTCGAACGCTTTGCCGACTGCGCCACGCGGAACTTATATTCGTGTTGTTGCTGTTATTTGGGGTTTACCGTCGCTGCGATAGTATTTCAATCATATAGCGACATCCAGCTAATTACAGTTGGAGGAAGACCCCGAGTACACAGAGGTACCCGGGTAGAACCACCGACCTACCGCAAGCCAGCTGGAAGGCTTCCTCACATGAAAATCCGAAGTCCCTACCGGGTTTTGAACCCACAGCGGTGAGGGGCTGAAAGATTTGTAGTCCACGACTGTAACCGCTCGGCCACGGCGGCCCCTATATTCGTGTTTATTTCGTAATCACGAAACAAACCGTTTAAGTAAATATGAATTTACAAAACGAAAAATTTGACATTACATTTTGTGAATATGGATTTGTATGGTTAATCGGTAATACCAGTTCGTTTTCACGAATTTATATTTCACAATTACAAAATTTAAAAGGAAAACAATAAATTTACCCCCTACCCTCACCAGTTATAAGTGAAATTAACTATTTATCATATGTTTGTGCAAAGCAAGGACTGACTGGCCAATATTTTCTCGCACATGAATATTGTAAAAACATAGTGGTCTCAATGTAATATATATGTTATGTTATATTCTCAACGAAATGTTAGCTTCAAAAATACACGGTGTTCGTGGAAATTCATTTTACTCAAGAAACATAACGGATATGAGAAAATAAACGAGTACAAAAACATTTGAATATTATAATATTAAAACAGATTAAAACATGTGTGGTTATCATACAGTGGTTTTGCGATTATCATAGAGTTTCCAAATTACTGAAATATCATAGGTTGGACGTTAAACCCAACAAACAATACATTGTATAAAAGACCTCCTTCTCCTTTTTCATAATTTCGAATCTTTGTCTTCCTCCTCATTCGATAAAATGTAAAATTGGCTTTTATTTTAGCCTCAGAATTTCCTAAGTCATATTTTATGTATAGATATATAGATATATACAGGGCCGGATTTTTTTTTCTGAGGATACGTTGCCGTGATAAGATAGAATTAGTATTGTTGTATAACATACTTGAATTATTTGAATTAGCTTAAGTCATTCTTATTTGTTTTATTTAAATGATTTATTAAATTCTATCAAAATAAACTTGATTTTTTATCGATTAATTCATAATATTTATCTAATTAGGATTTTTTTTATTCATTCTTTTTATTATTTTTTTTCTTGTCAAATTTGCGAATATTCGGGTCACAAGAAACAATTCACTCACCAGTTTTTACCGCAGGAAGTAGAACATGTTTTTTTTTGTTTTTGTTTTTTATCTGAGCATGATCTCTTTAATTATTTTCCTTTTTCTCCGACAAATACGCTAAACATATGGCATATTGCAAAAGGGAGACAATACTTCACGTAAAATAAACTTATCCTCTCGCGGTTACCGAACTTGCACAAAGTCTACGCCCGCTTCATAGTTTTCCAAACTTTAGAAATCAATGTAGACTTGGTGAAGACTCGGCATATCTAAAGACTGAATCAAAATAACACATTTTATAATTAAATTTAATGAGTATGAGATAAAACGTCTCTTCGTTAAATCTAAAAAATGAATACTGTCTTATTGTTATTAATATCACTATTAATGGATGATGACCCCTTGTTATTTAGTTTAAACCTTATTTATTCACATAATGCAACACATATAATATACATCAATAACAAATATTACTTTTGGATTGGAAAACAAGTTAATATAAACTTATATAAATTCCTTTCCATGTTTGATGAATAATTACAGCAGATAAATTTACATGACGATGGCAACAAATTAGATGGTCATCAAAATCGTTACGGTATATGCAGCACATGTATAAAGTTAACATACATTAAGTATAGAAGAAGGATAAAGAACGATGCTCAAGTAATAGTTTGTTGTTTAAACTAGCTTGAAATTGGGATGAAAAATAAAATAAACGAAAGCAAAACAACGCTTATTATTTGTTATAACTATTGATAAATTATGCCACTTTGTTATTTGTTTAAAAATGTATTTTCCTTTACTTTTTTTTAATAAATTTTTAATAAAATCCTTTAAATAATGTTTCTTTTATATACAATTGAATGATGTCCTCTCGTTATTTGTTATAACTAATAATGGATGTTGTCATTTGAAGTAGTAATAGACAAAAAAAAATCAAAAAGTGCCGAAATATCGACTTAAAATATAATTTTCGTATATCAAAATGATATGCGATCTTATGATATATCTATAATAAATACTATATTTATTTATGCTATTATGTTACCTTTTTTATTGTCCGCAACGCCATAGCGTCTTTATACAATGTTTGTTTGTTGGATTTAACGTCCCACCGACAGTATTTCAGACATTTGGAGACGATGTCTACTTGAGACAGATATAGTGCTGCCACACTGCAGTATCACGCCGTAGACATGTGGCATGATACCACACCTTGTCACATTATCCTGACACCCGGCCAACCAGTCCTACAACAACCCTTATATGCTGAGCGCCAAGCAAGGGAGCTATAACAGTACCATTTTTGCGACTTTGGTATGTCGCGGCCAGGGATCCAACCCACGACCACCGCCCCCGAGGCGGACGCTCTAACCACTTGGCCACCGGGGCCGGTAAAGTATATATATATCATCTGTTTTGTCTAAAGCATTAAACATTTTTTCGGAATGCAACTCCATTATTATCTGTAACCCAGTCGCAAATTATTATTTTTTTCTTACTTGAAGCGCGTTCATTTAGTATATACTCTGAAATATTTGGTCTTTAAACAATGTGGCGTCATACGAGTATTTATCATAGTCCAAACTGTTGTCGTATGAAGGAAGTTATTGACATGAATTTGTAAATTGTGGAATGCAATTTTCCAAAGATTGCCAGGGCTACATCTCAACCAGTCAATTGATAAAGCTGGTGTAGACGTGTCGAGTACACTCATGTCGTTACATCACCATCATTAAACAAGAATATCTTTAAAAAAAGATACTTTGCCGTGGTAACCAGCATGATCATTAGTATTTGAATGGTTTAACATGTAAAAGATTTTGTTGTTGGTTTAATTGCTGTGTAATTCATGTGTCAGTGCAGCTCTTTGAAATACCACAGATCCATATAATTTGTACAATCTTGGTAGAAACTTACAGCCTTAAAAACAAAGGTGCAATGTCTTACTATTCGAGAAAAAATCGTTCGCAGGGGAAGAAAACTTCAACTTTTAAAACAAACAGAGATCTAAAGAGCTCGTTCCGCAACTCCTTTCTTTTCTTTTGACTAATTTTACAATGGCCAATAATAACCAATGAAAAGCTTAATTTTATTCCGCTTCATTACTGTGTGTTTCACAGGAAGTCAGAGTGAAAATAAAGGGCCTAACGGCCGAAAAAACAACATCCGTGCATTTGGGGTCTTCCTCCACCTGTAATTAGGTGGACGTCGCTATATGACTGAAATACTGTCGAAGCGACGGTTAACTCAAATAGTCATGTCAAGTCAAGTCAAGAACCACCGACCTACCGTAACCCCCTGGAAAACTTCCTCACATTGAAAAATCCGAATGATCCGAGCAAAACAAAATCCCCGTTTGGTGAACAGGCTATACTTAAATAACCTTATTAATTTCAAACATAACAATTTGAAACCAGTTCCACAAGGTTATTCTTTTCTCCCGGCAAACCTTTATTCATATTCAAAAATACGATTTGTGCCTATGGAGGATGACAAGGGAGATAAATCATCAGAAGAAGGTCATATTAAGTGTTAATAAAGCATCGGTGTGCACGAATAATGTCACAATGACATAGATATAAGTCGAGACAATTTGGTCGTAAAATGAGAAACTATGAAGTATACTCAAGTTAATTGGATCAGTCTGGACCATGTACGAGAAATAAAAGATATATATTGTACAATAATTGCTTGTTTTTGGAAGTCGGCTCCAGCAGCACTTTCAATGAAGAAGTCCATAGGAGTAGCTCTCAAGGATTTTCTTCAGTAATTACTTTAACTGATCAAATCCATGATTGGATTTTTATATGTAGGATCTGACATGAATTGTTATTTCACATGAAAATGAGGTCATGAAATTTTTATTAAGCGAGCCAAACAACAAACAAACAAAAACACGAATTAACGGACAGTGAACAAATTCCTGTTTGTAATCTAACATCAAGAAAATAGTTTCAACAAAGACATAAACCCAAAGATAAACAACTCATATATAAGTGTGTGAAGGAAATATCGTATACCCACGGCGCCACCGCGGTATTGTGAGAAAAAGCCGGTGCGCTTGTACTGAAGTAACTACTGCACGGAGTTGTGTTCCAACGCCATTCGAAAGCCTACGATGATCATCTACAGCATAAGGTGCACGTGAAGAACATGGTATATGGTCCTAAGACAACCTCAGCTTAATGTAACTGGTTGAATACGGCGGATGCGTTCAGTAAAATTATGACTGTTTAAATCCGAGAGTAATCAATATAAGGTCTTAATGATTGATTAAGTACTGGAAGGGAAATTTTTCAGGAAGGAAATACATGTAGTTCAATTAATGAAAAAAGTTCATCTTTACTAATATTTCGGTAAATATAGCCTTTATGACGAAAAAGTGAAAATAATGCTCCAGCGTTTATGTTAGTACTGCCGCAATATTTTTTTAAAATGTATTTTTTCTCCTCATAAAGGCAATAATTTTTGTAGGGAGTTACTTTATTTATTTACTAGTATTTAAATGGTTAGAGCGTCCACCCTGGAATCGAAAAGTCGTGGGTTTGATCCCCGGCCGCGACATATAAAAGTCGTAAAAAATTGAGATCCCTTGCTTGATGCTCATCATATAAAGGTATTTCCAGGAATGGTTTACCCGGTGTCAGAATAATGTGACTAGGTGTCTACGGCGTGATGCTGCAGAGTGACAGCACTGTACCTGTAACAAGCAGACATAGTCTCGAAATGTCTTAAATATCGTCTGTGGGACGTTAGTCCCAACAATAAAACAAACTAGCATATGTTTATTTTTATGGGATTATTTTCTATATCAAAACAAAAGTGCTCCAAGTCATTAAAAATCATCGCCTAGACAGGGCAATCCTCTCAACGCTAGTATATGTATAATCTAATACAAAATTTGGCATTTTTGGGGGATTATTTTGTGTAACAACTACGTTACATTCGAATGAATCTCTCCCCTCTCCCCTAATTTTACAGTGTTGGTGTGTAAAAGTTCATTCATTAAAAGGTCAATCATTGACTACCTTGTTTTCATTGTAGTTACTTGATTACGTTTAAGTAAGTTTGGATGCATAATCATGGAACACAACACTGGAATGGTCAATTTGAACTATTTTATGCGAAACCAATAATTCCTCGATATATTAAACGCCATGGTGTATCTTCTGGCACTCGGGATATCAGTCAACGATTCAGCTGTGTCTACACAACGACATGTTTGACTAACACATCGGCTTGAAGCAAGGAGGTTCCAGCTCACCTCTGCTTTTTTGGGTTTAATGCCTCTGCTCTTTATATTGTTCGTTAATGACATTATTTATAATATAAACATAGATTTAAAAGATATAATTACTGTAAAATAGCTAAAAATATTCACTGAAATGACTGCGTTTCTTTTAAAACATTGACATTTCTCCTCGTAAGCAGGAGGCTATGGGTTCGATTCTAGGCCGCGACATACAACAATCGTTAAACTATTTTGTTAGGATTTCATTGATTGGCGCTCTGTATTTCGCAAAATAACATCAAAATGAGGTAAGATTTTCTGATGACAAAATATATAAGTACATTATGAAGAAAATCTTTTTATTATATTTTTTAGAGAGACATATACTTTTAAATATCCGACCAATTAATAAATGGGGGGGGGGGGGGGGGGGGGGGGCACTGAATCTCTTAGCAATACAGAAAAGATAGACATATACATTGACATCAACATGAATACACTATACAAATACTTAAAAGAATGAGCAAAAATAGATCAACCCTCGTATAAATGCAGTTCCACGACTGAGTGTTCTCTTGACTGGCCGTTTAAAGGAATACGCTCGGCTGATAACAACTAGGTTTTAATTGAAAGATATTGATGTAAATAAACCAATTTCATTACTCATTTCATTGAATCAATCGTAATAAGAAAGAATTTGCAAGTTAAAGACGTCTATTACACCAATTTGCTCCGAGACATGGGCGCAGACATTGTTTACGTCTCGTGGTCTCGCGAGACTTTTTTTCAAAAATCGTGACGTCACAGACACACTTCCGGTTGCGTACATACATTGAAATATAGAAGGGAATTACGTGTGTTGTGGAGAAATTGTTTGAAAAATATTTATTATTTGAATATGATGAAAATATATTATTAAAAGATTAAACTATGATCATTTTATTGTTTTCTTACTCGTGAGTGAGAGAGTCTGGAGCCCTCGTCCTATGACCTTTGTATGCCAGAATGGTAATGAATGCAACTTCTAAAACAGAATCATTCAGAACTAAGGTGTGAAAGTCCGTATGGTTCGTAATGCACGTAAGTTCATCTAAATTCCCAACAACCAAGTCACTCGATTTGCAACATACATTATCCATATTGGATGGCATCATAACACAGTTATCACACAGACAAAAGTCCTCAGCACATAAATATTCCTCCTCCCGTACGTCATTGTCTTGAAGCAGTTGCAGCTCTTCCTCAGTATATTCGGGCTCAAAGTCGTAAGGAACTATACACTCCATTTTAAGAAATATCTCAAAAACTTTATTAAACTTCCTGCTATAGTGATCGAACCATAACTAAAGTCAATACCCCTTGTCACGCAATCATTTATGCACATTCTCACAAACATCGCTATTTTAATTGCGCAAATCATTACAATTTTTAAAAAGTTTTTTAATCAAACATATAAATATATAAAAGGGGCGGTATCATGTAAGTAGAAATCTAATTGCAATGACGGTAACTGTGAAATACTATAGAGACGAATCAAAGGGACACCGTGTTGTAATTATGATTAACACACCTAATTGCTCGCAATTTAGCAAAATAATGTAAATTATGCTAACTACTTTCTGTATATCACAATAACATGAGCTCATTGCGATACGATACTTTTACTTATATATATTTATTTAAACAGACTTTTTCTGTAAAATAGCATAATATAGATTATTATAATATAAAACGTGGATTCAACAATTTTCTTTCATATTTATATAATGCATTTAGTATGTTTGTGGTGATGATTATACTCTACATGTCCGTTTCAGTAAAACGTGCACATCAATTCTCTGTTGACATGGTGACTCGGTCGTACGCTTCGTTTTATGGCCGTGTTTTATGGCCCTGAGGTGCGATTTTATATGACGCTTATTCTGTTACAAAGGCTTGCCAGTGATTTCTTATCCAATCAGTTTAGCACCACACAACTTTTCAATAACCGCGGTTGCAAGC
>CM037790.1:12329613-12379613 GCA_021229015.1 Solen grandis | reverse complement strand
TCTATAAGAGATATGTTTAATATTGCACTTCTCCCTTTGTATATATTTTATCATTGATAAGGATCTAAGTATTTACACATGATACATTTAGTAGCTTTTCAAATATATGCTTCTATAAGTTTGGGATTATTTCCAGCATCTAAAGTTTATGTGAAGTGATTACAAACATTTAAGGAAAAAAATGCTACCAAACCAATACAAAAATAATCATGATAACAAAACCTTAATTTGCTTATATATTGCAAAAAATGCATTGACTAAAACTTTAGAATATTTATATGAAAGCAGCTCATTCACAGATGATTTGTAGAAATAAAAAAAAATTCTACCCTCCCTCATTAATGTTCATGAAGTCTTGTTTCCTGAGAAATCATCCAATTTTTTTTAACGATCCTGGCTGAGCACGCGTCTGTAGATGGCTAATGAGTAATCCACATTTGTGTACACGTAATTTGTGATATTGTTCTATTTTCGGTTTGGCGATATCCCCTAGAGGTGTGACAAGAAGTACCAAAATAGCATGTCGCGCCAAGCGGCTCATTGACGGGACTAGGTATTGAGAGAGATAATACACACAGATAGTTAAAAACCTAATTCTTAGCCAACAACCATCTGTTAACAAGCTGCTTTAATAACACTGCACATTAACAATACAATGATATCTACTAAATTTACATACTGATAAATTAAAATAAATAAATATGACATCCAATCACAGTTGAGTTTATAAAAAATGGTAGTTTTTGACCAATCACAGCACTGTTTTCATTTCACACTAGACTGGTTTACTTTTACTATCCACATCCCTGGGGCTGGTGGGGTGAGCAGAGCTGCTGGAAAAGTGGGATCCAGGCTACATTGCCAAATAGAAAATGCCATGGTAAAATTTTACTGGAATAAAAGTCAAACAATGGTCCTCCACATTTTGAACAGTAACCGGGGGATTTCAGCATATCTGGAATAGCAAGTTAACAAAAACATTTAAACATTTAAATGTGAATTTTATTAAGACAACAACATCATCCATTTCAACATTATTATATGAGCTCATAGAGTAGGTAAATTTCTTGACTTCTTAACATAAATCAAAGAGTTACCTCACTGATGTATTAACTGTGTAAAGATTTTTTTAGCTTGCTGTGGCCATGTGACATGTAATTATGTATTTAACAATGCACTGACTAATTCACTTTTGATAGCATCATCATATCAAAATTAATGCAATATCAGATAGGAAGACTTGGGATATTATCATTATTGAACTTTACATTACCAAACAATATCAGTCAAGTGAAAATGATTTACCGACAATAGGACTAATCAAAGAGGGCATGATATTGCGTAATTGGGCTGAAGTACAAAATCCCTCATAGAGGAAACCATGAAAAGACCTATGCGAACAACATAAAACCAGATCAGCCTGCGAGTAACTCGCAGGCTGATCAGGTTTTATGCTGTTCGCTGCTCCTCAGTGGTCTGGAAATGAGGACTTTATAATTAAATTTGGTAAGGTTTAACTGTGGTTTTCTGCAGATCAGGCTTTATGTGGTACCTACTGAGTGCGTCACAATGAGTCTATATGAGGGAAAGGGTTAAAAGGCCAGAAATGCACTTAAGTGGCAAGGCTGCGAAATATGATTACTCTGTATTCAAAGCGTATCTGATATTTATTAAAATTATACACTTTACACCATCATTTAAATTGTCTAAAACATTCAAAATGACATAATGATAAAATGATTCTGGGATATTAGACAATTCAAAGCTCATTTAGTACATGATTTTTAACAAATATCTATAATTGCCCTTAAGACTGACTATAAATTAAATATCAGTCACTATAAACAGCAGGGAGACAACATACTACTAACCTTGTAAAATATTTGGTAATGTATTTGTGTTTGGAATGTTTCTTTTGATTATCTCCCTTGCTGTCAACTCTTTGAGACTTGGAAACAGAGATGGTCCCTTGTCAGGTGTGTACGAAAGCTTGCAGAAATCTGTGTGAGGAAGGAGTGGGTTGCCTCGCACTGAAATAAAACAGAAAATAAAAGAAACTGGATAAAACAGAACTGTCAAGAGTTTGGAAATCAGACCTAGTAGGTGATAGTCCCTGTCATAATCCCATCATAATTATCACATAGAACAGGCCCGGATCCAGAAATTTTCTGCTGGGGGGGCCAAAATCCGAATGTGATATGAGTGGTAGGGGGGTTTGGGGGCATGCTCCCCCGGAAAAAAAAAGTTTTTAGTGTGATGGAGATGCATTCTGAAGGGTATCTGGGGATAATAGTGAAGTTTTTTGTTGTTGTTGTTGTTTTTGTTTTTAAATCCGATATATCTGAAACTTGAAAGCCTAGGTCCCACTGGGAAAAAAAATCGGTGATGTGGAAATTAACATTTTTTTTTCTACCGATGGCTCCCGATGTTTGAGCCAAACAAAGACTGAGCAGTCCGTTGAAAAATGACAATTATTAGACTTCGGGATTGGTCCGTTGAACATTCACTGTTGTTTCGGCTATGACACAATAGCCTTGAGTCCCGATGTTCGGAAAAGCACCGTGGGACCTCCTCCGATGATCGGCGAAGGTGCCCCGGAGTTTCACTGAGTTTGTAACATCATCGGGGGAATATCCCCGTAGATTAGGGGATCTTGCGAACCATCCTACGTGTCTCGGGGAAGATTATTGAGAGTATGAAAATTTGATGGTGGAATTAAGCGACAAAGTCAAGAGAAGACTTTGGGGGGGTTTAAGGGGATGCCCTAAGCAATGTCCAATGGCCTTTTTGACCGTCTCAGTCTAAGACTGGCCAAAACAGAAACTAATTTCTGGGTGCGCTTTTCAACCCTTGCCTTTTTTTTTTTTTTTTTTTTTTTTTTTAGGATCGGGAATGTGTCACAGAAAGGCCGCCTAATATCCCCGAATGCCCCCTGATACTTCGGCGAGACATCACAGACGCATCGGGGATTCATCGGAGGAAAAAATATCGCGGAAGCTCCGTGAATGCTGACCGGAGCTTCTCTGCGGATATTTCCCCGGCTTGTTTTCCCGATAAAACATCGAGAACACATCGGGAAAATTTCAATGAATTCTTTTTGCAGTACACCCGAGGCCTCCCGATGACTCCACATGGCTCGCGACACTATTTCCATCGGGAGTGCGTATGCATCCCATCCCCGAGGCAAAAAAAATGCCACGTGGGACCGAACCTTAAGCATTGGGCGATATAATGTTATCTTTTACCGTCGCAAAGTGATGTTATTGAATAACTGCTGTGCAATCGTATAAATTTGATTACAATTGCATTTACAGGCCCCGATCAAAAATAAATAAAATAAAAATAACAGTGGGGGAGATGGAAGCGCTGGTGTGGTGTGGGGGGAGGGGGCACAGATATTACTGAAAGGGCATTACTTCTTCCGGGTAAGAAATACGGGCTTATCTTGTATTTTCATTCACAAACTGGCATAAAATATTTAATAAGGGTTTCCTGAACCCCCACAAAAAGTGACTTATGATCATTAGCTTTTGACTCAACAGTGTAAAAGACAGTTTTGTCAAAGACTGAGAAAAAAAATCAATTTTCACGTTAAACATAATCATTTTGTCAAAATTGTGGAAGGGAATAGGTTCGACCTTAATGACACTGGCTGTCAAATTGTCGATCTGGAAGCAGTCTTCACACAGAAATTCTCAGAAAAAAAAATCAGGCGCACGTTATAGGGTAGGTGTGGGCCCCTTTTGTGTGTCCTTTTTTTTTTGTACATTTTTAGTTTTAGTTGAAACATTTTGGTTTTTCTAAATGTTTAATCAGTGACAAAACAAACAATAAATGTTGATATTTAATATAAAATCATTAATATCCGTTTTATTTTGCACATAAATTGTGTATTCTGTGCATTAGTATTCATTGACTTATCAGTAACATTGAACAATAACTGATTACCTGGTTTTGATTTGAATTAGTAATCATAATCTACACATACATTGTCCCAAAATATGGCAGTTAACAATTTTCAAATTCTTTCATTTCTTAATTATATTCATAAATCTAAAATACACATATTTTATAATAATTATTATTATTTTATTCGTAAATAATAAGGAAAGTGAACATGATGATTTTTAAAAAATTCAATTATTAAATATAGTATAGCTGATGCATTTAGAAACACAACCCATTTCTGTAAAGTTTAATTTACATGGCTAGCGATAGGTATGCATCTTCCCCGTAGAATAGCTTTTTATTATTTTTTTCCAAAATAAAATCGGCAATTTTTCATACCTGAAAGTTCATCAACCTGGCAGTTAAATTGCCCGCTTTTAATTAAAGATTTAAAATTTTATAGATGTAGAGAAAAGTGAATTTAAAATTTCGTTGATTAGATTTAGTCAAATTTATTTGTTAAATCAATAATTTCTTTGGGCTCTAGTGAAAATATTTCGATAGCAATTACATTTTAATGTCCAACTTAGTTGTTGTTTTTAGTGGCTAATTTTATACTAATCGATTTTTATGTTATTTCCTAAACATCACCTGTCTATAATAGTTTTACTGATATAAAGTTTTTGTAATTGCCTATTTTTCTTCAATCATTAGATCGCTCGGCAGACGAGATATCCTTATGTATCACTCGACAATAGCCTGTGAATCAGTGAAGGTGTCAGTCAATTTGCATACACAGTACCTTAAACACATGCTTATCACTAAGTCATGGATGACTGCCGATTCGGATTACCTACACATTAACAGCAGGGGGGCATAAGACAATAGGAGTCTAGCAGGTCAGGTGGTTATGCGGTTGGTTCAGTATGGGGGCCAACGATGGGGATTTCCTCTAGACAGCTCAGACATTATGTAATCAATGGATTTTATAGGCTAGAAAAAAATGTATAACCAGGGCAGCTGGGGGGGCCAAGGCCCCCTCGGCCCCCCCGGTGAATCCGGGCCTGTAGAACTATCCTCATTTCTTAGCCAATGAGAGGTATTTATTTTCTTGAATCAGACAGCCAATGATATGTCTATTTTTATCCTCATTTCTTAGCCAATGAGAGGTATTTATTTTCTTGAATCAGACAGCCAATGATATGTCTATTTTTACTTGAATCAGACAGCCAATGAGATGTCTTTATTTTCTTGAATCAGATAGCCAATGTGATGTCTTTTTTTTGGTTAATTCAACTTATTACGTAGATATAGGCCATGAAAACAGAATTGCTCTATAACATTCTATTAATACCTTACTGTGCACATGCATATTTACACAATTCACAGAAAATAAATTTTCCTCTTATCAAACCAATGATGTTTAATTTTCTAAAAGCTTAGTCTAACCTTGCTTAAAATTAACTTGATAAGCCACAAACTGTAATTTAGCTTGAAAGAAAAAACAAAACAAAAAAAGCACAAAAAAACCCCACCCACACTTAAAAACTTCATCCTTTAAAATTAAATCTTAAATTATTTTATTAACAGTGTTATATAAGTTTAATTATTAATGAAGAAACTCTGGTCTTCAAATTTTGTTTTTGTTCAATTAACAATTAATCATTCAGTCTAAAAATCATATTTCTAAATTTCTTGCCTTTTGCTTAATTTCCCCGACCCAATTAAAATTTTCCATCACTTTTCCCTGACCTTTAACAAATTTCATCTTCCACTGACCATGGAAGCCTTTTTTACAATGTCATCTCAATAATATTGATGAATAACAAACAGTGTCAATTATGAGAAGCTACTTGCAGGCTGATTAGGTGTTATACAGCTTCTGGAGTGTATAAAACTTTATCTACCGTATACACCGGCAGATTAGGCGCACTTTTTTTCCAGATAATTAAAGTTAATAGAGGGGGTGCGCCTTATATGATGATATACAGCTTTTCAGGTTTCTTTTTTCAATCACCGAGAAGATCTCCTAAAGAATGATGGTGGTTTACAGATCATTTTTTTTCCTATGTGGTAATGGGTTTATCATATTATTTAAGTGCACATCTCCAAGGAGTGTGTCAACGTTACCTGAGACAGTGAGCGTGTCAGGAAGGAAGGCCAACATGGCTGGAAGGTGCTGGAGACGATTGTTATCCAACAGGAGGTGCTGCAAGTTCCGTAATTGTCCAACCTGTGGGGGCAATTCCCGCAGTCTGTAAACATATGTATACACAATCATATAACAGTAGAACCTCACCAAACCAAACATCATTAAACTGAATTCCTCACCATTTCAAACTTTTATTTTCGGTCCCAATTCCTTCCCTTCTTATTTTAACTAAAAATAAAATGTTTAATCCGCATTTCGATTTTTTAGCTATTTCGAAGTAAAAATCCCAGTCCCGAGGTCACAATTCATGTACATTTTTCAATTTTTATTTCAAAGTCAAATTTCAAAAATTTTTGTGATATAATTATCGTCCTTATCAATCGTATCCTGGTCAGTAACCAAGTTTATTTTGCAGAGGCACCTAGAGGGATGGCTCAGGCAAGTTTTTCACACCTTTTTTCGAGATTTGGTTGGGCAACGTGTGTCCCACCGGAAATATTGATTATTGCTAATCGCTGACTTTAACACTCCCTCAGCCCCTCACCGCTTTGGGTTCGAATCCTGGCAGGGTCATTCAGATTTTCATATTAGGAAGCCTTCAAGCTGGCTTGCGGTAGGTTAGTAGTTCTACCCGGATGCCTCCATGCATTCGTGGTCTTCCTCCACCTGTAATTAGCTGGACGTCGCTATATGACTGAAATACTGTTGAAGCGACGGTAAACTCAAATAGTCATGTCATGTCCTGTAATAAGCAGCTGCTTTGTCCTGTTCAAATGACTGAACTTTGCTGTATACACTTAAAATAGTTTCATTTAAAAAAAAAGAAGCTGAAATATAACTGCAAAAAATTTATAAACCGTATAAATAATTAATTCATGAAACTGTACATGAATATTCATAAGGTAATGGGGTTAATTGCAGTGATTGATACAAGTTAGTTACGAAAAATCGACTGGATGAAAAACAAATCTAATAAATTATAACAGTGAATTCATGGTCTTTACAATGATCTTAATATGGTCTATAATGTCACGACTGAAAACTCACCTGTTGTTGTCCAGTTTAAGGCAGCTGAGCTTGGTGCAGTGACCAATGGCCGGCGGCAGGCAGGTAAGATGACAGGACTGTAGGTCAATCACGCTCAGTTTGACAAGGTTCTGTATGGCAGCGGGCAGGCACTGGATGGGATTGGACTTGAGAACCAAAACCTGTGGACAGTTGCACAGGAATTGGTTAAGTTATACATCCAAGTACTGACAATTTTAGTCAGTTGGGGACTTGAGACATATATGGTGCTGCCACAGTGTAATATCAAGCCGTAGACAGTGACATTATATTACATCCAGTCACATTATCCTGACTCTGGGCCAACCTGTCTTGAAGCTACTATTACATGCTGTGCCAAAACACAATTGGGATAATTATAAGAGTGTCATTTTAATAACTTTGGTATGTCACAAACAAGGATTGAACCCACAACCATTTTGGTAACCACTTGCACCTGTAAAATCATCCTGTAACAATATCTTCCATACCTAGAGCTATCACAGAAGGTATTCATTCTTTCAGGCCATATCGCTTAGACACTTGTGAAAAGTATAGATTATTATTAATAGATCTATTACAGTTTTAAGATCATTTAGACAATTCTTTAACTTTTTAGATAGAAACACAGAATAACAATATTTTAAATTACACAGGTCAATACACATTAAGCTTTCACACACAAATGTATATCTAAAACATTCAACCATTCCCTGTTAATGTCCTTATATTGACACTAATATTTTGTTCATTTTGGAGTTGACTCTTGCTTTGACAGTTCATTCTGGGTTGAATTCCACAAACAATTCTTAGCACTAAGTAAAACTTAAATACTTAAAGGCGAAATTTCATCAGACTTCTTTCTCTCATAAATATACCTGAATGTTTCATTTCTTATCAATTATTGTTAGTTATTAAATTAATAATTAATTTCAACTTAGTTGTGTACTTGAAATACTTCTTGATATAGTGATGGTGGATGTGTATTTACCTAGTTTAAGAATTTAAGTATTACTTAGCGCTAAGTATTGTAGGTGGAATTGAGCCATGTATTTCAGTCAAAAAGTGACGCCTAGCAAATAACATATGGAAGGACCAAAGTTTACAGAGGCACCTGGGTAGAACCACTGACCTAACAGTACCACATGAAATATCATTGAAGATGATGAACACCCCTAGATAAAGTTTTGTCACAGTAACTGTTACCAGGTCAGACAGTCTTCAGAAATACATGTATAACAAAAGGCCATAACTCATTCAAAATCAAGCTAATCATAATGTGCAAACATCATGCGCAAAGTGGCCTGGTTTTTGTCAGTCTTGTAAAGTTTCATCAAAATCTGACCAAAGGTAGCCAAGAAATAGGGCAGACAAATCTAGTCTACAGGTGGACCGACTGACCGCCAGATGTGAATACAATAAAGCTCCCATATACTTCGTATCTAGGGGTATAACAAGCCAAATGGAGGGCTTCCTCAAATTTCAAGTGATGAGATCATGTTTCTAATCCACCACTGGGAGAAGTTAGGTCAGTGACAATGATCACTCATCCACAGGGGCCCCCTACCTTTTATCCATAAGATTTTATATAAAGCTGATAAGTTCTGCCTACCTGTAGCTGGAAGAGGTTGAATAATCCGTCTGTGAGCTCCTCAATCTGATTGTTACTGAAGATATAAGTATACACAAACATGTCAATAAAAATGTTCATTAGTCAAACCCTTTACTCTTAAACTGGTGAGCGTGTTTTGACGCCTTTGCAAAGAAAGCAGACTCAGATCAGGAAACTCCTTCCAGGAGCAGTCTGATCATGGATACCTCTTTTTGCTGATTCTACAGTTTGTATGGCAAAGAAATATCCATTGTTTAAAATACCGGTTTAAGTTTAGTAAATCAATATTCATCAAATTACAAATTTGTACATGAATATTCAAAAGGGGATGTAACTGGGTCATTAATCAAGCAAAATGCTTGAAGAATACAGGACATTGAATATGAACAAGAACAGTGCATGACACATGTAGAATATAAGTGCAATTGTATTTTGTTCAAAAATGCCATTTACCCATTCATATGAAATGGTAGATCAAATCATAAGCCCTGTGGAACACTTCAAAAGAATGGCACTGCATTAAACAGGATAATCTACGTTGCAATTACAAAAATATACAATTTTTGATCCAAATACAACGCAAACTATCACTAAAGGTTATTAATATCCCAACAGACTTCTTTGACACAGGAAAAGGGCTATAATTCTTACAAAATCCTTGACACCCTGCACTTGTTGACTAACCTTATCATGATATTATCAAGGCATTATCAACATCAGAAATTTGACGTTAACGTCGACATTATTTGAGCTGTTGAGTTATATGAGTTACTGTGCAACAGTTGATGTATTTAAATGAAATTTCAGCATGTGGTACAGAGGACATTCACATTTATTTGATACAAGTTTATAATTCTATGTTAAAAATGTATTAGTTATTAGTTGTGTCCACAAATTTATTGATCAACCCTCATAATGTGAGTGCTGGATGGGAACTTGACATGACAGGGTGAGCGTGATTCCTAGCCCCACTACCCGCACCCCCCATCACTATGTGGAGCTAGGATTTTTTTTAAATCAGATTAAGTTGCAAGCAAAACTTTGATAAAAATTTCTAAGTTCAAGGGGGGATTAATTCACAATAAATTCTGTCAAAGAGTTGTCTAACTTGATGGTCTGATTTTCATGAACTCCTTCATGAAGTTTCAAGTCAATCCCATCACACTGTATAAGCATGATACGGTAGTACCTAGTATGCTAAACTTAAATCAAAATTTCTAAGTTCAAAAGGGGCCATAATTTGTAACAAATTCCATCAAGAGTTATCTTCCTTGACAGTCTGTGATACCTCTGAACATTTAAAATCCTATGCCTGGTTAATGAGATACATGTATAAAGCATGGGTGACTGAAACAGCCCTCATATTCTTCAATTAGTCACGCTAAAAACTGTGAAAAGAAACTCAGATATATTTATTTACTAACCCTTTCCCTCATATAGACTCATTTTGACGCACTCAATAGGTACCACATAAAGCCTGATTTGCAGAAAACCACAGTTAAATCTTACCAAATTTAATTGTAAAGTCCTCATTTCCAGACCACTGAGGAGCAGTGAACAGCATAAAACCCGATCAGCCTGCGAGTTACTCGCAGGCTGATCTGGTTTCATGTTGTTCGCATAGGTCTTTTCATGGTTTCCTCTATGAGGGAAAGGGTTAAGATGTTTAAGATGTTTAAGAATGCAAGTGGAAATAATTTCCCATTACCTCCCTAACCAGGGAGGTAATAAATCTGTTTTTTTGTTTTGTTTTTTTCTTCTATCAACCTTTTCTGTTAGCAACACTTACACCATGACACAAAATACCATCCAGATCGAGGGACTGAACTGATCTTAATAACCACCTGAAATGAAGACATTTCAAAACAATATATGAGGAATTTTCCAAGGCACATTTTTTTCTCCATTTAGTTTATTCCCTTCATATCTACAAACTATCAACATGATACAGATGAATCCCACAGACATCAATATTTGCTATACAGTTGTCTGTCAGTCTTAATTCTATATTGTTATGGATTCCATAACTACTTAAGCATACCTGAAGCTTACAAAATCGTCTGTGGATGGAAATCTGTTGTTATTTCGGACTAGACAATAATAGCTATCAAACTTCCTGACATCAAGATATACAGTAATATGAAACACAGCCAGATTTAGGAAAATGTCACGTATCAGACAGAGAGAAGATGAATACTACCATATCTTAATACAAAACTTCATCGAATGGAACAGACTTCAACTGATATAGGTAGTCTGTTCCTTGTTCAAGTAAATTAGTTTTCTCTCGTAGAGCCTTTTCCAAGCTAAGTAATAAATTAGTTATCTTTTGTATAGCTTTACTAAGTTATTTCCCTTTCACTGACTTCTGTACAGATGTTAAGTGTTTCTTCCATTATTTGTTTATCAGTCATTTGGAGAATAATATTTGTCTACTTGAGACAGATATGCTATCTAATCATGGTACCATTCCGAGACAAAAGGCATTATATAAACACCTTATTGACCCATCCAGCTTTATTCCTATACACTGAGTGTCAAGCAATGTGCTTTACATTTATAATGCTTTTGGTATGTCACAATAAGGGATTTTGGAGTATCAGTATATTAGGCCAGGGGATCAATCCCTTATTATTATACTTTGACAAATAAAGCCACTTGGGGGCTGGCTAGTTTCCTAATATACTTGACCATTTAAAAGAATATAAGGGGATTTGTCAAATAAGGGATTTCTGGAGGTAAAGGCTCAAACCTTTTGATCACTGGGACTATGGCTGAAAATTTTTTTCATGGGACAACAAAAGTAAAGATATAAACAAGAGGGCCATGGTGGCCCTAGAAAACTAACCAGAGTACCATAACCCTAATTAAAACGATCCAATTTTTACTTGGTTGTCTCCAGCAGCAGAGGTGACTATTTTGACTTCTGAAAGTTGGTTTCAGAGAATAAGAATTTTGACATTTTCTATATAGAGTATATTAGGAAACTAGCCAACAAGTAGCTTTATTTGTAAAAGGTTCAAACTCATTTGAGAACTTTTAGTAAAGAGCTATGACCATCTGTGCCAAATGAAAGTAAATTTTAGCCATTGATATCATAGACAATACTGGTAATGTACAGAGTATAAAAGGAAGCTAGCCGACACCCTTAAGGACCCCGTTTTTCAATGGATCAACTTTATTTTAGCAATTATGATAGCAGACGATAAGGCGACTACATATATTTGTGCCAAACGAAATTGAATTCTGACTATTAACTTGACAGAAGAATAATTTTGAAATTTTCTGTATAGAGTATATAAGGAAACTAGCTGACCTACCCAGGACATAGGGGCCTCATTTTAAAATGAAATTTTGTTCCCCTTAGATACCGGTAATTTTCTTTTCTATTCTCAGACATAAATTTAAAACAGACTTGTTTTTTTGATAGTCTGTAACCATGGATATTGGTTAAAAACAATCAGACTGTATTGATGATTTATAGGTTTATTATTTCCATTTCATTATCTCCCAGTTCAAGGAGGATTTAATGATATTATATTGGAAAACTGATGTAATCAGCCCACTGCTTTATCCAACATTTTCATCAGGTATGAAACAATATCAGATTACCTGTAAATGAACAACCTTGTTCTACTGGTAATTGAATGAAAGCATACATAGTTTGCTTCTTATATCTTGATAATAACACAGAGAGCATTATTAAAGATGATCGTAGCAGTTTCATCATTTTTTGAAAAGAATATCATGATCCTTTGTATATTGATGGTACATTATCTGATCTCTATGAACTACATATGTAAATATAACAGAGGAACAAAAACTGATAGATATTGTAAAATTTATTTGTGTGTGATAATAGAAATTGTCGCGATTATCTTTAAGTAAAATATACCTATATATATATATATAACTGAAAATGGCTTGACTCAGTTTTCCTTAAAATTACTCCTTTAGTAGAATAAAAGTTTAGTCCATTACTACTGCTGAGTTATCAAGGAGGTCATTTATGCCACCAGTATAAACTAGATTAGCCAGCACATAAGTCACGGGCTAATGAGGTTTAACACTCTTAGCTACACTAAGTAAATGTAAGCAAGTCAGCAAGTTAAGACTAAGAGAAACTCTCAATATGATTTTTTTATTTTTTTATTTTACAGTGTATCATGACCCCATGTTTTCGAAATCTCAGGTCCATATCTGACTATCATGTTCAAATCCGTATTGAAACTAATGGGCTCAGCTTGAGGCTGAGTATGACAATCATGCTTTATAACCATTGTTATTTTTTTCGAGGACAAGAGGTCAGTGCAAAAGGTTCATGGTTGTTTTGAGATTTCCTGTACCAGTACTGCCATCACTTATATCAAAGGCTTGATGCAAAGCTATTATAACTGCTTTTTTAATTAGTTTTGCACCAGGCTCATGACTACTATCTTTACCTCTTGAATATTTATATTAAAATTCATGACTTGATGAATATTCATTTATTGGCACACTTTAGATGGTAAATGGAACAATGGACTTTTCTTTGCTGTGAAGACTGAGCCAAATCTGAACTACAATATTGTATGAGCAAACAGAGGAGACCCTGACCAGACTGCTCCTGGAAGAACTGTCTGATGATTTGGGCCTGATCTGTTTGCCAATGTTTGTTTGTTAGGTTTAACATCCCATCAACAGTATTTTAGTCATTTGGAGACGATGTCTACTTGAGACAGATATAGTGCTGCCACACTGTAGTATCACAACATAGACATGTGGCATGATACCACACCCAGTTACATTATCCTGACACTTAGGCCAACCAGTCCTGGAACTACCCTAATATGCTTAGCGCAAAGCAAGGGAGCTAAACCAGTAACATTTTTTATGACTTTGGTATGTTGTGACCGGGAGTCGAATCCATGACCTCCAATTCCCGGTTTGCCAATGTGTTTAAATGAGTCTACTCATGGAAGGATTTATCAACTTACTCAAAATCGCAAAAAGGTTCCTTGAACCAATAACATAGAAACTTTGGTCAATTATGGCATAATTTCTGGCATGAAAGCAACATAAGATCAGACATTTGATTTTATATACATCACAACTGTTTTATGATTATGAAACTTTCCTAGAACAGTTTTTCATATTATAACTAACTCTATCAACAAAGTTTTAAATCACTGAATATCAAGCTTTCCTGTTTAGTCACAAAAATCAGTTGACTTTTCCTGGTTCCTTTTATTTATCAGGGAAAAAAAAACAACAAAAAACACCTAGACAAATATTTATCTTAAATGAGAGCAAAGTGCATGGCTATATATCAGACTGTATAATTTATAGAGCAGCTATGCCATCAAATAGCAAACACCATGATTATGTCTGGGGAAAAATGCAACCTTATGCCATATTCAAACCCTGCATACTCCACAGTGTTTCCTTTACCTCAGGAATATTCATGTACAAATTTATGACTTGATGAATATCAATTTACAGAATTCTAAATGTTATATGAAACAATGGATTTTTCTTGCTATGCAGATTGTGGAGAATGTGAGCTACAATATGTCTTTTACCTCATGAATATTCATGTACAAATTTAAGATTTGATGTATCATGTAAGTAATCTTTAAATAGTTTTTGAAATAATGGATTTTTCTTTGCCACAGATGACTCAGTGTAGAAACTGAGATAAAATATTGTATGAACAAACAGAGCAGACCCTGATCAGACAGCTCCTAGGAGCTGTCTGATCTGGGTCTCCTCTGTTTTTCTATACTATGAAATCATTAATATTCATGGGACACTAACTTTCATTGATTTCTTGGATGGTTTAATCCATGAAAATTATTCCCCACAAAAAAAAACAACAACATTCTTTTTATAGCTATCACATTTCCAAGAACATAAATACACCACAGGGGTTTGGCACGAAAGGGGGGGGGGGAGGGGGGCATAAAATCACTATATATAATACAAGGGATACAACTTCCGATTGATCTAAACCCATACCTTCATCAGGAAAAAGCCAACAACTCAGCCATTTATGAAGGTATCTTTGAATACTTTGCACCTATCGCAGCGTATACATTTATGTAACCAAAAATCACCACTTTTTCACCCATGCGAACTCAAGTATTCAACAACGAAACCCGCAATGCGAAACTAACCCCTGTTTTCCAAAATCTCGACACGCGTTCGTACAGGGTCGCTCACTCGGTCTACCAGTGTAAACAAGCGTTTCTGCGACAAGACAATATGAACCGATGCAATTATTCCATAAAACATATTGATTACTCACATCGGCATGCAGAAACTTCCCTCGGTACAAAGGAAATTCAGCAGAAATCGCAAATTTCAACCGCTGGCCTACTTTCACTTCCATTTTAGCCTTTATGCAAATTACGTGACCAGTAATGCTACGCTGAATGCGATTGGTTGTAGAGGTAAACAAACAACTTCCTGGTTCCCGATCTGCCCGTTAACTCATAGGCATAAAACGGAATAAAGCTATATTTCCGGTATTTACCGCACGTAATTTGCATAATGGCTAAAAGGAAGTAAAAGTAGGTCAACGGTTGAAATTGACGATTTCTACTGAATTTCTTTTGTGCCGAGGAAAGTTTCTGCATGCTGATGTGAGTAATTAATATGTTTTATGGAATCATTGCATCGGTTTACATTGTCTTGCCGCAGAAACGCTTGTTTACACTGGTAGACCGAGTGAGCGACCCTGTACGAACGCGTGTCGAGATTTTGGAAAACGGGGGTTAGTTTCGCATTGCGAGTTTCATTGTTGAATACCTGAGTTCGCATGGGTAAAAAAGTGGTGACTTTTGGTTACATAAATGTATACGCTTGCGATAGGTGCAAAGTATTCAAAGATACCTTCATAAATGGCTGAGTTGTTGGCTTTTTCCTGATGAAGGTATGGGTTTAGATCAATCGGAAGTTGTATCCCTTGTATTATATATAGTGATTTTATGCACCCCCCCCCCCCCTTTCGTGCCAAACCCCTGTGAAATACACAAATAAAGGTACCCACAAAATTTTCTTAAGTGCATAATCTACGAAATTTAATGTCAACGATATTACAGTACACCAAAATGATTCTATATGAAGTAAAGGGATACTGTATGAGCAAGCAGGAGACCTTAATTAGACAGAAAGGAGATTTAAAAGACATATACATGTGTACAAGTTGAAGGGTTCAGCAAAGATCATACGAATGGTGTTAAATTTCAAGCCATATGCAGGAGCAGTTTATGTCCCAATGAATCAAAGTACTGCAGAGACCAGCCAATTAAATCTCGCCAAAGCAGCTGAGACAATGTAATTGCATCCCTGATTTCAGAATGAGTGGGGTGGGAATTTTAGATATGTTATTTCCTGAAAAGATTTGCAGAGGTTTGGCATTTTCTCTTGCAATTTCCAGCCCTTTTGTCTGTAGCAGAGTGTGTTTTGTCAATATCCCCTCCAATAATGCAGCAAATTGATTTAGAATAAGGATGTGGAAGAGAGAAATTCTTTTCAGATATTACATTTTTTTTTAACCTTAAAATTTCTAGAACTAGAATAATAAAGTACAAAGTCAGAATAAACCAAAATATTACATATAAATATTAATTAATAATTAATAATGTAAAAGTCAGAATAAAATCTTACTTTATATTAAAATATGGTTCAAATGAAAAAAATCAACTTACTTGCCCCAATTTTGACTTCATAAAAACTGAAGACTTCAATTTAACTCAGAGCTGAAGTTAACCCTTTAATTCATAAATATTCATGTACAAGTTAATATCAATTTAAATGGAATATGAAATTATGGATATTTCAAGAGCTGTCTGATCTGGGTTTTGTCTGTTTGCCAATTCACGAAATTGAGTCTATATTAAGTGAAGTCTTTAACATATATGCATTATTTTTTTTAATTGTTTGACATATACTGATTTAGCAAGTTATACTGTTTTAAAATTTTCTCTGCTAAATGTGGCTTTCAATTGCCTATTGATAGACCTAAACATGTGATAAAAACCTGGAACCGGTATGAAGAGTACACTAGATCGCAGTGCAAACAAGAGCTATCAATGGAGGTGAGGAATGCCCCTGCTTCACTGCTCAGACTCAACACCGGGACAAGACAGGACAGGAGGGGACAACGCACATAATTACAAGACAACCCTAATTCACTTTGTGAAGTGGGGGAATAATAACTTAGCTGTTGTAAACACAAGAGAACAGCAAAGATTCCCTTATTCTCCAAAAGCAATGTTTGCCACTGCTAACCCTTTCCCTCATAGAGGAAACCATGAAAAGACCTATGCGAACAACATAAAACCAGATCAGCATGTAACTCGCAGGCTGATCAGGTTTTATGCTGTTCGCTGCTCCTCAGTGGTCTGGAAATGAGGATTTTATAATTAAATTTGGTAAGGTTTAACTGTGGTTTTCTGCAGATCAGGCTTTATGTGGTACCTATTGAGTGCGTCAAAATGAGTCTATATGAGGGAAAGGGTTAAACCTGGCTCGATTTCTGTGCTAAGTAATATTTAAATTCTTAAAATAGGTAGAAACAAATTCTACCATTCCTGTTTTTAAAAAATATTCAAGAAAATGAATAAGTTGAAATTAATTATTACCTCAGTAACTAAAAATATCTTAAGAAATTAAATATTTGGGTATTTTTATTCGAGGAATAAGAATGATGAAATTCACCTATAGATATCTAAGTATTAATTAGCACTGAGTATAGCTGGTAGAATTCAACCCTGACCCTTGCCCCCCACCCCACATCCCTGTAACCATGGTGACAGTGCCCACCTTGTGTCCAGCAGTACCAGATTGGTCAGGTTGGAGACCTGGGCAGGCAGCCCCGTCAGTTGGTTGCAGGACATGTCAAGTTCCTGCAGACTAGTTAAACATCCCACACACTCTGAAACATAACACGGACATACTGGGTTATTTACCAACATCATATAATAAGGAACTCACTTACACAACCACAGTGGAACAAGTTTAGCCTGCATGAGATACAATGACCAGGCTTTTTATTATTTTACAGTCACAAAATAGTAAAACTACATTTGTTCAGACTGATAAGCTTATCTCTATATGCACTACGAATACCTTTGCAATCAGTTCTAAAAATTTACAGCATTTGGCAATGAAATAACCCTGAGACTGCACCATACTGATAAGCCAAATGGACAGATTTAGATCCACAAGGTATTAAAATGCATAATTATGAAATAAAATTGAAAACTTCTCTTTCAACTTGAGCACAACATCTGATGCAATCAGTAGTATCAGTACTAAGAATATATGGGATGGTTCAGCGTTGGATATCCACGGCTGCCTATTACATGTCAGCCATGGGATACTTGGCTAGCACTTTATCATTATAAGGATATTCATTAGAGGTACGTCGACCAGTCATTATGCTGCTTACATAAATGAGTACTCTTTAGTTGGGATCTAAAATCTGCAAGTTTGTAAAGGTTTGTCTAAGTGCTGTAAGTTTTATCTACTAGAGTTTCCATTGGTCCAAATATCCCCACTACCTAGTGGGACTGCAAATAGTGGCGCGGCTTTTAAAATAATCGATAATAAACAAATGCTAACTAATAATCTCACAGGCGATGTATGAAGTAATGGAATGAGTGCTCGCGGGTTTCCGACGCTGGGGATGATAATATAAGAACTGAACAAATCTTGCCTTAACTCCTTTCCTTTGATAATTTTGCACTAATTTCAACTGACTAAACCCAAGAAAATGACACCAACTGTCATTTTTTTTTAATTAATCAAACAGATAAACTAATAATAATTATATCACATGTCATTATACAATTCAGATACAAAGTTAAATGTCACATGAAACAAAATGATCACTGCTTATGAAGAAGATCTGATGAGGGTGAAAAACATTATGGTAAATAATAATTAAAAGGACCTCACAGTTGTGTGGTAATAATCATCTCCCCCTTATCTCTTTGTATACCAATATGTATCAAGTTTTACATTTTTTTCATTCTCAGCGGTTGCTCTAAATAGCTAGGAAGAATTGAAAGAACCTTTCTAATCTATTACCATTTTTGCTTTGGTAACTAGCAATATAACTGCAAATGAGAAATACATATATACAGAATGGTAATATGATGTACAATTTTTTAACTTGTGAAAAGATTCATTGGGGAGTTGAAATAGCCAGATGAAAAGCCAGATGAAAAGCATCCACAGCAATTGATAGAGGAAACATTATTGTAATGAAGGAGGCTATAACCGTCTTCAAAAGCATATTGGGATGGTGAAACAGACTATTAATATATATTTCGCTTGTGAAGATATTTATAAAGTTTGGTCTGAAACAGGCTTCATTGTGCATAAAAGAGAGTGTTCTGATAAAAATACAAAGCATTCATTTCAGATAGATGCCATCTCAACTTTTCCCCTTTGCATAGATAGGCATTTTCTACTCATGAAAATTGTTCAAATATACAAATGGTCTATTATATGTCAAATAGGTCAAAAGTGAGGTTAGACTGTTACTCAGACAAAAAAATCATACAAATGTATTGCTTACATCAAAGGAAAAAAAAAAAAAAAAAAAAAAAACACCACGACTTTGATGGAAATGTGAACATACTTGTCAGGCAATGGGTGGCATCCACTTTCCTTGATACAAATTAGCTTACTATCATTTGGATAAAAGAAGAAACACATACTTGTTAATACATGAACTCAAGAAATCAATGTGGCGATTCTTGTTTCTATATAAAATGTGAAGTACAAACATTTTTTTTTTTATTTCAGCTTTATAAATCACATATGTAAAATTATCACCACCTATTTCTTTATATGGGGCACACGTAAAATGACCATCACATATTTCTTTAAGGTAATCAATCTATCATTAAAATTGTGATCATGGTTCATCAAGTGATCATGGGAATTTTATAGTAAATGCAAGCCTTTATAGACTCTGAGCAGAAGAGCCTATAACTCCAAGTCAATGGATACTTGCATCTGCACTGAAGTCTTTTTAAGCATACGAAGGATCATGATTATAATTTAATGATAGATGGAAATCCTTGGAGAACACTGGAAGATCATGATGGTCTAAAATTTTTGTCTTCATTCTTATGTTTTTAAAGTCCTAGAAAACTGGAACCTCAGAATTCCAAAGAATGAACCAGTCAAACCTGTCTTACGCAGTCAGTCAAGGGAACAAGAGAAAGTAACAGCTTAACAGAGGTGGTCGCTAGATAGAGGTTAACCATAAAACAAACTGCTAGTATAGTATATTAAAACTGCTAAATGCAGGTTGATCGCTTAAAACAGGTGGCTGGTCAAACAGGTTCCACTGAATAGAGAGAGAGAGAGAGACTGATGAACTGGTAACTTAGCACCCCAGGGGAGTGACAAGGGTATCTAATACTTACCTGGGACCTCCTCAAACATGTTATGGCTGATGTTGAAACTGACTAGCTGTGACAGAGATCCTAGTGTGGTCTGAAATGTAAACATCTTTCTGAATATTTTGCTAAAAAAACAAACAAGAGTGTTCTTTGGAACACATGTGTCACCTGCTGAAGTATGACAGACAAGAGGGCCAAGATGGCCCTGTGTCGCTCACCTGAGTAAGATTGCTGTGTTAGGCATGATGACAAAAAATGTGGCATCTAAAGTGTTTTTCTAACATTTGACTAAGTGACCTAGATTTTGATCCTACCTGAATTTGCACTCAACTGGAAATTCATGCAATCACCATTCTTATTACGTTTTATAAAGACTGGTACAAAAATGTAGGCCCCTAGAGTGTTCACAAGATTTTTTAAAAATTTGTGCTGGTGACCTACTTTTTGACCACATGTGGCTCAGCTTTGAATTCATCTGAGATATGATGTAAACAAACATTCTGATCAAGTTACATTAAGGTTAGGCTGTAACTGTGGCCTCTAGAGTGTTCACCAGGTTTTTCTAAGATTTGACCAGGTGACCTAGTTTTTGACTCCACGTGACCCATTTTCAAACTCATCCGAGATATCATGAAGACAAACATTCTGACCAAGTTTCATGAAGATTGGGCCAAAACTGTGGCCTCTAGAGTGTTCACAAGCAATTACTGACGACGGATGACGCACAACGGACAAAAAGCAGTCACAAAAGCTCACCCTGAGCACAAGTTCTAAAAAAGTGTGATGGACAAAGTGACGGACAGACAGATAACGGAAAAGTGATCCTTATGTGTCACTTCTTATTACAGCAGGTGACACAAAAATGAAGCAGTGGTAATCTTTACTGACTGTTTTAAAAACAAAAATAAACATAGCAAACATTTTGCAAGTTAGCACAATCACTTCTTGGGACTTATAAAAAAGTGTGTTGGTGTGTATAGGTTTATTTCTCCATTGACAGTTTTTCAGTCATTTAGGATAAAGTGCTGCCACATTACAATATCCAACCATAGACAAGTGGCATGATAATATACTCAGTCACATTATCCTGATATTTGGCCAAAAAGTCCTGGGACTTTCGCTTTATGTACTAATTACTATATGTATTTACAAGGAAGATATAATCAGTACCAATTTTAACCCTTTACCTCATGAATATTCATGTACAAAATGATGACTTCATGAATATTAATTTACTGATCTTTAAATGGTGCCTTTGTCTTTGTCACAGATGACTGTAGAAACTGAGCTACAATATACTGTATGAGCAAACAGGGGAGACCCTGATCAGATCGCACTATAAGAACTGTCAGGTCTGGGTCTGCTATGTTTGTATGTCAAAACTAGAACTATCACTGAAGGTGATTCATACCCCCACCCCCATCTTTGACACAGGATGTATTCACATGACACATAAAACGAATGTTCACACATAGGATTTGGACTTATAAGCATACCAAAAAAAAATATTATCACTAAAGGTGATCAATACCTACACCGGAAGTCTGTCATGTGTAGGAATACAGTTTCAAAAGTTTGCGTGAGTGAAAGACTACATGTATGTAAGGTTTAAAGTTAGTGTGAGCAATGGTTCAAAAGTTTTGGACAATGCTAAAAAGTTTTGACAGACAGGCAGATAGACAGAGAGACACACATACAGACACACAGAAGAAAACAATTTGCCCCCAAGATCTGTAGCTGAGGAGAATAAAAATGCAGTCTAATTATGGTTCACATCCATATTTATTGTTTGCAAAAACCTGTCTTTAAGAATTTACATTGTGGTTTTCTTATGCACTGCACTTCCTCTCATCAAGATCAATCTACATATGAAGTTTCATCAACCTAGCTACTTTAGTATTGGAGTTATGCTCCGGACAAAATTCCCTCATCAAGATCAATCTACATATGAAGTTTGATCAACATAAGTACAGTAGTTTTGGAGAAATGCTCGACAAAATCAAAGACAAAAATTAACAAAGGGAATACTCCTTTAAAAAACATGTAGAGTTTATGGTTCTTATGCACTGCACTTCCTCTCATCAAGATCAATCTACATATAAGTTTCATCAACCTAGCTACTTAGTATGGAGTTATGCTCGGACAAAATCAAAGATTAAAAATGACAAAGGGCAATAACTCCTTTCAAAATACATGCAGAGTTATGGTTCTTGGCACTGCACTTCCTCATCAAGATCAATCTACATATGAGTTTCATAACCTAGCTACTTTAGTACTGGAGTTATGGTCGGACAAAATCAAAAGATTAAAAATGACAAAGGGCAATAACTCCTTTCAAAATATATGCAGAGTTATGGTTCTTATGCACTGCACTTCCTCTCATCAAGGTCTATCTACCTGAAGTTTCATCAACATAGGTACAGTAGCTTTGGAGAAATGCTCCGGACAAATATTTGTAGACCAACCGCCGGACCGACAGACGGACCGACCGACAGGGTGACTCCTATATACCCCCCCAAATTTCATTTGTGGGGGTATAATGAGTCTATATGAAGTAAAGGGTTAAACACTTAAATATGTTGTGGACTTATGAGTTATTTCTTAGTGATGTATATCTAGAGCATATAAAATTGAATTACAGTGGTCTCAAGAATCTTCTAGGTCAAATGAGATTGGCCAAAAGCTTTGAGGAATCCCTATATTTGAGGAATCATTCAGATATCATATTTAAGGTTGACATTTGTTGATACCTATATGAGCTGTGTTTTCATTAATTATTATGATTCGCCTACATACTCTCTCTAGGTTTGATGATACAAATACAAAGCCATCTCAGTCAAGTTGCACAACAGTTTATAACAGCAAGAGGTGGTCATGGGGCCTGGTTGCCAAGAACATACAGGTAGATTTGATAATGACTGAGGAATCGCATAGAAATGATATAGGATATACTATCTAGGGACCAGGCATGAAGCTTCAGGAATCCAAAATGTTTGAATAATCGCCTTATATTTATATAAAATAAGAAGGACTAAATCAAGGGACCGAGTGTGTAGCTTGAGTCATCGCTGGTTTTCGATTAATCACCATATTAAAGAATCAGAGACCACTGTAGTTGTGTTATAATTGATTGGTTTTATGCACCACAGACAATATTTCAATCAAGTGGAGACAATGTCCTCTGAAAAAGATATATAAAGCAACCACACTTCAAAACTACGTAGTCATGTGACATGATACCAGTCACATTATCCTGACAATGAGTCAGAAATCATTGTCAAGCATAAAACCACCACTGCCAGTTTTTTTAAAACTGCAAGAGAACTACCCCAGGACTTCCTGCTCCCATAGGGGCTGCTTTAAACACTTGGATGCCGGTGAAAATAGCTTTATTATTAAATCATAATGGCTCCAAATAGGGAATGAATTGGATCCTTGATCCCTGTTGTAGCTCTGGGTAGGAGAATAATGAAAGATTAAAATTATCCGAGGCTACACACTGTGAACTGGTAAACTGCCTCCTGCAAATGGAAGGATTTCTATCTTTTATTCATAGACCTTACCACTGTTTGGAACACATAATTGTGTTAAAGAGACTGGAAAACAGGAATAACAATGAATGGAGCATTAAGCTGTTGTGCTCATGATTAAAATATAAAGTAATACAGAAATATACCACTGTGAATGATATGCTAGTGTCTTACACAACATGGTGATACCTGAAAACTAATACACAGATTGCTAATACCAGATGCTGCTGGGTAGAATCAGGGGCCTGTTTCACAAACTTTTGTACGATCAAATCTGATCTTTGTCATAAGTCCGTTGTTCAAAATAGTGTCTACTTAGGTCTTATTCTTCCAATAAAACACAGTTGCATCATACAAACACGTCACTTTTATAATGAAAAAAATCACAGGAAAATTATTATTTTACATCTGCATATTTACACTGCAAAGATATTTTTTCACAAAGTTTAGTGAAACGGGTCCCTGATTTTTATGATAGAGATTTTCAAGAAAAATTTACCTCATGAATATTCATGTGCAAACTTATGTTTTTATGAATATCAATTTACAGAATTTTAAAGGTATACTATATAAAACAACAGATTTTTCCTTGCCATGCATGCAGACTGTAGAATCTGAGCTGAAATATTATATGTGCAAACAGAGGAGTCCCTGATCAGATAGTTTCCTTCCAGGAGCTGTCTGATCAGGGTCTGCTCTATTTGCCAGTTCGTCAAAATATGCCAATATGAAAGAAAGGTTAACACGTCCATATGCAATTATATAATTAATACCGGAGAAAAGCCATATGAAACTGAAAGCAAATCTCAGTTCTGAATAAGATATTCAACAATGCCTTCTAATTATCTCTTTAATGCCTCATATAGGCACATTTTGAGGTATTGACAGCCAGATCAGAACCAGATCAGATATCTCCTGGAAGGAGTGGTCTAATAAGGGTCTTCTCTGTTTGCTCATACAAAATTGAAGATCAGATTACTGTAAAATCATTAATTTTCGTGGGACACTAATTTTTGTCGAGTTTGTGGAGGGTTTTATCCAGGAATGTTTATCCCCATGAAAACTTGTCTCTAATATAGACCTCACGTTTTCTAGAACATAGATCCATGAATAAATGTACCCATGAAATTCCCTTAGGTACATTATATATATAATCAATGAGATTTAATGTCAATGAAAATTAATGATTTTACGGTACATAGCCAGCATGGCAAAGAAAAATCCATTGTATCATTTACCTTTTAATGTTCAATAAAGTAATATTCATTAAGTCATAAATTTTTAATTAAAGGGTTAAGGCATTTTTTGAATTCATAAAGGGTTAAATACAGAAAAAATTCACGTATCCCTACTCTCCTGAATTTCCAAACAAGACAATATCATAGAAATATTTCACTGTGAAAGATACACCAGTATCTCAAAAATTGGAATATTTCACAGCGAAAGAACACCTTCAAAAACAATTTAAAATACAACAAATTGTCCAATGAACTCAATATACCAGCTGCTTCCTAATGGAATCTAATTTTTATTTTCAAAATATATCAAGTTGTTTTTGATACATATTTTCTTGTGCAGAAGGTTTAATAATAAATTAATATGCTGTAAAAGAATAAAAACATACCATGGTAACCGCTTATTTTCTTGTCTTTTTTTATTCATTTTCTGCAGTAAATAATCTACACAAAACATTTGTTTTCCAGAAGTATAATGTCACTTTAGACAGCATTATTTTAAGGAGAAGGAAAACTTGATGTTAGGGATAAAGAAATGATTATATAGGCAAAATACCACTAAATTCTGAAAAAAAGTTAAAAAAAAGTTCCAGTTAAATATTATCATTATTTCTTTTAAATATATAACAAAAAACATTCCTTTAAAGCGTTCAAGAAAACCAGAATTTTAAAGTATGAAAATCAGAATTTTAAATTTCTTCATTAATAATATAAGACAAGAGTGTTCTTTGGAACACATGTGTCACCTGCTGATGCGTGAATAAAAAAAGTGTGACAGACGGATGGACGGACGGACATACAAACGACAGAAAAGTGATCATAATGTGTCACCTCTGCTTACAGCAGGTGAGTATATAAGAGCTTAGTTTCAAAAGGGACCATAAATATTTGTTTCAGCAGTTATCTTGTGGGTAATTTGGCCAAATTCCTGGGTTTCAGAAAAGTTTCAAAATGTAAATATATTTAGTGAAACCCAAACCCTGACACCAGGCCTCAACATAACACATGTTAGACAACATCGTGCTTGTTAGACAACATCATGCTTGTAAGACAACATCGTGTCAATCAGACAAAAGCAATCTTTTTAAGAAGCTGGAAACGTCTGTGAATATGACAGCCTAATTTGTCCATCAGTTTCTCAGATGTCTCTGGTCATAATTACATTCTGCCTGAGGTCCCTAATCTATTTTATACCATATTGAAATTATCAGGAAAAATATGAATGCGGCCAGTATATACAACTTGATACTAATCTAAATATTCATGAAAATTCGGCTGAGAATACAAAACAATGAATCTATAATACCCTTTCAGTCGAGATCCGACTTCAACCTTATTTAGGTTTTCAATGAACATAGTTTAATGAAGGTTTGAAATGGTGGAGAAGGGTTTTTCTTATCAGTCCTTGGAGATTTTGTCAAACTGGGCATATATAGTGCTGCCATACTACATTTCAATCCATAATGTTGTTTCAGCTTTTAAAACTTGTCTGTTTAATGCCGATGGGGTAACAATTTCTGACAACTTAATGAATATACTAATTCTTCTTGAGGGTTCCTGGGATGGACTAGTACTTTGCACATGGGAAGGCCGGGAAAAATCCTTGCCCCCGATGGGTTTTGAACTAACAATCCTTGAATCTGTAGTTCTGTATTTTACTACTGGAGAACGGAACCTTTTTTTTTTTAATAATGTTTTACTATATGATATGTCGAAACTTTGGACAATAAATTCTGTCATCTACCATTGCCTTGAGATTGTTTTTTTACCTACTTATCTGTTTTAATATATGATATGTTGTCCTGGTATTGAGCCAAACTGCCCAGAAAGTACTATATGATGCTAAATACCCAGCAAGGATGCTTCACTTGTTCCAATTTTAAATGCGACCAGGAATTGAACACAGGAACCCCAACTCCTAAAGCAGACATTCCATCCACATGGTCAAAAATGGTCTAAAACACTGATCATGGTTTGACAAGGGCAAAATTTTTCCCCCAATACTTAATGAAAGTGCGAAATCTTATACTTGTAAAATCTGACACTGACTAAATTTCTTATCAGGTCAGTGGACTGATTTGAGATATCAATATGGAAGAACACAAAACCAGTTGATGACATCATCAAATTATGTGTGTATAAACCGATGACACTCTTCACAGTCTAAGATTTTGATGCAGCAAATTTAAACATATGCATGTGAGTTTTGTGGAAAAAATACACTCGAAAAAAAAAAAAAAAAAAAAAAAAAAAAACTTGAAAACCAACACGTTTTTTACACATTTCATTTCAATTGTGCAAGTAGTTAGTTCGAGCCCTGGTGACCTATACATACAGGCAGTGTGTTGAGCTTGTTCTGACTGAGAGAGAGGTGCTGGAGACCCCGTAGACATCCGATCTCTGCCGGCAGTTCCTGCAGCTCGTTGTTTGACAGGTTCAGACACGTCAGTTGAGCACCCACAAATCCCAGCCGCTCCGGACATGCCTGCATCCCTACAGAGCTAGATGTATATACAGTACACAGGTCAGACAGGGTTGTACATGTAATAAAGTAGTTAACTTTGCATTAAGGCCTAAAACTTCCTTCGGCATGCTCTGGGTACCAGTAATACCAATTTAGTAATTAGAATATTAATTCTTTCAAAGAACATATTTTTTCATTCACTCAAAATTGATCTGCATTCTTTCTCCTTATTCAATAAAAATTCTTTTCAGGTATATTATCAATGAAGACATACACATACCTAAACTGTAGGATCCTCAAGTATGAGACTGTTTTTGCAAGCAGAATCTACTCTGTGTGAATGTGAGTCCAGCAAAGTAACTTATGAACTGTTGAACCCTATCAACTCCAGACTTCATGAGCTATTTGTAGCATAATTTTCATACTCTTCAAAATAACTTACAATCTTGGCTCACAAATTATTTTACTTAATTAATGATGGGCAAAAGCTATAGAGCTGAATGTATTCTTTGACCTTAGAATATTTCATAAAGACACATTCTGGAGTAGATCCTATTAGACAGTCCCTTGAAGGAGCTGTCTATCAGGTCTCCTATGTTTGCTCATACAATATTTGTAGCTCAGATTCTACAGTCTGCATGGCAAAGAATAGTCCTTTGTTTCATATACATGCACCATTTAAGGTTCAGTAAATTAAATATTCATCAAGTCATCATTTTGTTTGTGAATATTCATGAAAGTAAAATTAAGTAAAAGATCAAATGAATCAATACTGCTTCAGGGACAACCAGCTACCTATATACTGTTTTAATTATCCTTATTTCTGGGGCTTTGAAATTTCAATGCACATATTCCTACACTGATCAACGGAAAAGAATAAACTTTCTACACTGCATTTAGCAATCCATCAATAATATACGGTAACCATCAATTAACAAATCTGGAATATACCTTCCTGCACTCTTCATCCTTAACATTTTAATCATGTAAGCCATCGTCACATCTTACTGATAATTACAAATTAGATATGAAGGATATATATCAAGAGGTTCCAAAATTACATACAGGCAACCTTATAGTTTATAGGAATGTCACTGAAAATTCATTAAGGTTTTGTGACATTTCTACTTTACGACACTCTACTTTATCATCTATTCCTTTGTTCGAGGGAACATTTTATGACACTGCAGATATTACAAAACCCATATATAGCAATTAGAAGATGCCAGAGGTCGCTTGTACACCTCATAATGAGAGAGATGGGGGAAGGAAGACCTTGTAAACCTCCTCCTTTCGTGAGTAATGTGACAAGCGAGAACTGATTTTCCCCACTGGAATCAGCATGACAAAGGTTGGTGCGCCTCATTAGACCTCATCAGCCAGAATTTATGAGACAGCACATGATATAAATTTTATAACTCACAGGGGACACAGTTGTCTGTATTGCCAGTTTTTCGAGTGGTAATCAGCCCTGACCTCTGTGTTTATTTCTAAATCTGACCTAAGTCTTAATTAACTAATTGGCTTATTTTTGGTTCCTGTTTTGATCCAAAACATGGTTTTCTGGTGTTGTTTGAACATTTTTTAAAGCAATTATACAGATCTGACGTGTGCTTGTTAATGTGTGACACTTTTTTTTTTTCTTTTCAGATTATGAAACTATTAGAAAGCATTCACTTTAATACATTTAATGCATAGAGTGGTTTTAAACAAGACTGGAACTCAATCAATAAAATACAATTATATGTTAAAGAATCTGTTGACACTTAAACAGATTATCAGAATATTCTATAAATACACACACACACACACACACACCAACAACAACAGAAACAAAAACAGTTCAGCTTATGAAGGCAATTTCATAAACCATAAAAGACAAAAAGTATATTCTCCCCTCATTTACAATAGGTATAAATTCCTTGGATATTGAAACAAGAGGGCCAAGATGGCCCTTGGTCGCTCACCTGAGAAAGATGATTGCTTAAGAAATAAAGATGCTTGAGTGTAAAAGTGAAATCTGGCTTTTTTTATGGTGAAATGGGCATAACTCCTAAATTTACAAGTCAATATCAGTTATAATTGAACCTGACCTAAATGACCCATCTCAGCCACAATTGAACTCAATCGAGACATTATGGTCATTAACAATGTCATAAAGTTTGAAGATGATTGCTAAAAAAAGGAAGATGCTAGAGTGTAAACAACGTGAAATATGGCTTTTTTTTTATTAAAAGGGGCATAACTCCTGACCTAATTGACGGATCTCAACCATAATCAATCTCAATCGAGACCATATGGTCATAAGCATTGTCATAAAGTTTGAAGATGATTGCTCAAAAGATGAAGAATGATGCTAGAGTGTAAACAAAGTGATTTCTGGCATTTTTTTAATATTAAAAGGGGCATAACTTCTGAACTAATTGACGGATCTCAGCAATAATTGAACTCAATCGAGACCTTATGGTCATAAACATTGTAATAAAGTTTGAAGATGATTGCTCAAAAGATGAAGATGCTAGAGTGTAAACAACGTGTAATCTGGCATTTTTTGAATATTAAAAGGGGCATAACTTCTGACCTAATTGACTGATCTCAGCCATAATCAAACTCAATCGAGACATTATGGCCATAAGCATTGCCATAAAGTTTGAAGATGATTGCTCAAAAGATGAAGATGCTAGAGTGTAAACAAGTGAATTGGCTTTTTTTTAATTTTAAAAGGGGCATAACTCCTGACCTAATGTTCCGATATCAGCCATAATCGAACTTGGCCGAGATTTTATGGTCATAAACATAGTTTTAAAGTTTGAAGATAATTGCTCATAAAATGAAGATGCTAGAGTGCAAACGAACAAATTGTGGACGACGGACGGACGGACGACGGACATTCATCGATCCTAAAAGCTCATCCTGAGCACACGTGCTCAGGTGAGCTAAAAAAAGCAAAAGTTGTTGGAGCAACACATATGCCCCCCCCCCCCCCCATGCTCCCCCACACTTCCATCAAGGTCATTGTGACGATGACCTTTGACCAATTGACCCCAATATCAAAAGGGGTCATATTGTAGTCATGATAAATCACCCTATGAAGTTTGAAGAATGTGGGCCCAATCATTCTCTAGTTATTGATCAGAAATGATTTTCACATTCGAGGTCACTGTGATCTTGACCTTTGTCCTTTGACCCAAAATCATAGGGGTCATCTACTAGTCTTAACCAATCACCCTATGAGGTTTGAGGAATGTAGGCCCAAGCATTCTTCAGTTATTGATCGAAACAATTTTCACATTTGAGGTCACTGTGACATTGACCTTTGACCAAATAACCTAAAAATCAATAGGGGTCATCTCCTAGTCATTACCAATCAACCTATAAGTTTGAGGAATGTGGGCCCAAGCGTTCTCCAGTTACTGCTCGAAAACTAAGTGTCTACAGACGGACTAACTGACAGACAGACATTTGCAAAACAATATGCCCCCTCTTCTTCGAAGGAGGCCATAAAAAAGATTTTCCTTTAAACAAAAAAAGCATGGTGACTTGTAGAGCCGACCTATTTTCTATTTTCCCACAGAAAGAAAAAAAAGAAATTATAAAAAAACAAACAAAAAAAAAAAAAACTGACTGGCTGCTTAGACAGTAAAGGACTAGTTGCATGACTCACCTAAGGTCAATCTCAGTCTGCTGGGGGTCACACGGTTTACTGCTGAGAGACTTTCGCTGGTGGACGTGGCAGGAAAGGACGGCAAAGCAGCATGTCTTGCAGGTAACGAACCGGCAACCATCATCTGCGAAAAACTTCCCACACCTACAAACAGAATACCCAATGTGATGAAATACCATGTGGTTTATAAGCAACATGAAGTGTTGATGGTCTGATTCCCCTGAACACTTCATGAAGTAGAGCCAATCCCATGATGACAGATTGCTAAGATATAAGCCTGATAGTATTTTGCATGCAAAACTTGCACAAAAATTTCTAAGCCCCCCCCCCCCCCCGGCCATAATTTGTATCAGTTTAAATGAAGTGTTGATGGTCTGTTTGAACATATTCATTAACTTTTAAGTTAATACCATGAATGATTACTAAGATATAAGCTGGATAGTATATTTATAACTTGCATGCTAAACTTTCACAAACTAGAAATATGTCCACAGGACACAGATGCCCCCAACTTTCACATTGTTAGTTACAAGGGTAAAAATTTGGCAAATACTTGCCATTGGCCACTTCTGTATTTTTATATAATACATATATGTTTCCTTTTTTACAATATACACATACAAATATTTATGATTTATAGATCTAAAATTAAAATACACAATAGATGTACATATAAATCATGTATAAAATGTAAAAAAAAAGCAAATAAAATCAATTTGTTCTCTTTTTTTTGACAGGGTTGACACATAAAGTTCCATATTTTCACCAATTCAAGCTTCGTAACTCTGTCAGTGGTAACGGTATTTAGATGAAATACCCAGGTTCATACTCTGAATAATTTATCCATGACGTTTCAAATCTGTAGTACAAATACAATTAGAGTTATGTGTGTCACAAACTTAAAATTCCATACTTTCACAAATTAAAGGCCTGCATCCCTTTCAACAGCAACAGTGATTTGATGAAAATACCCAGGTGCACAAGTTCATGTCATGAATAACATATCCATGAAATTTCAAGTCTGTAATATCAATACTTTCAGAGTTATACTCTTTTTCGGTGGGGGCTTAAAAAGTTACTATTACTGACTAAACATGTTGTGAAGGAAAACCAGAACACAGTAATAGTAAATAAATTTCATTTACAATTTGAGTATCAAGCTGAGATTTGATCATCTCTGCATAATTTGAGAAGGTTAAATGACTATTTACCATGACATACAGACTATTGTTACATGTAACTTGACAGATGAAATTGTTCACACCTGTCGTGGTCATGTACAGAATATCAACTATAGCTGATAAAATGCTGTTACAGTCAACCAGAATGACCACCGGACACCAGACAGCATCGTAATATCCGGAATATCTTAATAAGGGTTATCATAACAAGTGGAGCATTTAAAGAACAAGGTATAGAATATGCAATATCATTAACAAGAGCACTGGTTATCGCAAAATATGCCCCTCTTGCAATATGATCAATTCAGGGGTCATAACTCTTGAGTATCTTGGACATTTTGACTGGTTCAATTCAAGGGCCATAACTCCAGAGTGTCTGGGACAATCTGGCTGGTTGTACTACTTGGCCAAGATATTGTTCCCATATATATTGTGACCAAGTTTGGTAAAGATTGGTTCATGTTTGTTTCAGTTAGAGAGTGGACAACCTCAGTGGATGCTGCCCATCCACAGCAGGTGAATCCAAAATATGTCCCGTCATTCGATGAGCATATGAACAACTTAGGTATTTTGTTGAACATTCAACCTCATGTTAAGGGGCTGCAGTTGTAACCACTTGGTACCAGTCACTGTAACCACATGGTACCAGTCACTGTAACCACTTGGTACCAGTCACTGTAACCACTTGGTACCAGTCACTGTAACCACTTGGTACCAGTCGATCAGTGAGAGAGGCAAGAAACTTACTTGACACATGGCACATACACTTTTCCACTGGACATCCACATTGAACTGTCAGATTTCTGCAATATAAACAGACACATCCTTATCATGAAGGGCAGATTGCAGTTTTACCAGTGACCAGCAAAAGAAAATAGGTAGGGAATATTATGTTGCAGGAGCTTTTTGTGGCTTTGTATTTGCTACAAACAGTGTAGGAAAAATGATAGAGATGTCAGTTTATCCTATGCTGCAATTTTTCTTTTATTATATACCTATAAATATTCAAGACACAGGAAGTCAATTTACACACATTTTAATGAGTTTATCAAGTTTTCTCAAGAAAGTGATATCATAAAAGTCGAAGGTGATGTCAAGCTACCACCATATTTGTCACTGACATACTACAGAATTTCAATCTGTTGAGCTGTATTTGTATGACTGTATTTGAGCCAGAAAATCTTTATAGGTATATAATAGATCTGCATATGCACAGCCTTGTTTAGGTTTTTGCTTTGATATTCTGAGAAGTGATCTATATGTGAAACTGAGATGACAACGATTCAGGCAACTTTTATGATTTTATCATCTGTATGATGCTATGATAAGGTATTCAATTGATCATACTTTATGGATGTGCTTTAGGATCAGAGAAATTCATTTCTGGAGATGATCAATAGAGAAATACTTTGAAATTGAAAATTTTGCAGTCACCCTTTATTATGCTAAACTAAATCAAAATCGCTGTAAGTCAAATTTGAAAATTATAAACTTCAAATGAAGACTTCATAGGCAAGGAAAATCGATTCTCTAGATTGATTCAACTTCTTAACTCCATTTTCTTATCTATCACATAACAGAGCAGATATTTTATAGACATTTATTTGAATTTTCTGAACAATACACTAAGATTTATGATGATATCGTACTTTAAATAAAACACAGAAGCCAAGAGAAGATCATGTATAGATTCTAGAGTAAGATGGTACCAGTATATCTCAATTTCAGCAGATCTGCCTGAGATTTATTGCCAATCTCTTACTAAAGCTGGAAAATCTTGTAAGGAAAAACTGGACTTGAACAAACTACGTGTATTAATACCAGAGGGCCATGATGGCCCTTAATCGCTCACCTGATTACTGACCATGCCTTACCCATGATCAAACATGACCAAGATATCATAAAGACAGATCTTGTTTAAAAGAGATTTGACTAATAATGTTGCTAGGATTATACTAAGATTTCACCTAGTGATCTAATTTTTTTTACCATGCCTTACCCATGATTAAACTTGACTGAGATATCATCAACACAAACACTTCTATGACAAATTGTTGGCTATAAATGTGACCCCCTGTAGTGTAAATAATAATTTACTAAAGTTTGACCTAGTGACCTACTTTTTGACCCTGCCCCACCAATGAATGAACTTGATTGAAATATAATCGAGACAAACATTCTGATCAAGTACGAGAAGGATTCAGCCAATCATGTGGCCCCTAGAGTGTAAACAGGATTATACAAGATTTGACCTACTTTTTGACCCCACCCCACCCATGAATGAACTTGACCTAGATATTATCAAGACAAACATTCTGAGCAAGTTTGAAGAAGATTGAGCAAAAATGTAGCCTGTGGATTTTAAACAAGATTTAACCAAAATTTGATTTAGTGACCAACTTTTTGACCCTGCCCCACTCTATGATCAAATTTGACTGAGACATTATCAAAAAATACAGTCTGAGTAAGTTCTGAGGAAGATTGGATGAGAATTGTGGCTTCAAGAGCTGTGTAAACACTAAAAAATTTGACATTGTTTTATATAATTTAAGGGCTATTAACTCCTGACCTCAATGTCCAATATCAGCCTTAATTGAAGTCAGTTGAAAGATTAAGGTCATTAACATTGTCATAAAGTATGAAGATGACTGTTAAAAAATAAAGGGGCTTGAGTATAAACAAAGTGAAATCTGGCATTTTTTTATATTAAAAGGTGCATAACTCTTGACCTAATTGGTTGATCTCAGCCATAATCAAACTTATTTGAGAAATAATGGTCATAAACACTGTCATAAGAATGAAGATGATTGCTCATAAAATGAAGATGCTAGAGTGTAAACAAAGTCAAATCTGGATGTTTTTTTTTTGTTTTTTTTTATATTTAAAGGGGCATAACTCCTGACTATTGGCTGATCTCAGCCATAATCAATTATGGTCATAAATATTGTGATAAAGTTTGAAGATGATTGCTTGAGAAATGAAGGTACTAGAGTGTAAACACTAAAACTGTTGATAACGTACGACCCATGCCGCACTACAGACACTCACAGGATCACAAAAGCTTACCCTGAGCATTGCTCAGGTAAGCTAAAAATTGGACTTGTAAGGAAAAACTGAACCTTGAATTGGAATTGAAAACTTGAAAAAAAGGTCCTAAACAAACTTGTAAGGAAAAACTGGAATTGAACAAATAAGTGTAGTAAGAACAAGAGGGCCATAGAGGCCCTGGATGGCTCACCTGAGTAAAGGGTTACCCAAGGAATATCTGTACTAAAACATTTTGAAATCTGGCTAGTAGTTTTGAAGAAAATGATTTTTAAAGTTTTCATGATCTTTTTTTCTGTTGCCATGGCAACCAGAGTTCTACATGGATCAAGTTTATTTTAGCGACTTTTGTGAAGGTTCACCCAAGGATCATCCCTGCCAATCTATCTAATTCTGTCCAGCAGTTTCAGAAGAGATGTTGTTTAAAGCAAATTGTGAATGACAGACCACACACAATGCACGATGCCAGACACAGGGTGATTACAACAGTTCACCTTGAGCACAGGGCTCAAGTGAGCTAAAAAAATGGACTTTAAAAAACTGGACTTGAACAAACTTGTACGGGAAAAACAAAACTTGAATTGGAAATTAACAAACTGGTAAGGGAAAAACAAAACTTGAATAAACTTTTAAGGAAAATAGACATGAACATAAATGTAACTAAAATGAGTCAAACGATAAGAAACAGAAAAACTGGAGCTGAAGCTGAAAAAACATGATATGACAAGAGGCTTGGATGAAATATACATTGTGTTTTAATGCAACTGTCAACATCCAAATCCTACTAATACAGAAGCCACTAACTACCAGTTAACCCTTTCCCTCATATATACTCATTTTGACACCCTCAATAGGCATCACTTAAAGCCTGATCTGCAGAAAACCACAGTTAAACCTTACCAAATTTAATTACAAAATACTCATTTCCAGACCACTGAGGAGCAGCGAACAGCATAAAACCTGATCAGCCTGCGAGTAATCTGGTTTTATGCTGTTCGCATAGGTCTTTTTATGGTGTCCTCTATGAGGGAAAGGGTTAATCTGAAATAATTTCCAAATTCTGTTTATGTTTCCAGTCAAGCAATCAAATTATGGCCTCAACACTTTCATAAATAATCTTTGTTTTATAGATTATTGATATCTAATTACCTTATGGATTTCTTGTTATGAGAGGCCTGTAATCTTTGGTGCATGATGAAACACATGTATACAAATTTCTACAACTATGGCAATCAGCTAACAAAACTAAAATAATTATACTTGCAATCTATGTTAAAGAAGATTTAAGTATAAGAAATACCTTATTGAATGTTGAAAGATAAGGATTAATTCAACCTCCGAGATTTTTTTTCTGATTTTTTCCCCCAATATTTGTATACAATTGTAATGTTTTGACTGATTTATATTTAGATTGATTGTAACACAAATAAACTGTATATGCTATAAATTCTTATACATTGACAATATAATATATATATATATATATATATATAAACATGTATATGTCGTAGACGATGTATTTTTTATTATAAGTCTAAATAAAATATTTATTCTCTTCTGTATTATCTGCAAGACATATACAGAGTAGATCCATTAAAATGCTACAAAGTTAAAACTTTATTTATTTTACATCAGGTTACATTCAGTGCTTGGATAGTGTAGTGGAAACACACTTTGCTTCTCACCAATGTATCCTGGGATCCATTCCTGCGCACATAAGTGAGAAGGTACAATGGTCGCCCGTCGAGACACGTGTGTTTTCTCTGGTTTTCTACCACATATGCCACCACAAGTTGTGATAACTTGTTTTGTATTTGATGTAAAAGAAATAAGTTGATTTTACATTGATTATGAAACAAATTCTCAAAACTTATATTAATCACTCTCCATGGCTCGGGTGGCGACTTTTGTGGTCATTTTTGTGGATGGAAACCGGAGAGCCCAGAGAAAACCCACATGTCTGGACCGGCGACCTGTCTACTCTCTTATATATATGAAACCAGGAATTGAACACGGGATGCATTGGTGAAAAGTGAAGCAGGTTACCACTACTCTATCCAGACACCCCAAATGCTATGACACAGTGTCATATTCGACAGTATTCCACAGTAAAATCTCCCAAAACAGCACCTCAGAGAAACAGCTAAATAAGTTTCTCTGATATAAGAGAGTAGTGAATATTTTAGTTTTAATCAGGATTAAATTGTTGAAACTTACAGATTCCTAATACCAAAAAAGCCACATTAATTTAAGATCACGTCTCTAATTTGAACTATTTGAGGAGTATCCCGAGATATTTAATGTAATAAACATTCCTGAACTAACGATTCATCTTGTTATCTGAATGTGGAAACTGTATGAATGACATTAACATAGCAAAAACTGGTTTGTCTAGGATTCTTAAGCATTTATTAAAGAGATATGAAGATCATAGCATTACTTTCAATTTGAACACATATTAATACAACAAACTGTTGAAAAAATATATAGAGGATATTTATTTGTTTTGAGTGGATATGGAATCTCATCTCTAGCTCATGAAAATGTTTTAAGTGTACACATGTATCACTACTTGATGAGATAAATTCCATTATCCACTCAAAACAAAACAAATTTTCTTTTTAATTAATGCTAACTGCTGGTGAAAGAATGAAACTATTTTGTGAAGACCTTTATTAATCACACTGTGAGAAATGGCTTTTAACTCACTAATACAACCCAGTATTTCATCAGCATAAAATAAGAGGATACGATGAGGGCGAGATTAATATTTGTGAAATCAGTAAATAAGATGATTTTATCAAACGTAGTCCCACACTGTTCATGTAGTGGATTTTACATTCTTCATTTACATCACATGTACAATGAAATTTAATGTCCAGAAAAACTAGAGCTATCACTGAAGGTGATTAATACCCCCGCAAAATACTTTAATGCAGGAGAAGCCAGACTTCAGGCAGAGCATAGATAAGAACCTGTATACATAGTATATTGGTTGTGATATTAATAAGTAAAGTTTTTATTTAAAGTTGATAGAGAGTCAATAATGGTTGTTTGTCACAGTAGTTTAAAAATATAAGGTTACAGTTCTTGGACACTGCACTTCTCCTAGTCGCCATCTGTTTACATTTTAAGTTTCAAGTATATACCATGTATAATATTCGAGTTATGTTCAGGACAAGAAAAACAAGGAAAAGTAACAAAGGGAAATAACTCTGTAATTACTCTAGATAGAGTTATGGTTCTTGTGCACTGCACTTCCTCATAGTGTGGTTGACCATTGTATGAAATTGTTTTGAAATCCAATCAGTAGTTTACAAGTTATACTCTGGACAAGGAAAAGTAACTAAGGGCAATAACTCTGTAATTCCTATAGATAGAGTTATGGTTCTTGTGCACTGCACTTCCTCATATTGTGGTTGACCATTGTATGAAATTGTTTTGAAATCCAATCAGTAGTTTACAAGTTATACTCTGGACAAGGAAAAGTAACTAAGGGCAATAACTCTGTAATTCCTATAGATAGAGTTATGGTTCTTGTGCACTGCACTTCCTCTATTGTGTTGACCATTGTATGAAATTGTTTTGAAATCCAACCAGTAGTTTACAAGTTATACTCCGGACAAGGAAAAAATACAAAGGGCAATAACTCTGTAATTACTCTAGATAGAGTTATGGTTCTTGTGCACTGCACTTCCTCTCATTGTGCTTGACCATTGTATGAAATTGTTTTGAAATCCAACCAGTAGTTTACAAGTTATACTCCGGACAAGGAAAAAATACAAAGGGCAATAACTCTGTAATTACTCTAGATAGAGTTATGGTTCTTGTGCACTGCACTTCCTCTCATTGTGCTTGACCATTGTATGAAATTGTTTTGAAATCCAATCAGTACTTTACAAGTTATACTCCGGACAAGGAAAAAATACAAAGGGCAATAACTCTGTAATTACTCTAGATAGAGTTATGGTTCTTGTGCACTGCACTTCCTCATATTGTGGTTGACCATTGTATGAAATTGTTTTGAAATCAAACTGTACTTTCAAGTTATCTCCGGACAAGGAAAAGTAACAAAGGGCAATAACTCCATAATAAGTCAAGATGGAGTTATGGTTCTTGTGCATGTGCTTGATCATTGCATGAAGTTGTATTGAATTCCAACTTGTGGTTTTCAAGTTATGCTCCGGACAAGGAAAATGCAACGGACCGCTGGACCGACCGACCGACCGACCAACCGACCGACCGACCGACCGACCACCGGGTGACTCCTATATACCCCCCCAAACTTTGTTTCGGGGGTATAATAATGATTTTACTGTAGACAATTACTAATCTTTCAAAAAGTAATTCCTATATCTTTCAATAACTGGAAATATGTCCCCTGGGAATGCAAAGCCCTTTCACTTTGTCAGGGGCCATAGCTTAGCAATGCATCAATGAATTTCATAACAAAACCCCAGGTGGGAAACACCCTATGTTGATAAGTTTAGTTCAAATCGTCATAATATTATGTGGCAAAAGATTGACAGATGGACGGAAAAAAGAAAATTAATATACCCTTCCTCACCCTTCCCCAGTCCCCACAACCCATCCAAAGACCTTTTAAAGAGTGAGCATAAAAATGGTCATCCTCGTGGGCAAGCAATAACATTAATTCAAAATGAGAGCACACAAACAAAAAAAAAAAAGAAGAAACCAAGACAAATTGAGGTAGAAAACAATCATTGCCAAACAATTTTGCTAAATTACCTTGTTTGGATTTCTGTTTGAAACTAATTTGGCAGAAGTACCTTGAGACTTTCGGTTAAAGATCACTACCACTCGCCAATTTGAATAAATTACACCAGCAGTTTAGGTTTCCAATCCCCTAATATCCAGCGCTAGACGCCACAATTTCCATCAGATTAGATGTGTAGCAAGTTTTGTCCTTAACATCCATCATTTACAATTTAAGTGTAACTCCCAAATGTTTTTGTCACTATTTCGAGTTGCACGAATTTAAGCTATAACTTATTTTGTTTTACGCTGACTGAGGAACACATTCTTCCTACATTTACAAAACTTTCTTGACAGTTCATGGAATGGACAAGTACTTTGTGCATGGGACACCTACAGAAGACTTTCACCCCAAATAGGATTGAAATCCACAACAGTCATATCTGCAATCATATGCTTCCATTGAACCTAGTACAAACTTAAGGAAGATGATAATTGCTAAAAAAAGCACTGCATGCAGATGCCAATACTTGTCTGTTTTTGTCTTAAGTAGATAACAGATAAATGAAACAAGAGGGCCATAGAGGCCCTGATTCGCTCACCTGAGTAAAGGGTTACCCAAGGAATATCTGTACTAAAATATTTTGAAATCTGGCCAGTAGTTTTGAAAAAGATGATTTTTAAAGTTTTCATTTTTTTTTTCCATTGCCATGGCAACCAGAGTTCTACATGGATCAAGTTTATTTTAGCAACTTTCGTGAAGGTTCACCCAAGGATCATCTCTGCCAAATTTAATAGAATTCTGTCAAGCGGTTTCAGAGAAGATGTCATTTAAAGATTTCACTATATACATATAAGGCAAATTAGCCCCGCCCATGGCGGCCATGTTTTTTTTACGAACTGGAATAATTTTCAGGAATCTTGGTAGAAGGGTACCCAAGGAACATTTGTACCAAAATATGAAATCTGGCTAGTAGTATTAAAGGAGATTATTTTTTAAAGATTTCATGATTTTTTTCTTTCTGTTACCATGGCAACCAGAGTTCTACATGGATCAAGTTTATTTTAGCAGCTTTTGTGAAGGCTCACCAAAGGCTCATCCCTGCCAAGTTCAATCAAATTCCGTCCAGTGGTTTCAGAGGAGATGTCGTTTAAAGCAAATTGTTGATGACGGATGACGCATGACACAGGGTGATCAGAAAAGCTCACCTTGAGCACATAGTGCTCAGGTGAGCTAAAAAGAACAAAAACAAAACTGCCATTTGTAAATGACTTGCTCTAGTTTGGTGTACTTTAAAAGACAAACAGATGGACAGCTGGACGAACGGACAAATAGATAGACAGTTGTGTAGCTTTTGTCATGGTTTACATGTATTAAAAGTAAAAGTAAATGGCACAAACGACAACAAAACAAGATTGTTGAAAATACTTTTTTTCTTGGAAAAACAGCTGAGCTAATAAAGGTAATTTCCTACTATACTGAAAGTTTACCTTTGAAAATGAAGAGCTGGATAATGATCTGTGGCACTTTTTGTCTGACTTTGACTTCTGTTGTCGAGGCAAGATCAGGGCAACAACATGGACCACGGCCACAACAATGGAGCAGCAGAGGGAGCTTGTAATTGCCATGGCGATGGTTGTCGTCTGCACGTCCCCGCTGAAGAAGATGACATCACGGACAGCCCAGGTGAGGAACTGACACAGTGTGTCAGTCATGGCTGATTTCCCCTTATCTATAAATAGAATATGATGTCAGCTATATAACTACATAAATCAGCAAATCAAACTATTACATTCCAGAGAATAGTTTTTAGATTTTTTTTTTACCTGTTGATTTCTACTTTATAAATATATATATAAAATTATAAGATAATGAACATGTTTATATTGGCAATTTAATTGGCTGTGATGTCTTAAACATTTTATTTATGACAATATAACAAATTTTATTGAAAGAAAAAAAAAGTGAAAATATTCAAAATACGATATTTTATCAGGAAATGAGTGTCAGTTTTTGGTTAGGGGATACAGCCTGTGTAAGGTAGTAAAATCACTATGCAATCTACAGATTTTGATAAATATGAAATACTGACATAACACCCTTGTGCTATTGAAACACTTCAATTATTCAAACAACTTTTTTGTGGCCACTTAAATTTCAACAGATTCTTTTATACAAACACCTCCATCCAACCCTAGGGTGTGGTTAAACTGATATTGGCATAGGTCAATCACCGCCATTGATAAATCCATCAAGAACCAGCACACTGTGCTTCTACATAGAAAGATCGTTGTTTCCATATCTACAAATTTATTACACAACTTAAGACATCACTTCTGATTTATGATACATCTTAAACCCATTACTGTAATTAATCTGGAAAACTGATAACTGAATGCTAACAATATTGAAATCCAGACAGGAACCAAAACAGGAACCATAACGGCTGACATGATGAGACTCTGGCTTTCATCCAGACTACCCTTCTAACCCCTCAATAAACCTGCACATCAGTTCCTGTCAGACTCAAACACTGAAACTAGTGTTCAAGGATTGAGAGTTTTAAATTTCATTTTCTTGATATTTATACTGAAGTTCCATTCAGTGACTCATGAATCATGAAGATAGACTTGCCTTAGAGAAATCAGTAAAAAGAATGTCTGTCTTTGGTCAGTATATATCAGTTAAAAGGGTTCACTTCTTTAGTGGTCAGTATATGCCATAAGTAAAAAGAGCATCTGTCTTTAGTGGTCAGTATTTGAAATCAGTGAAAAGGGCACATGTCTTTAAAGCCCATCATATTTCATATTAAGTGACACAATTTTCGTGAAAAAGAAAATATAAAATAAAATAACATTTACAAATTGTAGACTACAACAAATGGTACAAAATATGCAAATATTTGCTGTAAATTAACAGTAAAACTCGATGAAAATGTTGATTAGATTACGCAGTTTAGTATTTTGGATAGATGTCTTCACATTTTGAATTCTATTCAGTATTCCTGAAGACAGTCTATAATCAGAAATAATTGAATTTGGAAATCCATCGCTGAATCACAATTTGTTTATCTGCTAAGTCATCAATTAATGTACTTGTGATTCCTTACAGGAGACATACTGAAGGTCTATGGAAAAGGTCAGAAAATTGATGAAGATATGCAGAGTATGTAAATGAGTTTTTTTGTAAACAACCGGATGATCTTTTGTAAAAGATTCTTTCTTATTAATGCAAGGGGCCTCCGTGGCTGAAAGGGGAAAATCGCTGACTTAAACACTCACTCAGCCCCTCACCACGTGGGTTCGAATCCCGGCAGGGTCATTCGGATTTTCATGTGAGGAAGCCTTCCAGCTGGCTTGCGGTAGGTCGGTGGTTCTACCCAGATGTTTCCCTGCATTCGGGGTCTTCCTCCACCTGTAATTAGCTGGACATCGCTATATGACTGAAATACTGTCGAAGCGACGGTAAACTCAAATAGTCAAGTCAAGTCTTATTAATGCAGTAATGTTTTTTTGTTAATGAGTATGTACATATTTCATCTGTTAAGTTCACATTTTGCTTTTCTGGCAGAAGAATATACACTTCTTTAGAAATAATAATGGGCCTTGAAATCAGTGAAAAGTCTGGCACCTGTCTTGACTGATCAGTATACTGAATCAATGAAAAGGGCTTGATATTTCTGCACTTACTTGCCATAACTCCTGGATGAACACTAATGTAATCTGACAGTTTGATGTGGTTATCTGTGAAACACTAAGTAAACTGACATAATCATCAATTCACCACTGCACACAAAACCTTTTATCTATTGTTCCAGAGAGACCCGATCACCCAGACCTGTGAGAAACTAAATGTCAGCCATTGAAATCTAACCTTATACAGGAACAGACCAGCGCCACTTTATATCACAATTCAATCAACTGAATTTAAACCTAAAAGCTTTGAAATTCTCTCGGTCTGGGTCATAAAACTTGGGAAAACATCAAACAGAGAGTGCCATGTCAATGAGAGGGATTTATCTGACTGACTTGCACCCCTCCAAGTGGCAGAATCTGAATGTCCATATTGGCAAATCCTCTGGTGCATTATGGGAAGGGATTTCTTTCAATATTTTATATCAGAATTTGAAATGTCAGGAAAAACCTACTACTGCCAAAATTCACTACCTTATTATTAAAGCTGACAGAAAAAACTTTTACATAAGCAAAGAGAAAACTGTCTGAAGCATCCAGTCGAGGGAGTAAAAGAAAGTGATTGCATGGCTCTATAGTGGCTGTTGTATCAACCCGTTACCACATAAAGTTTCATTTAAATGCACTGGCAAATAGAGCAGACCCAGATCAGACTGTTCCCTCCAGGGAAAGTCTGATCTGGGTCTCCTCCGTTTGCTCATACAATATTGTAGCTCAGTTCAACACAGTCTGCACAGGAAAGATAAAAAGTCTTTGTGTCATATACTGTAGAAATTTCTGTAAATTAATATTCATCAAGGCATAAATTTGTACATGGAAATTCATGGAGTCATTTTAGAGTTTATAAAGCACAGCCAAAGGAACAAGAGAAAGTTACTGCAAAGCCTAGAAGACTGCTTAAAACCAGTACAGAGAAGACAAATCTGAAACCAAGTAAATCAGGTGTTTACAACTTTAAGGACAAATAATTGTATGAATATACAATGTGTGTGTGAGAGACTGATAAAACAAGCTGATAATGAAACACAAACATATGATTAACAGCTGCAGAACTGCGATAATTAGCTTTCAATATTCACACACACACATAGGGCTTTTTTTCCTTCTTTATCAGGGGCCATTCACAGGTGCCTTCCCCTCTGAAAAATTCTTTAAATTTATGCAGTTTTCCCAAACTTGCATCTTAATCCAGGAGTTTTCTTTCCCCTATGAAAAAAAAGGTCATATTTTCCCTAAAATACAATATTAAGACCCCTTCCCCAACATCGGAAAAAGGCCTGCCCCACCACCCCAAACAACCAGACTCAATGCTTGTAAGCAGTACTTGGTAAAAGCTAATTCACATGAATATGGAAATGCAGGGATATGCATTTATATGTTATTTTAAAAATATCTATTTTTTGCATAAATAGTAAGTCAGTATATGTTTTTATTATTTATCTATTTTTTTGCAATAATAATAAGTCAGTATATGTTTTTATCATTTATCTATTTTTTGCATAAAGCATGAAGCAGTCTTAAAGGGGACATATTTGCAAATTCAATAACAAAGGCAAAACAACTCAATAAAAAGGACAATAACTTCAGGAAATTATAATGAAAAACACCTGTAATAGCTGATTAATCATAATTAATAAAGAGAACCATGTCAAATGATGCGAAACCAGATTTTCAAGAGTTATCCCAGGCAAGACAATCTATTTTTAGTAACAGTGACCTTGAACCTAATGATCTGAAAAACAATCCCAATCTTCCTCTTCCTATAAAGTATCTGCATACTTTATTTGACCATCATACTTCAATCCTAAAAGAATTTTTTTGATGAGGGAAAAAAATCTATTTTAGAAACAGTGACCATGACCTTGACACTACCGTCCTGGAGATCAATCCCAAATCTTCCTACCTACCAAGTTTGAAAACTGTATCTTTAATCTAACCAGAGATATTAGACGAAAATAAAATATTCCCTATATATTATATATAGGAAGAAACTTCAAAGGGGCAGAAACTCAGACTTTTATGGTAACAACAAAATTCCCAAACAAGAAAGTCAGTAGAACTGACAGATGCTCCCCGAAGAACGTCATTGTTACAATGGGTGGGAGGATATGTTAGTGACACGGAATGCTTACATACATGTAACACCAAAAACTGGCAAAAAATTTAGGAACTTGGTCAAGCCGAAGATATGCACATCTCCTCTTGGTAATAAAGCTTCACATAAAAAGTTTTGTTGAAATCAAGCCGTTAGTTCCTGAGAAATAGTCCGGACAAGGAAAGTGTGACGGACAAACGAACGAACGGACGGACGAAGCGGCGACTATATGCGTCACCTTCAGTGAGCATAAAAAAAAGTAAAAAAAAGCTCTTAACTCTCTAAACAGTAAACCATATTATATATTCTTGTTCCTTTTGATGAGACAGAAGATAAAATGGTAAATACTTTGGTGTCCCCCAAGATCACACAGGGTCAGGCCCCACCCCCAAAATTTTACTTAGGACCTTTCAGCTCAAAGCTGTTGAAATCCCCATTCCTAAATCATATCTATTCTAATTTGGAGACTTAGTACTACTGAAAATTAAGTCATACATTTCAATGTGTGCTCATATCAAAGAGGTTAACCAACACTCTTGACATATGACTGGATATTTGAAATAGTGTATAATGGCCTAAACAACAATTAGCTGACATGATTATGATTGACATTACTAGCATATTGAATTTTGTGGGGTTTTGTTTAAATGATATCTCCTGTTAAATTAGGCAAATGACATGAATATCAGTCAACAACATGGTAGTAGGGGCCATAACTCTCTTAAAAATTGAGGAACCAGGTCACGTTGATGATATGCATATCTACTCTTGGTAATAAAGCTTCCCATAAAGTTTCATTGAATTCAATCCATTAGTTCCTGAAAAATAGCCCGGACAAGAATCATGCAATATGTACTATAGGCCTAAAAGTCAAGGGGCCTTAACTCTTTGAAAAATTTAGGAATCGGGTCATGCTGACGATATGCGCATCTCCTCTTGGTAATAAAGCTTACCATAAAGTTTCGTTGAATTCAAGCCATTAGTTCCTGAAAAATAGCCCGGACAAGAATCATGCAATATGTACTATAGGCCGAAAAGTCAATGGGAAATTTAGGAACCGAGTCATGCTGAGGATATGCGCATCTCCTCTTGGTAATAAAGCTTCCCATAAAGTTTCGTTGAATTCAAGCCATTAGTTCCTGAGAAATAGTCCGGACAAGGAAAGTGTGACGGACGAATGGACCAAGCGGCGACTATATGCGTCACCTTCAGTGAGCATAAAAACATGCATATCTTTACATGTATGTTGTCCATTTGTGAAATTTTGGGTAAATCACAACAATAGTGTGGAAGGAGTTAGACTCACAAGACTTGTTCCCTATATATTCTATACAGGGAAAAAATTCAAACTGACATAACTCCTGTAATAGTTGATGAATCGTAATGAAAATTGCAGGTGCACAAGTTCTCAAAGTAGGAAGGATTCTATGTAAAGTTTCATTAAATTGGCCAAAAACTGTAGAAGAAGCGCACACAAAAAATTGTGTCTACAGATGGATGGACGACCTGATTCCAGTATACCACCATCCCCCCCTATAATTAAGTGAGATCGATAGTACTGGTACAGCCCCCTTGCTTGGGGCTCAACATGCAAAGGTAGTTCCAGGACTCAGGTTGGCCCGGTGTAAGGATAATGTGACTGGGTGTGGTATGATCATGCCACAAGTCATGTCTATGGCGTGATACTGCAGTGTGGCAGCACTGATACCTGTGTCAGTCTCCAAATGACTGAAATACTGATGGTGGAATTATGTTAAACCCAACAAACAAAGTGAGGTCACTTCATACAATTTAGGACAAATACAGACATCAGCAAGAAATCAATACATTCCATCCAATATGGCTCATTCAGACTCCATCTATCAATCATAACTACATGTTCTGCCTTAATGACAAGTAACACCATCAAACCTTGAGCAACAGGTGAAAATAACCATTGTAATCATCTCATGGTGACCACTGTTGACCTCAACATTTCTTGCATGTGACAGTAACAAAGCTAATTACTGCCACTGTTGGAAATACATGAACTTAGCAATTAACAATTTATTTAGTTTTTTGGAAAAACTTGACTTTTTAGATGCTGATATCAAAGGCTAATAAATTTTTGCTAAATTACAAAATGCTAATATTTAAAAAAATAATTATTTAAAACAATGTACTAATTAATATAAAATAAAAATTTTATGAAATTATAAATCATTTTTAAAAATAGAAATCAAAAAATTTTTAATTTTGCCTAACTTACAAATTATTAAAGGCTAATAAATCCTTGCCAAACATGCACATTGTAAAAGGCTAATAAATTCTTGTCAATTCAATTTAATATCTTTATTGGTTTAAAATAGCAATATGCATGTTCATAAGCATAAACAATAGTAAACATAAATTATATGTAACTTAGTAATAAATTCTTGTCAAACACTTATAGTCAATCAACACCATGAAAAGACCTATGCGAACAGCATAAAACCAGATCAGCCTGCGAGTAACTCACAGGCTGATCAGGTTTTATGCTGTTCGCTGCTCCTTGGTGGTCTGGAAATGAGGATTTTGTAATTAAATTTGGTAAGGTTTAACTGTGGTTTTCTGCAGATCAGGCTTTATTGAGGGTGTCAAAATGAGTCTATATGAGGGAAAGGGTTAAAGACAGGTGAATTCTGCCTAAAATATAAATTATCAAAGGATAATTAATTCTTTCCCAAAAAGCACACACGCAATACCAGTATTAACACTACTCATGACGGCCACTTCCAAACATTCTGTCCCTCAATCAGTATCATGAATATTTCAGCTTTATACATTTTTGACTGTCTTGATCTTGCTTAATTTGTCAGTGATCTATGGATCTTCTTCTGCAGATTTATCAGATCAGTTACGACTGTCAGCCATTTTCAGGTTGATCAAGGTTTTTATAAGTTTCCTGACCTTATTTAAACTATGTGTGTATATACAGGTATCAATTTCTAGTACAAACCCTTATTTGACAGACTTATCAGAAGCTTGAGGTTTTGCAAAGGTAACTTATCTAATTTAGCCTTCATGTATAAAAAAAATCAGAAAGTAAAATGGTACTTAGGTATGTTTTTTATACTAACGACTCAAACTGTGCCCATAAGTTTCAAGAGGGATTTGAGTATGATACTAAATTTTGAGCCTGAGATCATACTTTAAGTATTTTTGAGAACACGGATCCTAGTAATGTGGTTTCAACGTCCACCCCATGCAACTTATGTACTATACTGTCACCGAGACTTAGATTATAAAAGTAATGATATAGAAGCAAGAGGCTTGAGAGAATTTACTGGAAATTTGGTGAGTTAAAGAAAGATAGATACAAATAGAAAGAAGAACCAAGTGACAATATTGCAGAAAGGCAGCATCATGTCTCATGAAGACAAAAGTCTCAAAATGACAGAAATATTGTTGGTGGAATGTTTAAACCAAGCAAACAAACAACAATCAAACCAACATGAAGTATCCATGCGGTGATACATTTATTGATTTAGAACTTGATGTCTATAATGGCGTGTATGTATACATTCTCGATTTATTATCACATTCACTGTTCCAACACTAGTTAGAAGTCACAATGAAATAAACAGCATATGGCTTGTTTCATTCTACCATGACAAACCCTATTGTTTTTATTACCACGCAAAACATTTTCTGTACAATAAAACCAAGGTTGTTAGAATAACTAGCATTATGAAATCAAGGCGTTAATGATAAAAGTCATCAGCGCTTCATATTCACACCTTTTAACAGAAATAAAAACATCAACTGCATGACTGGCTGTGCACTGATAATACATCATTATTCTCTATATCATAAAAGTCATTAACTCTTGTTTTGTTCAGTGTAACACTGAAACATTATATTTCTGCACATGGTATTCATTTGAAAAATAAAGTTGTTTGTTTTCTAAAGCTCTAGACACCTTGTGACGTGTTTTCAAGTGACTGATTGTAACAATCCATTAGTCAATTCAATAATGCATTGACAATCTGGGAAAAATTTGTTCAGATTCAATAAATAACCTGTTAACACAAAAACCATTAATTTTGCACAGATGAGTGTAACAATGCACAGTCCATTTGTAGACATTTTTTGTTGATCAATTACTCCTTACCACCCATTCTATAGACACATTTTGATGCCTTGTCAGCACTCTACAGACCCAGATCACACAGTTCCAGGAAGAAGCAGTCTGATCTGGATCTCCTCTGGGTTTTTTCATATAATACTATGTATATATATTAACCCTTTCCCTCAT
>CM037790.1:12270739-12320739 GCA_021229015.1 Solen grandis | reverse complement strand
TAAAATAACTGATTCACTAACAGTAAATCATGATTAGAAGTCCCTGAACAGTTACCGATTAACAGTCAGGTCAGCTAACTATCAACAGACTGAAATCCTTAGTAGTAACTGACTAAAAGTCAAGTATCCTAGCCAGAAGCGGACTCAGTCCTCAGTTGTGACACTGTAACAGTCAAGTCGAATAACTGTCCATGGACAGAAATCACTAGTAGTGACCGACTAACAGTCAGGTCAGCTAACAGTTGAAGGACTCACTCCAAAATACAGTAGTGACCAACTGAAACTGATGTCATCTAAAAGATGACAAACCAAATACAGTAGTGACCAACCGAAACTGATGTCATCTAAAAGATGACAACCAAATACAGTAGTGACCAACTGAAACTGATGTCATCTAAAAGATGACAAACAAAAAGTATCCAAAGAACAATTTCAAACTGATGTCATCTAAAAGATGACAAACAAAAAGTATCCAAAGATCAATTTCTATATGCTTGTAGGCAAAGGTGTGTCTTTAATGCCCTTTTGAAAGAATCCTTTGTGTTTAAATGTCTAATTCCGACAGGAAGAGAGTTCCAGAGTTTTGGTGCAGCATATGCGAAACATCTATCCCCATATGTCACAGTCCGACATTTTGGTACTACAAGTTTGAGAGAATCACTCTGAGATCGCAACTGTCTTTTTGGCTGGTAGATTTCCAACATTGTCTTGATATAAGCTGGTGCTTCATTGTGCAGTGCCTTGTAGGTTAGAGTGAGAATTTTGTATTGAATCCTACTTTGTACAGGAAGCCAGTGAAGTTCTTTCAAAACAGGGGTTATATGGTCATATCGAGAGGTTTTTGTTATCAGCCGAGCAGCTGTATTCTGCATATTTTGTAACTTGTTTAAAATGCTCTTTGGTGTTCCCTGCAGAAGAGAGTTACAGTAGTCCATTTTCGAGGTTACAAGGGAATTCACTAGAACCTTTGTTGCATCATCTGTTAGATATTTTCTGATGTGACCAATTTGGCGTATCTGCCCATAACACGACCTGCTGACCGCAAATTTGCCATTGATTTTCTTCAAGGTTAAAGAAAAGAAGTGCACCGTTGCTGTGAGCGGAATATACCTCTTAGGTGTTTAGACCTTGATCATATTTACGTATACTCAGATGTCTAGCCACGATATCACGATAAGCGTCACTAATTCACGATCCCATTGATCCAGGTGATCGATATATACCGATCTTTGTCTTATTCCAATTATATCGGTTATTATCGACATTGCCAGTCCTCGAAAATATTCTCTAATTATTCTTATCATTTTGACGAAACTATCTCACACGAAGTTCTTCTCATGAAAAGAAAAATAACCTTTATTGCTGTAAAAATATACACGCTGAGTTCATTTATTTCAATATTTTATTATTGTCTTTTTATTATAGCTACAATCGCTTCCGAATATATGGGAATATCTTATTTCGTAAAGGCGATGTAGCCAAAATGATAAATATAGTTAAAATACTTGATGGTCTTACTAATATGCGAGAAAAAATAACTATTAAAGATAAACTATCATAGTAGGAACCCAAAATATATATACCGATATCATCAAGGTATTTACCGTTGGATTTCCATCTAGCTTAACTTCGTTTACGGTACATGTATATAAGTACTTGTAAGCTACTTGCTTACAAATGAAACCACGCTTAGTATATTCATGGTGTTTTCTGAGATCAAAACTGTACAAGGTCACGGTAGCCGGTCACAATGTTTTATCTGAGATCAAAACTGTACAGGAAAAAACTGTACAAAACTAAGATCAAAATGTTTTATCTGAGATCAAGTTTGTACAAAGTCAAGGTAGCCTATCAAAGTGTTTTATCTGAGATAAGACTGTACAAGGTCATGGTAGCCGGTCACAATGTTTCATCTGAGATCAAGATTATACAAGATCACGGTAGCCAGTCACAATGTTTTATCTGAAATCAAGACTGTACAAGGTCACAGTAGCCGGTCACAATTTAAAACCCTTTTTAAGATCAAGACTGTACAAGATAATGGTAGAAGGTCCCAATGTTTTATCTGAGATCAAGTTTGTACAAGGTCACGGTAGCCGGTCACTATGTTTTTTTCTGAAATCAAGACTGTACAAGGTCACGTTAGCCGGTCACAATGTTTTATCTGAAATCAAGGCCGTACAAGGTCACGGTAGCCGGTCACAATCTTTTATCTGAAATCAAGACTGTACAAGGTCACGGTAGCCGGTCACAATGTTTTTCCTGAAATCAAGACTGTACAAGGTCACGGTAGCCGGTCACAATGTTTTTCCTGAAATCAAGACTGTACAAGGTCACGGTAGCCGGTCACAATGTTTTTCCTGAAATCAAGACTGTACAAGGTCACGGTAGCCGGTCACAATGTTTTTCCAGAAATCAAGACTGTACAAGGTCACGGTAGCCAGTCACAATGTTTTATCTGAAATCAAGACTGTACAAGGTCACGGTAGCCGGTCACAATGTTTTATCTGAAATCAAGACTGTACAAGGTCACGGTAGCCGGTCACAATGTTTTATCTGAAATCAAGACTGTACAAGGTCACGGTAGCCGGTCACAATCTTTTATCTGAAATCAAGACTGTACAAGTTCACGGTAGCCGGTCACAATGTTTTATCTGAAATCAAGACTGTACAAGGTCACGGTAGTCGGTCACAATGTTTTATCTGAAATCAAGACTGTACAAGGTCACGGTAGCCGGTCACAATGTTTTATCTGAAATCAAGATTCTGCAAGGTCATGGTAGCCGGTCACATCAAGACTGTACAAAATAACGGTAGCCGGCCACATTGTGTATATGAGGAAAAAATTCTGTATGTTTTTGCAACTACAAAAAAATGCTGAGTCACTTATTTTAAGATAAAGAACAACATTCATGATTCATATATCGTGTACCCGAGATAATGATGAACATTCCTCCCTGTCACAGACAGTTTTATCTGAAATTCTAAGTTTGTACAAGGTTTAAGTGACCACTTCATATCACCACACACAATCAGATACATGTACAGTAAAATCATAAATTTTCGCGGGGCACCAATTTTTCCCTTGATTTTGTGAAGACGTTTTATCCATGAATATTAACCCCACGAATATCGTTCATTTAACAGAACCCGCGTTAGAGCATGCCCCCCCCCCCCCCCCCCCCCCCCCCCCCCCCAAGCGAATGATTGCATCCACGAAATTTCATTTTTACATATTCGACGAAAATTAATGCCAGCGAAAAAAAATGATGTTTGTGCCACCTGCTGTAAGCAGAGATGACACATAGGGATCACTTTTCCGTCGTCCGTCCGTCTGTCACTTTTTTTCCGTCACGCTTCAGCAGGTGACACACGTGTTTCAGAGAATACTCTTGTTAAAGGACCAAATTACACTGACGAACGCTCGGGTAAACTAAATACCTTAATGTGCATGTAATTGTCCCTGAAGTATTCAATCATGACGGACGACCTCCTCCGACCATGCTCAGCAACATCATAGGAAGTTAGGGCAGATTTCACCGGTTTTTCTTCCTCCGGGGGATGTGTTATCCGCACTGTCTTTCTAGGCTTAGACGCCTTGCATGACTCCATTTGTAATTAAGCCTAAGCGACTGTTCAGTTTTGTCAATTTATGGAATCACTCGCTAACTATTATCTGAATGTTTCTCATGGAAATGTTCCAGTTCCATCCAATATTTCTGTAGAATGAAGTTCAATAAAATACATTGATTATGAAGGTGTTTTAATATCTTTAAAAAAAAATTAAAATAACTCCTTCAAAAATTAAAGGAAGCACTAAGTTCCATTCTGTTAAATTCAAACTTTTAGTTCCTGTGTTAGACCAGTACTTTGAGCCTGGGAAGATCATGGGCTAATCTTAAGATAAAGTCCTGTAATGGTCTCTTGAATATCTACCAAGATAGCCAAGGTTACCTCATGAAACATTAGGAAACCTTTGTTATCTCCGTGAAAGGCCATGAGGTCCGAAATGTAGCGGAACCATTACAGGGAATTTACCTTAACGTGGATCGAACAAACATCCTCTGTGTCCACTGCCACGTATATTACCACTTGACCGCGGTGTACATTAAGAAAAGACTGAACTACAATACTGTGAAAGTCCCATATAGGGAGCAATGTTAACTACAAATGTAGTGCTAATGTATTTTTCATAAAGCTTTTTGGGCAAAATTTCAGATATAGTTATTTATAAGTGTGCTTGTTTACAAAGCAAAGAAACCTCTGTCTATATTTTTATACTATATGATAAATTTATTCTTATTGTGGCTTTTAATTTTCAAGTGATGCAAAATAATTGGTTTGTAACATAATAATTCAGCTAAGTTCAATTTTGAGTATACCTAAACTCTTAATTTTGTTCAGTAAGAGGAACCATGCATAAAATATGGTAAAAATGTCACCATATACGAGATAGGTCGATGTTGACTTTTGACCTGAACGACCAGTGCAGAACAAGATTGTTCTGTTTGTTCAGTCATTACATTTTCAGAAAGCACCAAGGGTATAGTCCAAAATGAAGAAAGGAAAAGTCCAGAAAATTTAGCATGGTAAGGCTAAAATGTAACGACTGCATTAAAATACACGTACTGTTTAAAATACATGCGTTCACGTTTTTTTACATTTAACAGCAATAGTTGTAACAATTGAATATAAATTAACTACGTCATAATTCAAACATTTTGAATAATAATAACATGATATTAATAATACCTTAAATGATTACTCCTTCATGACTGCTTATTTCGAAAACAAAATCACCAAACACTATGATACTCGAAAATTAAATCACTTTTCAAACAGCTTTTAAAACATCTTATCCTTCCCCCTTAACATTAAAACTTGGAATGATTAAGAACAATATTCACATTGTCACACGCTGCATATTCTAGAGACCTCTGTGTGAAAAAGAAACCAAACGAGTGAATCCCCTGTTTTTTATCAACAGATCGTATCTATAAGATTTGGGTTACACCGAGCTTAAACTTTCTTAAGAAGTTTACATTCAGTACGCACGTGGATATAACGCGTTGGCCCAAACTAATAAAGACCCACTTCACAGCGGCAACTGTTACTATTACGTGTCTGAACTCTCGATCTATTGTTTATATTTTAACTCCCCACAGTTGCGGATCAAGGTATACATACCTGGGTTGTGGGGTGGGGGTGGGGCACAATTTTGGATACCGTGGTCCACTGAACGATTCAGCGTGTGTATGTGTAAGTGAAGTGTGTGTGTGTGGGGGGGGGGGGGGGGGGGTCAAAAAAAAGCAGTCATGAAGGAGCTCCCACTGATACTGTTTGTTTGTTTGTTTGGTTTAACGTCCCACCGACAGAAATTCAGTCATTTGGAGACGATGTCTAGTTGAGACAGATATAGTGCTGCCACACTGCAGTATCACGCCGTAGACATGTGGCATGATACCACACCCAGTCACATTATCCTGACACCGAGCCAACCAGTCCTGCAACTACCAGTATATGCAGAGCGCCAAGCAAGGGAGCTAAAACTGTACCATTTTTTACGCCGTATGTCGCGGCCGGGGATCGATCCAACGACTTCCCGCACCCGAGCACTGATACTGTAAAAATAAGTCGGTGACACGATGTCATACTTTATGGCATTACCGTAATGTTAGTTTACATACCAATGTGTTTATAATTAATAATCTACCACAGACCGATGATAGTGAAACATTTTATTGAACCGCGAAAATAATTAGTCGCCTAGAAAACCTACAACAAAACGCACCATTGCTCTGTCAATATATACAAATGTATTTGTTTTCTTTGAGCTGTTTAATCCGATTATAACGTTAATCTAAAATTAAGGGTAAAGCGATTACGCCTGTCCCTATATTTGCTTATAATTAAAAATAATCTGACTTGAATAGATGACTAGGCAAAAACTATGCGATTTTTGAGGTGGAAAAAGACAGAGAAAGGCCAACATATAAGACACGGTTTTATTGCATATAAGGTAAAAACCAACGCATATGTGCTTCGATAAGTTTTCGAAATGCATTATATTTATTTCATTTATTTTTTGCTGTTGTTTTTGTTATCTAATAAGACATCTTACAATTCAAACAGAGTGCCTTGAATGGACAAGTATTTGTGTCTGGAAAGGTCCTTCAAAAGTCTCGTCTCTAAACGAGTATCGAACTAGCGACCTTCGTGACCAATACCACTTGGTCGTGGCGTTACTTCTTTACCTTTTCGTACCTGATAAGGTAAAAAAAGTGAAAAAGTTCTTTGTTCACGCTAAAATATCCAACCATAGAGTCAGTAGGTTAGCAAAACATTTTTTCTCTATGTGTCCTTATATTAAGAGGATGTGACGAAAAAAAAATGTCGCAATCGAACACATATTTTTTTAAAGTTTAATGACTTGAATTAGACATGAAAAGAGTAAAAATAAACAAAATACACGTACAGTGTATTTTGAAACCATGACTAAATTCTCTTTTTTTATCTTATATTTTTTTTTATTTCAAAGTCAAGACTAAGTGTCTAAGATCTGTATGAATGGGATATTTTTTTTCGAATTTCATTTCTAAATGAACATTTATAACGAGCAAATAAAATAATAGAAAATAGCTCTTAATATCCAGCGCACAAAGTCAAAATCAATGACAAATAATTGTAAACAAATATAATTGTTCGTTATTGTCATACATTATAGATACACATCGGAAATCGATGGTTACTCTATTGTAACTGATATTTCATGAACGTTTCATCTTTTATTTTCTATCATTTTCTTTTATCTCTTGCTTAAAAAATATAAAATTATCACATTATTACAAGAGCTCTAAGGGACAGCATGCCCAACTGAAGCGCTTATGGTTTTACGAAGGAGAAAGCCGGAATAACACGACTGGATTTTTTTTTTTTTTTTTTTTTTAGTTGAGATTGCATATTTACAATATTGGGACACTACAAAATGTTCTGTAAATAAATGTGGCCCATTGTAATATAGTTAAACTTGCCAGGAGCTATCAGGATCTCTTCTGTTTGCTCATACAATTTTGTTGCGAAAATGACATAGTCTACACTACAAAAAGCAACGTCCATTGTTACATATATTATTTAATGCTCAGTATATTGATATTCGTCTTATCAAATAATTAGATTGAATATTCGTTAGATCAGGGTTAAACGGTCAGTCAATAGGACAATAGAGCCTGCTGAAAGGAAATTTAAAACTGTATAGTAGATAATGAAGAAAAGAAAGGTGAAAAGGGAGGGGGGGGGGGTCTTTGTCGCCTAAATAGTCATCATTTATGAACAATGCATAATGCAAAGCGTTTATATCTGGATGCTTATTCGTTAACGGTTTTTATCGTAAAACTTTATTGTGCCAGAGATGTTGAGATTACTGTAAAAAAAAAATGGATATAGAATAAGTAAATAAGATGAACATAATATTAAGATATAGATCGACATTTTCCGGACTCATAATACTGGCCTTTTTATAAAGCGGCCGCTAATAAATTGGAGAGTGTCGGAACGTACACCAATCATGTTACTTCGCCAATCTCCGGAATCCTTCGGCGCAAAAATACAAATGTGCATGTGCTTGGATAAAGTGACTTGAGTGCGAGAAATAAAATTTGTTTATAGACATGAATGACGATCAGTACGAACTGCTTTGTGGGTAACTTGAAATTTGAAAAGGAAAGCCTGCAGATTAATTTCAGTTTTGGTGATTATCCACTTCAAGTGGTGAAAAGTAGTTCCAATATGTCGTTTGTGACGTCAGTGTGTATGCAACTGAAGGATTAGTATGTTCATGTTGTTACAAAATACAGTGAAGTTTCTTCACCCGCTTTCGAATCTGAGAGTTTATTTTTTTTAAAAATACAGAACATGAAACATAAATCAATAAATTATATATACATTTATATCATGAATGCTACGGCTTACTGATCAAGGAATAGTTTCACTCGGAAATTAAAATGACATGAACATAAACCAAACGACAAGATAGTGCACGTGCGTCTATAATATACTCCTTACACCCGCCCTGGATCTATACAAAGTGCCACCTTTTATTTTACCACAATTTTCAGAAATATCTTATTTTTAAATAGGGTTTACTCTTTAGTTTTAAATCATCGTTGGCCCAAATACGTACGGCGTCCCGTTATTGGTATCTTTTTAAAAAGGTGCTCTCACCATACCGTGGTTTAAATAAATGTGATATCAATAAAACAAATCTGAATTATACCGGATAATGTCTTATTGCAAATTCCTCAGTTAAAGTAGTCCCCTGGTGTTGCTAGAAAGGTTAACAGAACACAGATAATCCCTTTAATTCCTAGTGATCTATTACACCACGTTATTGCATATTTCTGAATAGTTTGTACGTTCTCTCCTTTTTTCTGTTTTATTTAACATAAATTCCTCACAGCACTTTTCACTATAACACCCGAAATCCCAACCAGGATTAAAGCTTAAGGCATATGACAAGTGAATAAGTTGTTGCGCACGTACAAATAGCCAAATAACCGGCTTTGAATCATTTATTAACCTGTTCATTATTGATAAAAGAAGCCTAAAAAATAATGAATGGTTCCTCTTTTCCGTCTAATATCTGGAAATTTGATCGCAGCTTTTTTCAACATAAAAGGCGATGGGTTATTATACGGAGAGCTCCTAAAATAATGACTTTCCAAAATAACGTGCTATTATCCACTTACAGTTAAAAACACTCGATACGTTTGTATACTTACTATTTATCATGGAAATGACATTAGGCTTTAAAGCCACAAATCATCAATACAAAACGAAATATCTCTATATGACTATTATATTTTCTACACTAGCGTGCTAATTGGTGTTGATTTTTTTTTCTTCATTTTACAAATCGACAATACGAGATCACGGCAATGCGATACTAGATCGGGGATTGCCAAGGAGAGAGAGAGAGAGAGAGAGACTTAGGAAAGAATATTCATAGCATACTCCTATTTTCTATCATTATAAGAAAATATATGCATATACATTCGCTCATCAACACATTCCAAAAATACGATACATTGCTGAAATATTTCAGCAAATTGTTTTATCTTCTTTTTTTCCTGAGCACAATCATGTAGATCGATGAATGTCAGGCGTCCGTCCGTCCGTCCGTCGGTCGTGCACAATAATTTGTTTGCACTATATCATCTTTATTTCTTAACCCTTTCCCTCATATAGACTCATTTTGACGCACTCAGTAGGTACCACATAAAGCCTGATCTGCAGAAAACCACAGTTAAATCTTACCAAATTTAATTACAAAATCCTCATTTCCAGACCACTGAGGAGCAGCGAACAGCATAAAACCTGATCAGCCTGCGAGTTACTCGCAGGCTGATCTGGTTTTATGCTGTTCGCATAGGTCTTTTCATGGTGTCCTCTATGAGGGAAAGGGTTAAGCAATCATCTTCAAACTTTATGACAATGTTTATAGCCATACACTCTCAGCAATTTTGATTATGGTTGATAGCGGCCCAGTAGGTCAATATTTATGGACCTTTTTTATATTAGAAAATCTTAAGTTCAAGTTCGATTGTAGCTGAAATCGGCGAATTACGTCGGTAATGGTCCTTTTATTATTAGAAAATGCCAGATTTCACTCTGTTTGCACTTTAGCATCTTTAAGAAATCATTTTCAAACTTAATGGCTATGTATAATGCAATAATCTCTTAGCCAAATTCGATTATGGCTTATATCTGCCAGTTAAGTCAGGAGTTAAGGCATTTTAAATTAAAAGAAAATGCCAGATTTCACTTTGTTTATATTTTAGCATTTTCATTTTTTAGTTATCATTTCGAAGTTTCAGGACAGTATTTATGGCATGTAATCTCTTGGTCAAGTTCGATAATGACTGATATTGGCAGGTTTTTTTCAGGAGTTATGACCCTTGAATTATAAATATAAGAAGCCAGATTTTACTTTGTTTACGCTCTATCAATTCTCATAGTAGAAAATTACAAAACTAAACCCGTTGTATTAGTGTGTCCTTTGTAATTTCAAATGTCTACGTCGTGTAATATTAATGATTTCTTCCCTATAAGACTATTAATTTGTATATGCCAACGAACGTGCTTTTAATTAAGCATCCCGACTCGAATTCCACCAATACTACTTAAAGCCAAGTTATACACTTAGTGCAAATATCCTCAATCGTTTTCCACTCCTAAAACACCTACATATTTCATTTGTCATCAAATATTGTCAATATTCTCTTTACTTCATACAGACTCATTTTGAAGCAATGGCAAGCAGAACTGACTTCTCTGTTTGCTCATATAATAGTGTAGCTACGCTTCTACACAGCCTGTAATTAAAAATCCTTTATTTCATTCAATAAATTATTATTCATCAAGTCATGAAAATGAACATGAACATCCATGAGGTAATGGTTTAAGAAGATAAAATAATGTCTGCTTAATCACGTACGTGATTTAATGGTTTGTACATGATTTACATATTACTTAGTGCTAAATATTTTGGTGGAATTTGAGCCAGATTTCTGACAGGAAACCAAGGTAACACTCCAAATCTCGCGTATTCTAAAGTATCGATTGCACTATTGACACACGTGTTGCTTCTTAAGGAAATCCAGCCATCATTAAAATTGTGATCGTTATCCCATGATCTTGGAAACTTTATCGTAATGTTAGCCTTTACAGACTATAAGCAAAAGAACATATAATTTGAAGTCAATGAATGCTTTAATCTAGTCTTTTTAAGCATTTGAAGGACTGTGGTTATAAAATAATGGTCAATGGATCACCTTCAGTTGTAAAATAATATTTCAAATATGTCTTCATCTTACTATCATGAGAATTAAACATAAGAAACGTGAAAATGCCCTGATAGCCATCTGTTTATGAAGACCCACCCTGTCACATTTAGACACAGTACCAAGAAGTCCAGAAACAATCACAGGGGCTCGAAGTTGAAACTTCGAGCCCCTTTGAAAACAATCATTCTAAGCGCCAAAACAATGCATTATTTGTGAACTAGTACCATGTTAATGGTATTGGTATGTCGCGAGCAGCGATCGAACCCACGACCCCGGTCTCGTGCATAGGCACCAGCGGCCTCGAGTAGGTCGTTTGGCCGCTCTGTCACTGGGGCCAATACATAAATATAAATAAATTACACTGACGCTAGGTATTGAAGTCTAATCAATTAGCAGATTACACGAAGCGTTTCGTGACGATCCGCCTACATGTTACTGTCTGTTCTTTTTAATCACCTTACACCATGAAACTGTAATGCAACATTGTTGAGAGAAATGAAACAAAAACAACATTAGCAATCACGCTTTAGTTCCGTTCATACCTTAACAGATCCACCCGGGGTACAGTGCGGTTTGTTACTAGTGGCTAAAACAGGGAGCACCTAAACCCCGGGTCGTCATGTGCAAGTGTGGTCGTTAATAACAGGTTGATGTTACCAGAGGTGATTGAAGCATATCTAATTCGTTACTAGAAGTAATACTGTCAATACATCTTCACGCTTCTGCTGCTGCAGCTGAAATACTAATCCTTGATATTACTATACTACTGCTACTACTACTACTATTACTCCGTGATATTACTATACTATTACTAATAATACTGCTACTACTACAACTAAATATTATCAGTATTATTACTTACAATAACAACTTCTGTTATTGCTACTACTACTACTTCATATACACCTACAAGCTACTTACTGACTACACGTGTTGATATACCTTCCTGTAAAATTTCGAGAGTCCAAATGAAGTACTTATAGAGATATAGGCGATAGAAAGTTTTCTGTGCGTTCTAAATAAAGGGCCCGTAACTCTTGCTGTTACTTGAAGACGTTTGTGTCAAAACCCAAACGGACAATTCCACTTGCTGATACACTTTCATGTAAAATTTCTAGAGCCCAAATGATATACTTTTGGATATGTGTACGTCACAAAGTTTAAACACATTCAAGGTAAAGGGCCCATAACTCTATAGTAACTTGACGACAGTGGAGTTATCACCCCTAGCGCACAAATTCACTTGCTGATATACCTACATGTAAAAGTTAATGAACCCCAAATGAAAAACTCTGGGAGGAATGCTCGAATTAAGATTTGGTGAAAGGCGAACATTCTCAATAAAGGGCTCATAACTCTGTTGTGACTGGACGACATGTGAGTTAAAAACCCTAGCGCACTAGTTAATTCCTGTAAGATTTTGAGACTACAACTGAAATACTTCCCTCCCATACATCGTGGGTGAGGAGACATGATGCACGCTCTTCCACTACTGTTGTTGATGGTGATTACAGGTATATGCACACTGGTGACCAGTGTCGAAATCCACCAACAATTCTTAGTGCTCAGAAAAACTTTATTACTTAAGGGCGAATTTCATTAGTCTTGTTTGTATACTAGTAATAAGAAATATCCAAATATTTCATTTCTTTACAATTTTTGTTAGTTAATAAAACAATAATTCATTTCAACTATGTTGTGTACTTGAACATTTCATAAAATAACAATGGTGGGTGTGTATCTACCTAGTTTAAGAATTATTTAAGTATTACTTAGCGCTAAGTATTGTTGGTAGATTCGAGCCAGGTGAAAAGTAAAGTCTATCTCAGAGTAAATAGATATTTATAATACTAGAAAGAAAGAGCCATGTTGATATGGCCATCCCCCGACGAATGCTTGCTCATTAGAAGATGTGTTGGAGAGTAGAATATTTCATTTTAAAAGATTTTTTTTCGTAATGAAGACTGATGTTTGAATTGATTATAGATACGAAACCCATGTCAAGACCTATTAATTCCACTATGTTGAGGTCTACAGGTAAAATGTCAAAGTCACTGTGACAAAAAAATTAAGCCTGAAAAATAACAAAGGGCAATAACTCATAATAATAAAGGGTATAGTTATCATTCTTATGTACTGCACTACTCCTAATCAAAAATTATGAAAGATAGAGTTATCATTCTTGTGCACTGCACTCTTCATCAATGAGATCTATCCACTTATGAGGTATCAAGCTGATATCTCAAATACTTTTTGACTTAAGCAAAAATTAAGTCTGAAAAAGAACAAAGGGCAATAACTCAAAAATTTTGAAAGATAGAGTTATCATTCTTTATCACTGCACTCCTCCTCGGTGAGATCTATCCACCTATGAAGTATCAAATTGATACCTCAAATACGTTTCGAGTTATGCTCCGGACAAAAATGTGGGACGGAAGGACGGACATTCTCAATGAAGTGACGTTGTGGGATTTTTCCTTTGATCTTTGGCCCCTTTTGCACCCCGTAATTTGCACCCCACAAGCAACAAATCAGCCCACAAGTGCCAATTGTACTCCCGAAACCCCATAAAACTAACCCTAACCCAATTTCCTTAACCCGGAGCGTCACTTGAGGGAGGGCGGACCCCACAAGCAACAAATCAGCCCACAAGTGCCAATTGTACTCCCGAAACCCCATAAAACTAACCCTAACCCAATTTCCTTAACCCGGAGCGTCACTTGAGGGAGGGCGGACCCCATAAGCAACAAATCAGCCCACAAGTGCCAATTGTACTCCCGAAACCCCATAAAACTAACCCTAACCCAATTTCCTTACCCCGGAGCGTCACTTGAGGGAGGGCGGACAGACGTACGGACGGAGACTATTATCATATCCCCCGCCGCCTTCGGTGGGGAATAAAAATACATTCTTCGCGTTTATTATAAAATGGAGATGAAAAGGCGTGGTCGAATTTATAATTATTCATAATTTAATAGATTTCTAGTCCTATGAACAACAAGCTATTTACATGTTTCATTAAATATGTATCATTAGAAGTATTGATGATACCGGTATTTGACTCTTGCAAGGCAGCTTATTTATCCACGTTTTATTCTGTCAAGCAAAAAGAGTTCAATCAATATAGAATAAATATAGACCAAGTGTCCTATCTATGGTGTTTGTCGAGAGCTGCAAAAGTTAACTTGATGTCTTTTCTACATACACCTTGCTATTCTATATGCTGAATTGGTTGAGTTATTGACTCTACAACTTTCAAACTTTTAACAATATTCTTATGGTGAAAAACACAATGAATATCGTCGAATATTAATATTTAATTTTAAGCCTATATTAAATTTATTCATTAAAAGTGGTCGATTGCTTGATACCGGCTTGAATATCTCGCCGAAAACCTATCACTTCTGGTTATACAAGAAAAGTAAACACAGGAAAGAAATACAAAAGGAAATAATTCAATGAAAGCGATCGTATACATAAATATTTTACGACCCTTCGATCGATGATGGCAAAATCAAAACAAACTTACATGTGACAATTTGCATTAAGAGGAAACGTTCTATAATTCATTTATAGAACGTAAGAGAAACAGGTGTCCAATCACACAGACGTATTCTACATGATCTAGGTTACTCAGGTGTTTTGTAAACGAAAAGTTATTGATATTGACCTCTCATATGTATTCGTTATACGCGTACTGATCTGTTAAAGATATATTGATATGAGCAATTAAAAGCGGACGTTTTGATCTATTGTTTGTAGGAAAAAAATATGTTTTGCTCATTCTAATAGCAACAGTAGCAGTAGTAGTAATAGTATTTGAGTACATTTTTTTTTTCATAAAGCACCCAGACGACTGGATAAGGGAGAAAAAAAAGAAGAAAAAAAAAAGAAAAATATGGATGTTTAGATATTGATAAAAAAGAACATAGCATTAAGAAACAAACTATATTTTAAATGTGATTAAAAAAAAGATTAGGCTAATAAATATAGTCTCCGTTCGTGCATACGCATACGTATGTAGGATAAAATATATGTATATTTTTTAATATAATGAAAATACATTTTTTACATTACTAAACAATTGGGATATTGTAGAACACGATGTGTGAGAAGCTCGACGGCACTATCATGCAAACATTATGACTGAATTACGGTTGGTGGGATGTTAAACCCAATCAAGTACAAACCAAAGCAACACTGTTACCTCGGCTTACGTGCGTTTAATCTCGGTCAACAATGTCCACTGATCACTATATATATAGCATTACCGTAAAGCCGTACAATGTACCCGTAATGCACTCGAAACATACATACTGAGAAGACGTCAAAAGGATTAAGTTTATAAAAAGTATTGTAAGAGTTTTCTGGTTTAATTCAAGATACGATCAGAGTGCAAATGGGGTATATTTTTGGTCAGATTTATTGAATGTTTCCTAACTACCCCTGGAGCCAAAATTTATACATACATGCATACGCGCGTACAACCATACATAAGTGTACATACATACAGATAAACTTGCAACTAACATTTTCTGTGTATTTCGCTTGTCATAAGGCATTCGATTATTTATAAAGATACATTACCGTACACAGATAAATAGTCTTTATGTATATTGTTATATTTTGATAAATAAATGCTTACTAAATAGATAGAATATATACGTATATTGTTATATTGTGATGAATTGGTTTAAACTTTATTTGTTTTACAAAATACGAAACAAGTTCTCACAACTTATATTAATCAATCTCGATGGCTCTGGTGGTGGCGTATGTGATCATTATTATGGGAGGAAACCGGAGAGCCCAGAGAAAATCCGATCACTGTACCCTCTCACATACGTGACCAGGAATCGAACCTTGACGCATTGGTGAGAAGCAAGGCGCGTTACCACTACGCTATCCAGGCAGGTAATGATTAGATACTTAAGATCGTATAAAGGCTGCTCTGTAGGTTTCGTGTCTTCGCGGCATATATTAATATGTTTTGTTATAAATGTATTTTGATAATTAATGTAATAGAGTTTATGTAATGTTATATTTCAGTGTCATATATAGATAAAAAAATTCCTTTTTTTTTATCTCCCAGTGTCATGAAAAAAACACAAAAACCTTTCATTCAGGCTATCAATGTCATAATATGCCATAATATGCCACACATATCAGACAGAAAAAAATAATCGCATTTAATCATTGGTAAAACTTACACATTGTAGAGGGGAAAGACATCATATGTACTTTTGTTGGTAGTGTGTGTGTGTGTGTGTGTGTGTGTGTGTGTGTGTGTGTGATTTTGTATGGCTGACGTTGTGAGGTAGAAATCTCCTGCCTCGTTTTGTGTATATCAGGGTCAATGTTGGGTTTAGGTTTAGGGGGTTTAAGACTGTTTCTGGATAGTGTTTGTGTTTGTTTTGATTTTGGTGCTAAATTAATGGTTAATTTCAATATTGAATCACATACCGATGTTTACCTCGGAAAATTTTACCTCGCTATGACAACATTCTGCATACGAATCGAGGTGCAAACCGTCCTCGTGAAGCATTGGCCACACATAGGATACCTCGCTGTGAGAAATACAACTCTCTCTCTCTCTCTCTCTGTATGTTCAGTGAAATACTCTATTCTATATTCTGTTAATTTAGGAGTGTACTCGCATGCAACCGAGGATACAACGAATCAGAGGTCGTTTGATATAGCAACCCTAGGTAAATCCTTGACAAAAAAGAATAAGTAGAAGTAGAAAAAGTGCCTTTATTATTGTTAATTGTTTTAAAGTAAATATTCGTGTGAATCGTACCGATGCTTCAATGCATATAATTCTAAAGATATTTTTCTAAGAATATTGCGTGTTATGGAAGGGTTTCGATACATATCCTTACACACCAGTCACCATTATTTTATTGACATAACAGACATCTGGACAAATGACCGAGTATCCTCGCCAACTAACACAATGCTTTGTTTTTAAAGGCATTTTATTCAAGCTGCTTATTAGCGTCGTGCTAGTGTTTCTAGGCATGGGGTTCATTACAACTGGTATTAAATTCAAGAATGATTTCACCAACAGAGAGAGAGAGAGAGAGAGAGAATTGCGACTCTGAATGAGAGAAAAACGTATTAGAGAAGATACGTTTTGTCCATCGACAAGACATCACCTATCTCCGCGCGCACGTATGAACAGACACAAAGACTACTATGTAAAATGTATTTTGAATATAAAACTTAAGAGGAAATCCTGTTACCTGAAGATTCATGTAATTGTTTCGCAGATATATCTCCATTGAGTTCTCGCTATTTGAGGGCCTCAGCTTCCGTCTAGTTTCATTCTCTTGGTCAACTGTTGATTCCATCTTGATTAAATAAACTATCTATCAATCCATTCACAACAAATCCCTCTTTCCTTCCGTCAAAGTAATGTTTGAGAATAATGATAATCGGTCAAGTTCATTTTAGTCGTTAGACGTCATAAAATAATCCTCTTACTGATCATAAGCGACTTCCCTCTCATGCCGATCTTTGTGCGGTTAAAGTTTGATAGACCACATGCTAGTATGTCTGCATGATCTGATCAGCATTTGAAAGTGGATCGTGGCACTCTCGCTTTCCGCTAGGGAACGAAATTCTACGGAAACAACCGATGTCAATCTGTTTATATACTGCGGCAACTAAATTTTAAACCTGACAGATTGACTGGATTAAGTATATAAGTTTATTGTTTGAAGCAAAGCCCCGAGAAATCAAAATTAGCCTAAACGTGATTATAAATTTGTATTTATTATGCTTGACTGCATGAAAAAATAGTTTGCGATTTATCTAATTTGACATATCTGATTAATATTTGACACTTACAATTTATATTGCATAAACTTAATTACAATCACCTTATTCTGTGCGGTGCCCCCCCCCCCCCCCCAAAAAAAACGATTTTTTTTATTGTGTTAATTTTACTTGTTTGATGTACGAATGAGTAAGAAATAATTTCCCTAGTTTTGTGTAAATACAAATATATGTTATAAATAATGCAAATAGATTGTTTTCTGTATGCATAAACGTTTAAAAAGTTTGTACCAAAAGAATAAACAAGATTTACCAAATTAAATACGATATCTTTTGTTATGTACAATTTCACTATATGCTTACATGTTTACCCAAGTGGTATTCGACATAATTTTCCAAATTAAATATGTATTGAACTGTGTATCGTCTTTGTTGTTGCTTAAACAATTTACAGAATGGTATATAGGAGACATGCGAGTTTGGTGATCGAATAGGTGACTGTCTCGGGTGTGGGAGGACTAACGATAGTCGTGAAAAATGTCCCCTGCTTTGAGCTGGTGTGTACAGCAAATGATTGATCGTTTCGGTGCAGCAGACGACATGCCTACTTTGTGATTCTGCAGGGAAACATCGCTGTATCCTGTCTCGAGTAAACAGTCTCAAAAGGACTGAAATAATATCTGTGGGCTAAAACACGCCCCGATTGATTTATTTTTTTATATTAGTAATTAGCACAATCTCTGTGCAATCTGTTGATTGATTTCTAAAAATTTATAATGTAATGAAAATAATCAGAATGAAAACTTGAAATATATCAATAGATTATTTATTTAATATAAAAAAAATTTTCCTTAATAATTAACAAAAATCTTGAATTCTGATGAAGGACAATAGACGAAAACTCAGTAAAATAAATCCACGTGCTTATTAAATCTGAGTGATACAATGCATCAGCCGAGAATAATGAAATAACAATATTTTATGATTTACGGTAAAATTAAGAACAAGAAAAAATCAACGACAAACACCATAGAAGATAAGATGTTATCATTTTAATGTCGCTTACGTTGACCCAGCCGGGTTCATAGATGTCTTGTTCAAAGTCGATAAATAACGTTGTAAAACGTCATTTACGGTATGAATTTGGAAAAAGTAGCCAGATAAAAAAAAATGCATAAATGATAGCATCAAAGACTTACTAAACAAGAGTAGGCAGCTAGTCTAAATCTCACAAAAGCACATAACAATTTGTCCAATTCTCGTAAAGTCACGTTTACAGTTATCTCCTTTTCTATTCAAGGTATGTGAAAAGTAAAGCGTAATTTAATTAAAATTATATAATAAAAAAAAAAAAAAATAATGTCCGTTATTTTTCTACTACTGACTGAATTTCATTCACAATTTAAAAGAATTTTGAAAATAAATCAAATTAAAATTAATTCCATGTATGAGAGAAATTACACTTTTGTATGAGGCTATTTTTTCCTCTGTGATTTTTCAATACTTGTTGAAAGTTTGCAAAATAAAGTTATCTGATGTGTGAATACACAATATTTTCCACTGACTTTTACAGAAATTTCCTATCTTTGTTCAATAAGTCTTTGATAGCATGAAATGAATAAAGTATATAAGATCGCACATTTTTCACTTTTCGTCATAGAGAAAATAACACCAGAATCGCTCAATACTGGTGCAATAAAAGGCGATATTAAAACGTAATAACGAAGATATAAACTTCATAATTATATAAGATTATATATAATGAACCATGAAGCTACATCTAGGTATTTACATCTCTGAAGGAACGAAATGATTTTCATGCGAATTAAACGGTGCGTTTCATTATTTAGAATAAATATATTTTTCTTCAGGATTTCATGATATAAATTACAGCTATTCACTCATCAAATGACAATTGTATAATCCATTGCAGATACATACAGTAATTTAAATGGTGTCTGGTTTTTGACATGTCGAGAGACAGGTTTTGGGGCGAAATCTCGAAGGTGAAAAGATAAAATAATCGGACGCGTCGAAAACGTAGAAATTTAGGTGCAGAAAGACGAAAAACAATATTTCGCCTCATAACTTCGTCCCGGTATCTCTTCATTTTTCCCCCTTGCCAAGCTAAGTTTTATCGTCTTTTCGCCTTCGTCTATCTTAAACATGATATTATGAAGTATTGTATGAGATATTTTTTTTATTTAGTATGTGATATTGTTTATATGTGCTATGTCCTTAAGGACGTTTCAGCGCGTTAGAGCTGATTTAGATTTTGGTAAAAAATTTTTTTTTGAATTTCTCATTCATTTTAAGAAGAATGATAGAAGAAAGCCCAAATTTTAAGATTCGTGTGTTAAAAATGTCATGTAAAGTATATTTGTCAAATTTTGAAGGCACAAAAAGTCACATATTAGTGTTTTTATGCAATTTGGGCTAAAATTTCAATATAAAAGCAGTTTTATTTAAAAACGAACCTGATGAGGTATGTATTTTTTACATTTTCAGAAAGCATTTATATCACTGGACTGACTCTAAAAAACTAGTAAAGGAAATCTATCCATTGATTTTTTTTTATTTAGAAAAATATATATATAAATTCACAGTTTTGGGATAGTTTTTGTACACATTTTGGTTTTGGCACAATTGAGATTTTATGCCCGTTTTGTATTTTCAATGTATATTTGACAGTATTTTTATATGTAACTTATAGAATACATTATAACTTTAGGTTAGAAATGGTGATAAAATATTCAAATAATATTATTTTAATATGCTGTAACAGTATTTAAAAATGAAATCTTTCTTAGTTTTTAATGCCATGTTTTTTTTCTCAACAAATTTTAGCAAATAGTGATGCTCTAACATAAGCTTAATCTTTAAACAAGCATTTATTTTTAGAAAAATCTGTCCGTTAGAAAAAAAACACGCTCTAACGCTTTTAATAAATAAATAAATAAATAAATAAATAAATAAATAAATAAATAAATAAATAAATAAATAAATAAGACCTCCGCCTCACGACATGGCAGTAATATACGATTTTGAGACGACAATAACATATCGTCGGTCAGGTGATGATGACGAAAAAAGAAGAATTATTCCCATCCGGAAGTAAACCCTCCTTTGGTTTGTTTACATTAATTTCACAAGTAATGAAACTGACGATCACATAGCTGCAAATACAACAATATCATTAAAAAGGTCGATACATAACAACTGTTTTATCTCAGAAATAATATTGTCAGTCAATTTAATTTTTAGCAAATACGATTTCTTTGATGTTTCTGGTAGTTGTTCCTAATTCGGACAGTTTCTATTTCGGACAAATTTCCAGAAATTGTTCTGGAATGTTGGAAACTAGGAAATTCCGATATTGTCAGTTAATGTGTTAATTTTTCCATAATACTAATGAAATTACTCACCAAATATGAACCAGTTATATGGTGTTTCTAAGCTCTTTATTTCTAATATCACCACACCTAAGTGACCTATATCACCTACAAATGTGATTTATGACATAATGTTAGTGCATGCTGTTTAGTGGATATATACAGGGTTTTCCCTCCTCTTCCAGAGATGAGGGTCATTTTGACCCCTTACTTTCATAAATGGGGGTCATACTAAATTTTTGGGGGTCATCCATTAAAAAACTACCAAATATTGATAAAATTAAGGGATGTGCAAATTTAGCTCATTATGCGCTCAAACATGTCATATTGTATTGTTTTTGATAAGAATCCATAAATGAAAAAAAAACAACGAAATAATTTCTCACATGTTTTTACGTTGGTAAGCTTTAGGCCTTATTCATATAAAAAAAAAATATGCATATTTTTAGAAATAAAAATAAATCATAGTAGTGCCCTGTTGTATTCATGGGTAATGCATTAAATGATTTAGAGTTGCTAAATAGTGTTTGATGCATTTAGAATTTGCAGACGGACAGCTTATTTTACTAACTTAAAGACCAGCGGCGAAGCGCTAGGCATCGCTATGTGTCGCTTCATGAACTCTGAATTATCAAGTATTTGTCTGATAATGTTATCATCTACAAAATCTTCTGAGAGTTTACTAAAATTGAATTTGCCTCCTTTGTTTAGGATATCGGCTGTCCGAAACCAAGTTTTCGTTTAAAACAATCTTCGATGCAGAAGCGCTTTTGGTATGTTGAAATAAAATTAAAATGTATGAAACACAGTCTTAAATCAGACTGGAACTTTGTCGTGATAATCAATCTAAAGAAAAGGGCTTGATAAAATGTAAACCGGTCTTACCTACAGACTGGTTTTCATTATGTTGACTGTTTAAGCGATAGGAATCTTAAAAAAAGGCATACCAGTCGACCTAAAAGTGAAAATAGATTTTCAGAAAATCGAGATGTAAACAGACTGAATGTCCGAGCACACTTGCGTCCACTTGGATGCATAAGAATTTATTTTGGGGGTCATTTGGTGAAAAAAATGCGACAATGACGCAGGATTTCTGCGTCAAGGAAAACCCTGATATAAATTAAACACCTCCACTTGGTAATCTCTACTGAGATTTGCTGCGGTTATTTTTTTTGTATTGGCCTATGCACTGAGATCCTCTCCGGTTATTTTTTTCGTTTTGGCCTCCGCTGCTCAATAACCAGAGCAGATCTCAGTAGAGATTACTCCACTTAGGCTCTTTCACAGGTGCTCCACTGGCCAGATATCCCCAAATGAACATATCATTTTATATCAATATAGAATTAAAAACTCTGAGTAGTCACTACAGGATTTCTTATTTCTGTCTGAAGAGCATGGAACTAATTCATTTTTTTGTGTTGGATTGTTTCTTTTATTTAGCTATAATGAAATGTGTTTTAGGAAGCTGTTAAATTGATGTACTGATGCAGATCTAAAGGTCATCCAGATCTAAAGGTCATCCAGATGTCACTATGGGATAACACTCCGGCCACTTTGACTTCATTTGCACCTCTAACTTCTGAAGTACAGTCAACAGGAAACTTTCTCTCAAGGCTTTTTAGACGAGGAAAAGGTAACTGAATATTGTAAAGCTATTAGTCAAACTGTTTAATGTTAACATGTATTAGGAGGGCAATCATTCGTATTCTTACATAGTATCACTAAGATTTCTTCTATTGCATCTGTACTTAATATTCTGTATACCGGTCTTCAATGCTTTTATTCCTGACAAGTTGATGAAAAAAAATTACATGTACAGTTGTATATTAGGAAAATCTCTTAGACCTAAGACAGAGGGAGTTTTTTTCTGTTGATTTTACAGTCCTTTTTGTGTTACCTGCTGTAAGCAGAGGTGACACATAGGGATCACTTTTCCGTTGTCTGTCCGTCCGTCTGTCCGTCCTACTTTTTCGGTCACACTTCTTTATTCTGCAATAACTCCTGCTCTAATCATGCTACATGTATTGAAATGAAATTTCATTTATAGATAGAGCTTGACATGGGGAATTGTCATGCACAAGGTCCATAACTCTGGTGTATTTTTTTTTTGTGTTATTCCCCTTTTCACTCACCCTTCTATTTTTGCACTGTCACACTTCTCTATTCTGCAGTAACTATATAAGGTATTGACATGAAACTTCATATATGAATAGAATGTGACTAGAAGAAGTGCATTGACTAAGAGACTAAGAACCATAACTCTATCTGGCCCAATTTTGAAATTATCTCCCCCTTTTTCTCAATTTTTGTCAGGAGCATAACTTTTAAACTATACATGGACCAGTTTTTGAGTTATCTCCTTTTAGTTAATTTTACAATGAATTTCTGTCCAGAGAATAGAATAACTTATTTATTATATACTTGAAAACTTTACAAAGTATTGACTTGACACTTCATATATAAGTAGATGACAGCTAGAAATATTGCAGTGATTGAGAATCTTTACTCTTCCAAGTCTGTTTTTTGATTATCTCCCTTCAATCTTATATAAAAATTTTTGGGGAGCAAAACTCATAAACAAGACAGTATGGACTTGAAACTTGAAACATAATATGATAGCAATCAAGTAGGAGCAGTGCAGTAACAAAGAACCACAACTCTGCCTGGTTTATTTTATATATCAATTTTTGTCAATAACATACCTTCTGAACTCTTCGAGGTATTGATTTGAAACTTAAGATATAAACAGATAGTGAGTAGCAGAAGTGTTATGATAATGAATGAACTCTGTTGGGTTCTCCATTTCTACATCGAGTAAAGTCTATATATTTGACATACTTAATCCACTCACGAATGGCTTTCAGTTGACATCAAGTATTTGACATCTGACCTGCTCAGACGGGGGCATAGTGTTTTTTGAAAACATATTGTTCTTTTTAAAAAAATGCTTCAGCAGGTGACACATGTGTTCCAAGGAACACTCTTGTTTGTTATCTTCTATTATAAATCAAGGGTTGACTGCAAAATTATCTTAAGTGCTTATAGAAATAGAGATGGAATTCTCATTCCTATAGTAATTTGTATTCTATCATGTTATTGCAACATTGTTGAAAACTAGCATCCTAAAGAGGTTTCCTTGAGTTAAAAGTTATATTTGTATGGGTAATCTAATCCAAATGTTCATGTTGTCTCTCATTTTCTTGGCATAATATTACATATGTCTTTGTCAGTTACAAACAAGATATGCCTTAATCCAACCTGTATATTAACATTTAGTCTGTTGTGTCCATGTCAGTATGGTCAAATCCAGATACAGGCTAACAACATACACATTTTTTAATCTCTGTAATATTTATAGAAGGACATCATAGAAATGACCAATATCTGGCTACCTTCTGGGTAACAATAGAGCAACATTAAACTAACCTCCAACACAGTTTCTGCAAGCTTGACAACATATTTCATTGGAAAAGGGGACTGTCAATTAACTATCATCCTTTTGCAGATGACAGTGATCTGTCGTCAGCAGAGGGTAGCAGGACATCAAGCCGTGATGTTTCAGTGGAGAGGGGAACCTCCAGGGAACAGTCTGTAGATAGAAGTACCAGGGAATCCTCCCTAAATCCCAGCTCCTCTAGCCTCGATGTCAGCAACACAGGTAAGGCTAAAAAAGTTATGTTTTTTGGGGCATGGCACCCCCCTCTCACCCGTCTAGAAAAACAACATTAAAAAACAGGGTTGATAGGTAAGCATTTTTTAATATACAAGGATGTTAAAAATCTGCCTCATGTCTAAATTTTTTATATTTCATGTCATATTTTTGGTTGTTTGTTTATACATAGTTTGACCCTTTCTTTGAACTCTATCTTCTTTTGTGATAAAATGAATGTAGGACATGCACCAATCTATTTAATCTCATTACAATTATATATAGCTTCAATTGCTTGAAAAGCACAAAATAAAATATTCAACATTTTTTCCAAGGCTTGGCATGTTTAAAGCCCTTGAGTTTATCTGAAGAAGATGCATTATTATAATTATTATATTATGTAGAAAGTATTTCTTTTTCTGTATATATGAATCATGATTTTCAAAGTATTGTCATACTTATTTTTGTTATTTGTTCTGTACTAAATAATACTCTTTATTTTAATATTAAATCATATCAAAAACTCCAGGAATACGTCAAATTTTCTTGTGAGAGGAATCTCATTTGGAGAGTACCTGCAGTATGGTGTTATATCTTGAACTGTCATACAGTGGTCATGCAATTCCTCGAGGTCTGTCGGGATCTGCAAAAAAAAACTCGAAGAATCGCCGTATTCAAGGAATTATTTATATGTCAAAATTCAATACATAAATACATTTGTTGATACCTTAACCTCATCTTTTCGTTTAGCTTTTAATAATACTTTTTAAACATAAACATAACATGCGTTTAACCCTTTCCCTCATATAGACTCATTTTGACGCACTCAATAGGTACCACATAAAGCCTGATCTGCAGAAAACCACAGTTAAACCTTACCAAATTTAATTATAAAATCCTCATTTCCAGACCACTGAGGAGCAGCAAACAGCATAAAACCTGATCAGCCTGCAAGTTACTCGCAGGCTGATCTGGTTTTATGCTGTTCGCATAGATCTTTTCATGGTGTCCTCTATGAGGGAAAGGGTTAACTATTTTTGTTGTCATAGCTTTCATTGTGATAAATAAGTCAGAAATAAGTGTTGTATTTTTTACCGATAATTTGATTGAAACCCTTTGCTTTAGATTATGTATATGGCAGCTTTGCATATTTTTTACATTCTTGTAATAAACACTAAACAATTTGCAGTGGTTCTCCAATTTAATGATTACAGAGAAAAAGAACAACGCACAAACAACAAATCGGCTCCTTTAATTTATTAATCATGCAGACCCATCACAGTTTGTTACATGATCAGTAGGTGGGAAAATACACGTTTTACATGTCTGTGTTGGTATAACAATTCACCTTTGTACTATATGGAGGTTTGATGGTGTGAAAACAAATAAAAACCATCTTGACCAAGGTGTTAATTACGTAGACAGGTGGTCATAAGGCTGAAGTTTGGTTGTCAGTGAGATACAGATAGGTTTTGATATTGACTTTGAGGAATTGCATAAAAATTATATAGGATATATTATCTAGGGACAGAGGACAGAGCTTGAAGAATCCAAAATTGCATGTTTGAAGAATCGCCCATAAATTAATATAGAATAAGAAGGGCTAAAACAACGGACTGGTCTTGTAGCTCGAGTCATCGCCGGTATTCAATGAATCACCACATTGAGGAATCACGTGACCACTGTAGTATCTAATGATATGTTGGACTGATTTTAGTTGACATTGATTCTGAGGGTAAGGAGGAGAGACCCAGCAATGGGACGACGGGCTCTGACGATTCCAGCAACAAATCAGAGGCCTCCCACCGCAGGATGAGTGTCGTGGCCCGTCTTACTGATATCCTGAATAGACGAACGGCTGTGAGTACACATGGTTTTTAACCCTTTCCCTCATAGAGGACACCATGAAAAGACCTGTGCGAACAGCATAAAACCAGATCAGCCTGTGAGTAACTCGCAGGCTGATCAGGTTTTATGCTGTTCGCTGCTCCTCAGTGGTCTGGAAATGAGGATTTTGTCATTTAATTTGGTAAGGTTTAACTGTGGTTTTCTGCAGATCAGGCTTTATGTGGTACCTATTGAGTGCATCAAAATTAATCTATATGAGGGAAAGGGTTAAATTACATGTTAAGAAAAGGTTCATACTTATTCCTGTTTGGAGTCTAGAAATCAACGTTTTTGTGAAAAAGACTGCAGTTTTTCTGAGCAGCCCCTATAGATACAAGGGAGGACTCCCACTTTCTTGGGTTAATTTGAACCAGTGCTTTACATCTCGGAATGTCTTTAAAGACTCTCATCCTCAGTGGGATTAAATTTTCAACCTTTTAATATGTTGTTTGAACCTCTGTTTGGGACTAGAATCTTTCCTAGCCCTCCTTGGTAAAGTACTGGTCCAACCCAGGAAATATGAGAGATTAATATAATGGGTAAGTCAGAAGAACTTGTTTACAAACTGACGCAAAAAGAATTAAATTTTAAAAATACCTCCATTAATCTAAAAATTTCTTTGTACCAAGGTCATATATTTCGTTATATTTGCACGGAAATCTGGATCCTGCAGTTATTACAAAGATGTCAAATATGAAATCCTGATAGCTGGTGCACACCATTACATTGCACCTTACATACTTGTGTATCTCTGACATTATTTCAGCCTGTTGATAAAATGAGGCAACATTAAAGAAGTTGAAGATTTCCCAAAGGGAGATAATTCAATAAATAAATGTCACTCTTTACCAAATTTTCTGCAAAATTGCCTTCATCAAGTAAAATAAACTTGAATAATTATACCTCTACTAGATGGTATATTAATGGTTTCAAGCAAATAAAGATTCCTTGAGAGGGAGAAAAAGAGTGAAAGGAGTAGGGAATGTAATGTAGCTGCAAACCATTTTTGTGTCACCTGCTGTAAGCAGAAGTGACACATAGGGATCACTTTTCTCTCATCTGTCAGTCCGTCTGTCTGTCCATCACACTTTTTCTGTCACACTTCAGCAGCTGACACATGTGTTCCAGAGAACACTCTTGTATTAGGATGCCCTAGTTTTGTGTTGAGTGAAGGTTAAAATGAGAGATATTTCTTTTCACAGACACTGCAAGTCTACAGAGACAGTGATTTCAAACAGTACTGGATGCCTGACAGCAGCTGTAAAGAATGTTATGATTGTAACGACAAGTTTACGACATTCAGACGTCGACACCACTGTCGAATATGTGGCCAGATTTTCTGTAACAATTGCTGTAACCAGGAACTCTCAGGAAAAATCATTGGCTATAAAGGTAACTTGAATTTATCAATGATGCTATGCTATAAGGGATTTGAATATAGTTTTATACCATTGTCAGAGATGTTTATAACTTAGAAATGTTTGTTTATTTATTTTGATTGGCTTCACACTTGGATTAATGATCTTTCATGAGCAGACAAGTACAGTACACTGTGTCAAGGAATTTTAAAGAACATGATTATATGGTATGCCTACTTTTGTAGACTGTGATTCCCCATCTTCCAAATTTTTTGTTCCAGGTGGCATTAGGGTGTGTAAATACTGCTACCAGATTGTACCCCGTGTCACTAAGGAAGTCCTGCATGGGATGCAGTCAGACGGGTCCCTGTCTCCTGACTTAGGGGCAAGAGGTCAGAGGTCAAGTCTTGACCTTCATGGCTCCCTGAATTTAAGGTAAGTACATAATTATTAGTTTAATTGTACATATGGTAACGGTAGTTGAATGAGTTTTTGTGTATACTTGTATATCTTTAATACTGAAAATGGCTGCTATGGAAACCAGATTAATCATAAAAAAAAAAAAAAAGTAGATTTTTAGCTCGACTTTTCGAAGAAAATGAGAGCTTATACTGTCACTCGGGCGTTGGCGTCCGCGTCAGCGTCGGCGTTGCAACACAAGGTTAAAGTTTTTTTCAAACATCAGTAACTTAAATACTATCAAAGGTATTCCACCCAAACTTAAAATACTTATTCACCATCATCACTTCTACCTTACTTCTAAGGCCCACAACCCTGGCTACCCTATTTTTGGAGTTATGCCCCTTTCATACTTACAAAACAGCCAAAATCAAGGTTAAAGTTTTTACAAAGTTGTATATCTTCAATACTATCTACGGTATTCAACTGAAACTTCAAGTACATATTCACCATCATTACCTCTACCTTACTAACAAGGCCCATAACTCTTGCTGTACTACTTCTTAAGTTATGCCACTTTCATACTTAGAAAACAACCAAAATCATGGTAATTTTTTTACATAGTTGTACTATCACATGTATTTGACTGAAACTTCAAGTACTTATTCACCATCACTACCTCTGCCTTACTAGCAAGGCCCATAACCCTGGCTGTACTACTTCTTGAATTATGCCCCTTTCATACTTAGAAAACAGCCGAAATCATGGTTAATTTTTTTACAAAGTTGTATATTTTCAATACTATCACAGGTATTCCACCATAACTTGGAATACTTATTTATTGTTTACCCACACTACCTCAACTTTACTGGCAGGGCCCATAATCCTATATGCAGTGTATTTTCAATTTTACCCTTTTATACTTAGATATTTTTTGGCTGTATTTACAAATAGCAAATAGGTTGGGCAACAACCTCTAATAACATCAAAGATTGGCCCTTTCTTTAATGGCGAACTGAGAAAAGTCGAGCGCTGTCTTATGGACAGCTCTTGTTTTTTATTTTGATCAGCTCAGTATTGAGTGTAGAGTTTAGATGGATCTAACAATGGTGTGTATAATAAGGTATTTAATATAAAGAATATAAAATAACACTTTCAATCACGAGTATGTAACATTTTCTTACCCTAATCTAATATTATACAATACTTCAAGTCCAGCATCTTAAACAACTTTAAAGTTATGGGAAATTATACTGAAACAGTGCTGAGGTTTTTGATGATGATGATGATGATTATTATTACCTGTCCCCAGATCGCCAGGGGACAAGGACTCCAGTCAGGATGCCATGCCTCCATTCGACCTCACCCCCCAGTCAGAATATGTGGTAACGATGAACTTTCCCAGTGAACGCAGGCTTCTTACCCAGGTACTGACCACAACTGACACTTACAGTGTTATTTCTTAGCTGTGCAATAATTATAATTCAGGGCATCTAGATAGCCTAGTGGTAAACACCCTGGCCTTTCACTAATAAGATAGGCATTGGATCTCAGGTTTGTCCAATGTTAAATGTAAATAGGTATTTGGTCATCTGTTTGGACACATTGACACGTGGGTTTTCTCCAGGTTCTCCCGTTTCTTCCCACAAGAAGGACTATGTGAGTGCCACCTGCAGTGGCAATGAGAGGAATTTCATAAGCAATGTTGCATTCTGTCAAATAATTTTTAAACAAAGCTAAAATTTTATAGTTTAAGGATCCAAACCCATATTTTTTCATAAAAGAACATTTAGATAGGGCATGATCTCCACTGGATTGGAAAAGAAGAACACCAAATTTGTTATCCAGCATTATTACACTAAAAAACAGCAAAAAATATATAAAAAATAGTCAAGCAAACCACTTAATTTTATGCAGTGTTTTAGATGACTACATGATAGTGACTACAGATGATTGATGATAATGCTGCAGATACTATTATTAACTTGATTGTGTTTGTGCATACAGGACTCTGCCCAGCTGCGTAACCTATACGCATTAATGATGGATGAGGAACGAGGAGTTGAGTTTGACAGCTACCGGATCCGTCTGCGCACAAACAATCGCTGTATTGCCGGGAACAAGCTTGTAGAATGGCTGATCCAGCAGGATAAAGTAGCGACCAGGTTGGTGATCACATTGCTTTAGTGTCTTTTGGTGTTGAGACCCATAAGGAAGAGAGTACAGTGTACCTCTGTTGCCAAGTCGTTAAAGTCATTGACTTACTATCAATTTGTCCCTCATGACTGTAGGTTTGAGGCCTGGTCTGGTCTCTCAGATTTTTCATGTGAGGAAGCCCTTCAACATACTTGCAGTAGGTTCGTGGTTCTACCAGGGTGCCTTTCTCCAGCTATAACCAGCTGGACATCTCTAAATTACAGAAATATGTCAGAGCAATGATCAACCCTGAAAGAAACAAACACACTGTGACTTTATTTCATCAGTATTTGTATATATGTTTTCTTGGAACACCAAATGTCCATGTCTACAAGGTCAACATCATAGTCACTTAAAATCTAATACATTTTTAGCTCTGGCAAATTTTCTTTAGTTATTCAGTGAAGATCTATTACTATGCATGTCATTACAGTGTAAAAACCACGGATCATAGCATTAACTTGTAAATGTTGCATATAACTACAACACAAAACATTACAATAAAGTAACTAGGTTTGGACTCCCGAAGCATTTTAATACATCTACACTGTATTTTTTTTATTGAATAGTCATGGATCTGTGTCATAATTATTAATAGATTATAACCCTTTCCCTCACAGAGGAAACCATGAAAAGACCTATGCAAACAACATAAAACCAGATCAGCCTGCAAATAACTCGCAGGCTGATCAGGTTTTATGCTGTTCGCTGCTCCTCAGTGGTCTGGAAATGAGGACTTTATAATTAAATTTAGTAAGGTTTAACTGTAGTTTTCTGCAGATCAGGCTTTATGTGGTACCTATTGAGTGCGTCAAAATGAGTCTATATGAGGGAAAGGGATAAATGAGAACAGTGTGTTTGTAACCTTGCAGACTTCAGGCGGTGGCGATTGGTCAGGCTCTGATTGACGCAGAATACCTGGAGCCTATCCACAACATTACCATACCTTTCAGGGACGACTTCACGCTCTATCGCCCTGTCCAGGTAGGTCCAAACTGCTGCATGGCAAAGTGACATACACTTAAACATGTCACAGCTTACTGGTAGTCTTGTAAAAGGCATTGTGTTGCAGTATGCTGGCTGAGGGTATAAGTCGGCATTTGAACTGTTTTTGGGATGGACGAGACAAAATTCTCTCCATGTGTAAGGTGCTTGGAGTTGATATTTAACTATTAGTGAATGAATAATAATTTTTAAACCCAAATTTTACAGAAGTGGGGACTATATTGGAGTCATGTCCCTTCCTGCCATAATCAGTCACACACCTGCATTAATTAAAGACAAGGTGGGATTTGGGGGTAATAATCACCTTTAGTGATTGTTCCAGTTTTATTAAGAGCAATTAAGATGATTGTTGCGCTATTTGTCAGGTTGCCATGCCGATATCTGTGTCACCAGACCATTCTGCTGTCAAGGAAATGGAGAATGAAGACAGCGCCCCCTTGTGGTTCCAGCAGATACAGCCAAATATGCAGCAGCCAGGTGTGTATATAATCTTAATGAATGGCATCATTCTCTATAAACATGTTCAAACTAAGAAACTTTATGAATTTACATAAAAAAATATATCTATATATAATTTATGAAAAAAAACAAAAACATGAATATTTCCAAAAAAAAAAATAAAAAAAAAAATAAAAAGTAATGTGAAATTCCTAACAAAGAAATAAATATGAGTTTACACAAAAAATAATATGAATTAATATTTTTAATGGAATCTGGTATAAAATTTAAAATAAATAATTTGTATGGAAACATCATGCCAAAAGATACAAAACTAGAAATTGCATTAATAAAAAATCAAATTTACTATTGGCAGATCTTTAAATTTTGTTTCAAGTTTTATGAATTATATTGACTTATCCGAAGAAAATTGCAGTGATCTTTCTATACATCTTCACAGAGTAAATTTAGCTAGCATGTCACATCATGTCATGTTGCGGCCAGCTCTACTAAAAATTCAGTATTTTCTCATACTGATGAGTCAGCACATTGTAATAAGTACATTTATCACCCTCAGTGGTAGCTCTTATATTGGAAGAAAGGTTTACTGGTTACCCCTTGATTTCTAAACAGTATATTTGGCATTTAATGTATCAAAGATAATTCTAATTAAATTGTACGAGTTGATAAGCAGTTTTTCAAGAAGTCAAATGAACAGAAATCAGGAAACCGTTTTACTTAACTTATTTAAAAAAAAAAGTTCAAGAATAGAAAATGAATGATGAATTTATATACTGTAATGCAATGAAATGGATCACTTTACTTTATGTTTTCTTGTGCAAATTAGAAATTAATAGATGCTATTGATGACAACATTCTTATGACTAAGATAAATTTTTATGTAGAGGGTTTAGTGAATGATATATAAGTGTACATCAGAATTACTGACGGTTGTTGTCTCTCTACAGATAGTCTGGAGGGACATCACAACCACTCCATGCAGGCCAGCGATGCAGATGGGGAGGAGAAATCCAGTATCATGAGCCACAGTGATCTCTCTGAGGATTCAACTGGGAAGATAAAAGGTGCCTCCATACCCTTCATGATTTTAGGAGTCCCTATGTATGGGCTCTAGTAATACCTTTGTGTGTGGGTACTGTCAAACCCTGTTAGTTGGTACAGGCAAAACCATTGTGTACTGGGGTAATCACAGTGTGTGGGTACAGGCATTCCTTTTGTATGAAGAGCTATTTCTGCTTTGTCATCAAAATCATTCAATAGTTAGCAGACTCCTACATTTATTTGACCCCAGTCCATATATTGATAACGTTTTTATCAGCACAAGTATAGACTAATACAACACACAATTGATCTCAAAACAATAGCCAGCCAGTTAATGATTTCAGGTGCAGTAACATTTACAGAAATGACTTCACACTGTATGTATGTAAGTCATGTATAAAGAAGCATTAATAAGACACCTGTCACTGTCCATCTGTAGACAGACATACTATAGGCAAATATTTCTTGCTAATGCTCAAATGTTGGTTGTCATGCAAGGAGTGATATATGCCTTTTTTTTAGTTTAAAATTTTCAAAAAAAAAAAAAATGTATTATTTTAATCACTGCTCAGACCCTTGTGTGACTGCAGTGGAATGGTTAGTGCAACAAATGGGACCTGTGTTGGTCAGATAAGATTAACTTACAATTGAGATGACTGGGTGAATAATTATCAAACAGCTAGCTATCGGTATGGGTACACATGTAGTTGAATGAACTCATGTGAGGTCAAAATCTAGGTCAACATCTATGAGGGTTTCAACCATCAGAGACATTTGTAATTAGGATATTGACCAGGTCTCAGGGATATAAGTTGTGATGATCTATCACCAGTTGTTTGTAGGTATTTATTTTATGATGATATTTTCATATTCTCAGATGCATGAATCGCCTGTTCCATGTAATACTCTGAAGTTGCTCCATAAGTATTAGTTTGATTTTGTTTCTTTTGTGCTGGTCAGGAGACATGTTAATTTATTTTACTCAGTCAAGTATGTTCCAGTGGCTGATTAGTAAGAGCACCTGCCTTTTTACTTTGAAACTTTTATCTTTGTTTATTTTACATCGATTACAAAACAAGTTCTCACAACTGATATAAATCTCTCTCTATAGCTCTAGTGGTGGTCATTATTGTCGGGGGAATCCAGAGAACCTGGAGAAAACCCACATGTCTAGACGGGCAACCACTGTACCCTCTTACGTATGTGACCAGGAATCCAACCTGGGCACATTGGTGAAAAGTGAAGCGCATTGCCACTAGGCTGTCCTGACACTTTTACTATGAGGTTATGGGTTTGATCCCAGTCTGTAATATACTGAAATCTTTGAAAATGAGACTACATAGTAGTCTTCATCCTTGGTGCTTAGCATACAAGGGTAATTCCCATACCAGTTGACGGAGTTTGGATAATGTTACTGGGTGTGGTATGCCCCTTGTCTACTATGTGACACAGCAGGAAGGGGGCCCTTTATCTGAAGTCCCCAAAAATGACTGATATACAGTTAGTGGGATGGTAAACAAAAAGAAACAAACAGATTCGAGGAGGGTGTTGGGGCGGGGTTGTTCCAGCCAGGGTAGCTTATGAAAACAATCCTACTGTAAGTGGGGTTCAGCCAAATTTTTCAGATCTGGATGAAATTCTACCATCATTATCATCATAATTTTCTTGTCCATTATCTATGGACCTTTCCAATATTTACATATATATTAAAATGGTTATGGTGGACGTGTGGTTAGTGCATCCACCCTGGGATCAGTAGGTTGTGGTTTCCATCCTTCACAGAGGAGCACATGGGTTTATTTTGGATACTGTTTGTGACCAGGCAATCTTGTCATGAGTGGGAAATTATCCCAAAATGATTGGGAATGATTGGGGCTTAAAATTTTGCAGCAAAAAAGGAAAGGTATATTAAATAAAAAAATAAACAACAGTATTGTTGTTTCTGTACCCAGTTGATGAACGACATTTTGATGACCCCTTACCACAGGCCATCAGCCAAAGCCAGGATGAAGCTGCCGAGCCCATGTTCAGTGAGGTTGTCACGGCAACCAGCCAATCTTCTGGGAACCTAGGTCACTGGCGTAATCTCTCCATGACAACCGATGATGAGGATGAGAAGGAGACGTTTGATAAGTTACAGTAAGTATTTGTCATTTTCTCACTACTGTTACTCTGGTACACATGTAGCAGTATAACCCCAAAAAAGTGAAAAAGTTTTCAGATATTTTTTTAACATGCTTAAATATACCAATTGTATTAGCTGATTTCTTTGGTATTAAATGTATTATGATGAGTTACATATAAAATTAAGTTTTAGCTAACCACTGCACTGTTTTGCCAGGTTACAACCACTGGAAAATACAAAGTCCAAGTAATGGAGGTTCACAATATGTGTTTGTAAACAGAATGATATTAGCATGCTAATAATAACATCAATTGCAGAATTATACACCTAATATCAGTAACTCATATCAGTAACTTATGTCAGTTAGAGTTTCTAACTTTGAGATCTTTAGCCCATATGAATATTCATGTACAGATTTCTGATTTGATTATATTAATTTACTAAACCAGTGTCCCAGATACCCTCATATGGGGGTATTTTACCCCCAAAATTGGTCTTCAGTATGTCCAGTTTTATGAGTTTTGATTCAAATATCTTACAGAGAGGGTACACAACTTCAAGAAAAGCACAAATTTTATCCCCACTTCCAAATCTTAGTGGGAACACTGTTCAACTTTAAATGGTATTTGAAACAATCAATTTCTCTTGGCATTGAAGAATGTGTAGACCCTGAACTGTGGTATTGTATTAGCAAACAGAGGGAACCCAGATCAGACAGCTCTCGGAAGGGTCTGTCTGATCTAGGTACTCCAAGCTGGCAAAACATTTCTATATGTGTGAGGTAAATGGTAAAAATCTTTGAGATAAGGAAAAATCTCAATTCAAGATGTCTTGTGAAACATAGGCCTGGTGAATGCTGATACAAGCTGAACTGTTTATGTGTGTTTGTATTGACAGACAAGAGCATCACGAACACCTGACTGTGTTGACCCGTCAACTGTTAGCAGAGGAGCATTTGTCGCTGTCCTGGGCTGAAATCATTATCACGACAGTCGACCGTGTCTCACTGTTTGTGAGACCGGACATCAAGGACAGCACTGACGACATGGACATCAGGAAATATGTCCATATTAAGAAGGTGGGAAGACTGGGGTTTAAATCAGGGATTGATCACTATTACTGTGTTTATGTTGACTTATTTAATTGTATGGAATGGTCTAATTTTAGATGTGTGTATTTTAGGCAACAATTTTTGTCATCTTGATGATGATGATGATGATTTGGATGAAGATGAAAAGGAGGAGGATTAGGATAAGAATGATGATTTGAATGATGATGTTAGTTTGAATTATGATGATGATGATATGATGATGATGATTTCAGATCCCTGGAGGGACACGTGAACAGACAGGGCTAGTACATGGCGTCATCTTCAAGAAAAACATTGCTAATCGCAAGATGTCTCAAACAGTTGGGAAACCCTCAGTCCTGCTTCTTTTTGGCTCTATTGAGTATCAGCGGGTGGAAAATAAGCTCTCAGCACTCCAGCCCCTTATATCACAGGTTAGTAAGATACTTTGCTTTGTTTTGAATTTTAGTCTCCCCAGTTTTCAAAAGTTTTCTTTTTTTATGACAGGTGGGAACCAGTACTTGGCACCTGTAATAGAAATAAAAAAAAATCTTTGCCCTCAATAGGGTTTGACTAATCTTTCTTGCTAGTTAGGAAAATGTTCTTACAACTTGTATTAATCCTTTCAAATGGGTTGGGTAGGACCAGTACTTGGCACCTGTGAAAGAAATTTAAAAAAATCTTTGTCCTCAATAGGGTTTGACTAATCTTTCTTGCTAGTTAGGAAAATGTTCTTACAACTTGTATTAATCCTTTCAAATGGGTTGGGTAGGACCAGTACTTGGCACCTGTGAAAGAAATTTAAAAAAATCTTTGTCCTCAATAGGGTTTGACTAATCTTTCTTGTTAGTTAGGAAAATGTTCTTACAACTTGTATTAATCCTTTCAAATGGGTTGGGTAGGACCAGTACTTGGCACCTGTGAGGGCTATGTAAAATCCTTGCCCTCCGCAGGGTTTGAACCTAGAACCTTTGGATCCTCAGTGATTGTATGTTGAAAGTTAACTAGGTTATCTGTTGATATATACGTACGATTTTGGCACTTACTTTTTAATCAGACATCAAAGCTTTTGTGTTTTTGTGTACCCTGTTTTGTGTACCTTGGTATCTCTTGATATTAACTCCTTGTCTATAAAACCAGGCTCTTGCGTTCCTTGATTAAGTAAGAGTGTCAATATGTTAACATTCAGAGGCAGATACTGAGACCATATCTGTATCCATTTGTTTTATTGCCATTTCACAGTATTGATGTGTTACAGTTAACTGTTGCTGTAAAAGTATTTCAGTCATACAGTGACTTCTAGCTTAGTACAGGTGGATACAGGTACATGACTGGGTGGAATCTGTCATTATACCCCCCCGCAACGAAGTTAGGGGGGGGTATACTGGAATCAGGTTGTCCGTCCGTCCGTCCGTCCGTCTGTCCGTCCATCTGTCCGTCCGTCTGTCCGTCCGTCCGTCTGTAGACACAAAATTCTGCGGACTACTCCTCCTAAACTTCTGGAAGGATTTTGATGAAACTTGCTGGCAATGATCCTTAGACATTGTATTAGCGCGTTATCTATATAGCATTGAGTTACCTCCCCTATTTACCAAGTTATGCCCCTTTGATGATTTTTGCATTACAAACTTCTGCGGACTACTCTGCCTAAACTACTGGAAGGATTTTAATGATACTTGCTGTCAATGATCCTTAGACATTGTAGCAGCGCGTTATCTATATAGCATTTGAGTTACCTCCCCTATTTACCAATTTATGCCCCTTTGATGATTTTTGCATTACAAACTTCTGCGGACTACTCCGCTAAACTACTGGAAGGATTTTAATGATACTTGCTGGCAATGATCCTTAGACATTGTATAAGCGCGTTATCTATATATCATTTGGTTACCTCCCCTATTTACCAATTTATGCCCCTTTGATGATTTTTGCATTACAAACTTCTGCGGACTACTCCGCCTAAACTACTGGAAGGATTTTAATGATACTTGCTGTCAATGATCCTTAGACATTGTAGCAGCGCGTTATCTATATAGCATTGAGTTACCTCCCCTATTCACCAAGTTATGCCCCTTTGATGATTTTTGCATTACAAACTTCTGCGGACTACTCCGCCTAAACTACTGGAAGGATTTTAATGATACTTGCTGTCAATGATCCTTAGACATTGTAGCAGCGAGTTATCTATATAGCATTGAGTTACCTCCCCTATTTACCAAGTTATGCCCCTTTGATGATTTTTGCATTACAAACTTCTGCGGACTACTCCTTCTAAACTACTGGAAGGATTTTGATGAAACTTGCTGGCAGTGATCCTTAGACATTGTATAAGCGCGTTATCTATATATCATTTGGTTACCTCCCCTATTTTCCAAGTTATGCCCCTTTGATGATTTTTGCATTACAAACTTCTGCGGACTACTTCGCCTAAACTACTGGAAGGATTTTGATGAAACTTGCTGCCATTCATCCTTAGACATTGTAGAAGCATGTGTTAGTTATATAACATTGGATTACCTCCCTTTATTATAGTTATGCCCCTTTGATGATTTTTGCTTTACAATTTTCTGCAGACTACTCCTCCCATTGGATTACCTCCCTTTTTTATAGTTATGCCCCTTTGATGATTTTTGCTTTACAATTTTCTGCAGACTACTCCTCCTAAACTACTGGAGGGATTTCAATGAAACTTGCTGTCATTCAACCTTAGACATTGTAGTAGCGCTTTTTCTATTTTAGATCACTAGATTTCCTTGTATTGAATTTAACCGGTCCATGGTATGTGTTACAAAGGATCTTTCCTTATATATTAAGATGGAGTGTTGTATGCAAGAATCTGATTGCATGCTCAAAAGCCGTGTTTGACAAAAACACTTGCGGGGGGGTATTAGTAAGCCCTTAGGCGACAGTTCTAGTTTTAAATCAACTAGAAGGCTTTATTATCCAATCACTGACTTTAGAAGCAGGAGTTATATAACAACATTCACATTCACCTGCTGCATCTTGTCCTTTTGTGACACTTCCCCTTGGACCCTTATTTAACAAAAGTTCAGTACCATTTTATATTGTCACCAAGAAAAATAATCAATATATTGTAATTTTTTTCATAGAATATGGTCTTCAAATCATACTTAAGTTCAATTTTTTTTCCATAATGTGGGCAGCCAAAAGCGGAGAGAAAGACTCCCAAGGGAGATTAATAGATAGATACTAATAGCTAGATGACCAGGGGTGAAAGCTGTTAAGTGCCCATGGTATGAAAATTAGACTATAAAAACCTTGACTTTATATCTAACTGATGAATGGTACTGTTACAGGAGAGGGAGTTCCTGAAGAAGAGCATCGCCAAGATCGCAGGACTGAAGCAGAAGCCCAACATACTGATTGTGGAGAAGTCTGTGGCCAACCTGGCCCAGCAGTTCCTGCTGGAGGAGGGAATAACTCTCATCAACAATGTCAAACTGGTCAGTAAGAGTTACCTGCCCTTCATTTAAAGGATACTTTTTTAAACATTTTTTTCCAAATTTTTCGCTTTCTCTTTCTTCCTGTCACTTTCCATCCATCCAAAACCTGCAATCATCCATGCATTCATTCATCTACTCTGGGCGCTGTGGTCCAGTGGTAACATATCCGATTACGGATCCGAAAGGTTCGAACCCCATTGGAGGCAAGAATTCTTTACGACCTTCCCAGGCGCATAGTACTGGTCCAACCCAGGAACCGTCGAGAGGGACTAGTATAAGTTATAAGAACTTATTTCCTGATGGACATAAATAAGATAAAATATCCATGATATAATCAGTAAATCATTTGATTCTAATAGTGCATATGCTGATAATTTACCTTATATATTGTCTTGCTAACCTGATACATGGTTGATCCATTTCAATGGGCTTCATTCTAAGGTGAAAGCCAATATAATCATGCAGTCCAACAATGGGCTGAAGTCCCTATGTTATGATTTATGTAGTGTTTTTAATACATGTATAACTGAGAAACCAGCATACACTGGTAATCATAATACAGTGTCTTAAATACATGTACAATTATGACACAGTGAGAAACTATATCTACTCATTTTCAGAAATCAGAGTCAGTCAGTTAAGAAGAAGGTCATTTTAAATTCAAGTGGTACATGTATCACTGGGTATCTTTTAAGATTTAAGTAATATTAAGCCAAGTGTCTCCAAAACTTTTATTGAGTTATATAACTCATCAATTTGAAAATAATTGAGTCTTTTGAGTTTATTTTGAATTGAATAATTATACAAACAGTCAGTCTATCTGTTCCCATGAGAAAAATTTACCTAAATGTTTTCTTCCACCGCAGAGTGTGATGGAGCGGCTATCAAGGTTTCTTGACGCGGACATTGTGACTTCCATCGACAGCCTGGTACACGGTGTGAGACTTGGCTTCTGTCACAATTTCTCGGTCCAAAATTATGTGCTGCCAGCGGGTGACACAAAGACCATGATCAGTTTCAGCGGTTGTGCAACACATCTTGGCTGCTCGATCACGCTACGAGGAGGGTCTGCCAGTGAGCTAAAGCGGGTAATGATTCCTATAGGTCCTGGTGTTTTAGTGGTTAAAATGTTTGCCCCAAGGCTTGGAGGTAGTGGGTTCGTTCCTTGGCAACAACATAACAAATTCATCTCCCTTGTTTGATGCTCAATATCTAAGGACATTTCCAGGACTTGGTGGCCTGTTGAAAGGATAATGTGACAGGGTGTGATATCATGTCACATGTCTACACCTTGATATTGCAGTGTGGCAGTAACATATGACTCACTTAGACGAAAGTCTCTAAATAAATGGAACACAAATGATGTGAAATTAAACATAAGCAATCAAACATTTGATTTCAACATTAAGCCTCCTCTTTTCCTTATCTCCTAGTCTGGCTGCTAAACATCTGATTTCTGATGTTACGTAAAATGTTCCTATGTTTCCTGAAATACTCAATTCTCAAACCAAACAGCTTATTTACCAGATGAAAGGAACACATATCTACCATTGTATTTCTTTTTAATAAAAATCAGGAATGGTAAAGCAGAATTGTTTTCTATAAAAAAAAAAAAATAACACTAAATGAAAATGAAATCATGGTGTTTTGTGCATATGGCTACAGATTTATAGGCTACAAGTTAACCCTTTACCACATATAGACTTGTTTAGACACCGTGACAAACAGAGCAGACCCAGATCAGATAGTTCCTTGAAGGATCTGTCTGATCAGGGTCTCCTCTGTTTGCTCATACAATATTGTAGCTCAGATTCTACAAAGTCTGCATAGTAAAGAAAAATCCTTTGTGTCACATACCATTCAGTTTTCAGTAAATTAATGTACATGTATATCAAATCATAAATTCGAACATGAGATAAAAGGTTAAGTATATCTCCAGGTTGCCTGTAATAAATTGCATATTTCTTCTTTGTTGCAGGTGAAAAAAATTCTGAATTTCATGCTGTATGCATCATATCACTCAAGACTAGAGATTTCCTTCTGTATTGATGAATGTATGGTACCTGCAAGAAAGGCTGATTTTGTCCTGGACAAGGATGAAGCTGAACAGGAAGAGGCTAAAGATAAAGACAATGGTGAAAATAATGTGGTAGCCGATCCACAAGGAGTAGAAGATAGTGGGGATCAAGTTGAAGAGTCTGATAGTAATGAGGCATTTGGTAAAGATATGTTGGCAGGGTTAGATATTGTAAAGGGAGTTGTTGTGCCAGGAGAAGGCACTGCAGATACTGTGAGAGATTCAGAGGCTAGGGAAAGTGCAATAGAAATAGCTGACAGTGTCAAAGATCAGCCAGATGACTGTGATATGGGTAGTGAGAAAGATATTAAAGATAGGGATTCAGAGGATACTGTTGAGAGACAGGTCCAGGAACCAGTGACTGGGGAAGTTGTTGCAGAGAAAAGAAGGTCCATGGATGGTGACCGTATATCTTCGTTTATCCGGACTGATCTTGATGAAGAGGTGAGTGGTTCAGGGAACAATATGGAGGCACGAACTGAGAGTAAAGGTGAAGATTTGAAACATTCCTGTGATAGTGACCAGAGTGAAAGTGATAGTGTTAGTTTTTTCTTACCAGATTCAGGTCAGGTTGTAAACCAATCAGAATCAAGAATTCCAAATCAATCAGGGTCTTCCAGCCAATCAGAAACAAGGACAGACCAAGAAGGGCCTCAGACTGAGAAACAGGATTTTGAAAGAGAGGAGAGCTCTCCTAGAACTTCTGTAAAGCTAAAAAATGAAACTGTACAAAAAATCCCTCAGGATTCTCAAATGATAACAGTGAAATCCGAACCGGGTTTAGATGCACAGCATGTGACTCTTCGCCAAAGAAACCGGTCTGGTCAGAGGTATCCGGACAGAAGTCCAAACCTCCTGCGGAAATCAGAAACAACCCAGTTGACGGACAACTCGGATCCACTGAATAGATACAAGATAAACCAGGATGAATCCATATTCCAGTCTTCCCTGTTTCTGCAAGAACAGCTTCTGACACACAGGTATGGTTATATCCCCACGTCCTAAAGAGGACTCCTGTCCTGTCCTGTTCCACATCAAACCACATCATGGTAGTGCCAAAACTGTTTGGCCCAGAGGTGTAAAATACCTAAAATTATCATTTACTCTGCTCAAATTTGAGAAAATAAAAAGAAATGTTCTTGTGAACAGGCAATTGGACTTTTTTACCACTTTTGGTGTGGTATCATGCCACTTCATGCCACTATATATGGGAATTTAAACCCAAGAAAACTAAGTGATGAACAGAGCACTGAATTTTTTTCTTTTTATGTATCAACTGAATATAGAACAGAAGAAGATTGAACTTAAGCAAATGGATATCCACAGATTTAAAATACATGTAAAGACTTTGAGAATCCAATACCGAACCAGGATATTTCATGGTTCACAAAATTGCCCAATTTGTGTCTCAACTTTTCTAAAAGACCCCAAAATATTTCAAAATTTGTCTCTTTCACTATATATCAGAAGGTCATTTGATGACCCCCATTTGAAATAATCAAGGAAAAACATTAAACATGATTGACAAATTTTCTTGCCAATGTAAAACATGATTGACATATTTTCTTGCCAGTGTTAAACATGACTGACAAATTTTCTTGCCAATGTTAAACATGATTGACAAATTTTCTTGCCACATTAAACATGATTGACAAATTTTCTTGCCAGTGTTAAACATGATTGACATATTTTCTTGCCAATGTTAAACATGATTGACATATTTTCTTGCCACATTAAACATGATTGACATATTTTCCTGCCAATGTTAAACATGATTGACATATTTTCTTGCCAATGTTAAACATGATTGACATATTTTCTTGCCACATTAAACATGATTGACAAATTTTCTTGCCACATTAAACATGATTGACAAATTTTCTTGCCATGTTAAACATGATTGACATATTTTCTTGCCAATGTTAAACATGATTGACATATTTTCTTGCCAACATTAAACATGATTGACAAATTTTCTTGTCACATTTAACATGATTGACATATTTTCTTGTCACATTAAACATGATTGACAAATTTTCTTGCCACATTAAACATGATTGACAAATTTTCTTGCCAATGTTAAACATGATTGACAAATTTTCTTGCCAAATGATTAAATCTATGCATTGATTGACATATTTCTTGCCAATGTTAAACATGACTGACAATTTTGTCACATAACATGACTGACAATTTTCTTGCCACATTAAACATGATTGACAAATTTTCTTGCCATTAAACATGATTGACAAATTTCTTGCCAATAACATATTGACAAATTTTCTTCCACTAACATTGACAAATTTTCTTGCCACATTAAACATGATTGACAAATTTTCTTGCCAATTTTTACATGATGACATATTTTCTGCCACATTAAACATGATTGACAAAATTTTCTTGCCAATTTAAACATGATTGCAAATTTTCTTGCCACATTAAACATGATTGACAAATTTTCTTCACATTAAACATATTGACAATTTTCTTGCCAACATTAAACATGATTGACAAATTTTCTTGCCAATGTTAAACATGATTGTCATATTTTCTTGCCACATTTAACACGATTGACATATTTCCTGCCACATAAAACATGATTGACAAATTTTCTGCAATGCTAAACATGATTGACAATTTTCTTGCCACATTAAACACGATTGACATATTTCTTGCCACATTTAACATAATTGACATATTTTCTTGCCACATTAAACATGATTGACAACTTTTCTTGCCAAGTTAAACATGATTGACAAATTTTCTTGCCAATGTTAACATGGTTGACAATTTTCTTGCCACATTAAACACGATTGACATATTTTCTTGCCACATTAACATAATTGACAAATTTTCTCGTCACATTAAACATGATTGACAAATTTTCTTGCCAATGTTAAACATGATTGACATATTTTCTTGCCAGTGTTAAACATGATTGACATATTTTCTTGCCACATTAAACATGATTGACAAATTTTCTTGCCAATGTTAAACATGATTGACAAATTTTCTTGCCACATTAAACATGATTGACAAATTTTCTTGCCACATTAAACATGATTGACATATTTTCTTGCCAACATTAAACATGATTGACAAATTTTCTTGCCAATGTTAAACATGATTGTCATATTTTCTTGCCAACATTTAACACGATTGACATATTTTCCTGCCACATAAAACATGATTGACAAATTTTCTTGCCAATGCTAAACATGATTGACATATTTTCTTGCCACATTAAACACGATTGACATATTTTCTTGCCACATTTAACATAATTGACATATTTTCTTGCCACATTAAACATGATTGACATATTTTCTTGCCAATGTTAAACATGATTGACAAATTTTCTTGCCAATGTTAAACATGGTTGACATATTTTCTTGCCACATTAAACATGATTGACAAATTTTCTTGCCAATGTTAAACATGATTGACAAATTTTCTTGCCAATGTTAAACATGATTGACATATTTTCTTGCCAATGTTAAACATGATTGACATATTTTCTTGCCACATTAAACATGATTGACAAATTTTCTTGCCAATGTTAAACATGATTGACAAATTTTCTTGCCACATTAAACATGATTGACAAATTTTCTTGCCACATTAAACATGATTGACATATTTTCTTGCCAACATTAAACATGATTGACAATTTCTTGCCAATGTTAACATGATTGCATATTTTCTTGCCACATTTAACACGATTGACATATTTTCCTGCCACATTAAAACATGATTGACAATTTTCTTCCATGTAAACATGATTGACATATTTTCTTGCCACATTAAACACGATGACATATTTTCTTGCCACATTTAAAATAATTGACATTTTTCTTGCACATTAAACATATTGACATTTTCTTGCCAATTTAACATGATTGACAAATTTTCTTGCAATTTAACATGATTGACATATTTTCTTGCCAACATTAAACATGATTGACAAATTTTCTTGCCAATGTTAAACATGATTGTCATATTTTCTTGCCAACATTTAACACGATTGACATATTTTCCTGCCACATAAAACATGATTGACAAATTTTCTTGCCACATTAAACATGATTGACAAATTTTCTTGCCACATTAAACATGATTGACAAATTTTCTTGCCACATTAAACATGATTGACAAATTTTCTTGCCAATGTTAAACATGATTGACAAATTTTCTTGCCACATTAAACATGATTGACAAATTTTCTTGCCAACATTAAACATGATTGACATATTTTCTTGCCACATTAAACATGATTGACATATTTTCTTGTCACATTTAAACATAATTGACAATTTTCTTGCCACATAAAACATGATTGACAAATTTTCTTGCCAATGCTAAACATGATTGACATATTTTCTTGCCACATTAAACACGATTGACATATTTTCTTGCCACATTTAACATAATTGACATATTTTCTTGCCACATTAAACATGATTGACAACTTTTCTTGCCAATGTTAAACATGATTGACAAATTTTCTTGCCAATGTTAAACATGGTTGACATATTTTCTTGCCACATTAAACACGATTGACATATTTTCTTGCCACATTTAACATAATTGACAAATTTTCTCGTCACATTAAACATGATTGACAAATTTTCTTGCCAATGTTAAACATGATTGACATATTTTCTTGCCAGTGTTAAACATGATTGACAAATTTTCTTGCCAACATTAAACATGATTGACAAATTTTCTTGCCAATGTTAAGCATGATTGACAAATTTTCTTGCCAATGTTAAACATGATTGACAAATTTTCTTGCCACATTAAACATGATTGACAAATTTTCTTGCCACATTAAACATGATTGACAAATTTTCTTGCCACATTAAACATGATTGACATATTTTCTTGCCACATTAAACATGATTGACAAATTTTCTTGCCAATGTTAAACATGACTCTCATATTTTCTTGCCAACATTAAACACAATTGACATATTTTCCTGCCACATAAAACATGGTTGACAAATTTTCTTGCCAATGCTAAACATGATTGACATATTTTCTTGCCACATTAAACATGATTGACAAATTTTCTTGCCAATGTTAAACATGATTGACACATTTTCTTGCCAATGTTAAACATGATTGTTACAGGCACAAGTTCCGCAAAGCTCTGGATAATGTCGTCCTGTCTGCGTCTCCGTTTATCAAATACGACCTCCCGTACCTGGAGTCGGAGACTGGATCAAAGTGTGAGCTACGTCAGTATTTTCCGGAAGAGGTTTACTGGTCCAGCCATTTCAGGTTTGTCATGTGTTCCATTTTCAATTGTCATAAACATAAAATTTGATAGCGTTGTAGAATATTTTTGTATTTTATTTTAAGGGGATTATCATAAATTAACAATGTATTTTAGTGTTAAAAGTTTGAGAACTTGATATAATTTTCAGGAGCACATGCTCAATGCTCAAGGTTATGTTGATGATAAGTGTTGATGATGCATGATGATGATGATGGTTAACAGTGGTGGTGATGATGATAATGGTGATCATGATTCAAAATCAAGTGTTTTTCATTTTAATTTTAAGTGCATAATTTTTACTGCCTCATAAATACAAAGCTGGATCAGCTATGAACATAAAAGTAGATATTAGATATAGCCACTGACGTTAGACACCAGTCTGTTACAAAGTGATCTCCCCTTAGAACAAGAGGATATCGATACCACAACATATATAAATATCAGAATAACTTCAGAAATTATTTTTCTACTCTCTTTTCTTATGTTTTATCCAAATTATTCAAAAGGTAAAGGATTTTATCCGTATGTATCAATAATTCTGGACACCATTTAGACAGTTCTATAATTAGAACATCATGTGATTTGTGAGGTGGCAGTGATCACTAAGGGAAGTAACTTTTGGAAGTTTTCATAGTCCATGTTTTGCAGCTCTAAGACAAATCAGTTGAAGCAAGCTGTTAAGTATCATTCCGACCAGGAGACAGGGAGGAAAATGGAACAGCCCTCTAACGTGCAGATAACTGAAGCTCATGAGTTCATACGCAGTCAGCTCATTCTCCCCGCGTACGATCTCTCCACACAGGTAAGCCTACTGTACCATTGCTTTATAAAGTAAAATACAGGAGTATAGAAATCACATGTGTTGTCTTAGTGTAGTTAAAACATTTCTTTTACATTGACTTGGAAACAAGCTCTTACAACTTGCGCTTAAAAACCATATACACTGCCACCAGAGCCATCGAGAGTGATTCTCCTGTTAGCATTCTGGGTTTTTTTTGTTTGTTTTGTTTTGTTTTGTTTTTTTACAAAATGTTTAAAATCTAAACATCCTGTTGAGTTACAGAGCTCTAGCAGGGTATTCATCATTTTCAGTTATAGCTCAAATTGCTTGTTGAAAACTTTTAGTTTAGAGTTGAATTAGACTGCTTGGGAATGTTTAACTGAAAAAAAAACTTTGAATGAAAAATTCCTTTGTACGTTAATTCACAAAACTTCACAGACTTACCAGCATTTATTATGACTCTCCTCCCCCCTCCATCCATCCCTCCCCTGTATTTGACACAATTTGTAGGCCCCTATATATAGCTACTGTCATGATACATTTAAAGAACAAGTAATTTATTTCTCCATGATGAAAAATAATTTAAATGGAAACCTAATGGTATAAATTTGTGAGACTACATATTTAATAAAATTGATTTATATAAAGCTTAGTGAATCAAACTCCTTGGACTTTTGATAAAATCTTAAAACTAATACATGTACTCTTGACTTCTCAAAAATCAAGCATTCCAGGATGATGTCAGCCCTATATTCTTTTGATCCTAGTTTTTGGTGGTCAGTATATGTGTCTGTTGAGTTCTGCATCCAATGAAATGGAATGAGTTAGTATGCTAAAGATGGGGTGTGAAGCTATGTAAATTATAGATCTGTTTTGAAATAGTGAAGTAAAGGGTGAAAATGGTTTAGTCTTTTGTGTAACTTTAAACTTTCTAAGTCATTGAAGCCATTTGACCCTTCTACCTGGATGCCTCCGTGCATTCAGGGTCTTCCTTCACTTGTAATTAGCTGGACGTCGCTATATGACTGAAATACTGTCAACGCGACGGTAAACACAAATAGTCAAGTCCATTTGACCCTTCAGGCCTTTGATTTAAAATATGCCTACAAAACTTATTTGCATTTACTTGCATATTCATGATGCTTGAGTATTTTTTTATGAAAAGTTATCTGTTGCAGCACCTGATATCCAAATTCAGGGCATATGGTGGCAGAATCAACATTATTGACACTGATTCTACTCCTCAAACCAAGAAGGGAACCAGCCACTCTTCGCGGGGGAAGGAGAACAAATACAGCAAGGGAAGGCAACAGTCCAGGGATGTTTCCAAGGGAAGTAACTCTGTGAGGGAGAATGGAGCAGTGTGGGAGAGGAAGACAGACTGTTTAGACCCACACAAGCATCAGCGGATTGCTGTGCTGTTCAGCAGTTTCAGTTACCACTCAGAGAACCATCCCAGTCCCTGTGTCTACCCCTGGTGAGGGAAACTACTTTTGTTTATACTTTTGTTGTTGTTGTTGTTGTTGTTGTTGTTGTGTGTGCTGGTATTGACAGATGCCATAGCAATATTTTGGTCATGTCATATAGCAACATCCATTTTATAACAGGTGTGGAAAGATCTAGAGTGCCAGAGGCACTCACATGAAAAAATCTAAGTGACCATGCCAGATTCTGAACCCACATCTGTGAGGGACTTAGTGATTGTATACATATGTTTATTGTACTTAGCAATTGTATAAATATGTTTATTGCACTCAGCAATTGTATACATATCTTTATTACACTCAGCAATTGTATACATATCTTTATTGCACTCAGAAATTGTATACATATCTTTATTGCACTCAGCAATTGTATACATATGTTTATTGCACTCAGCAATTGTATACATATCTTTATTGCACTTAGCAATTGTATACATATCTTTATTGCACTCAGCGATTGTAAACATATCTTTATTGCACTCAGCAATTGTATACATATCTTTATTGTACTCAGCAATTGTATACATATCTTTATTGCACTCAGCAATTGTATACATATCTTTATTGCACTCAGCAATTGTGTACATATCTTTATTGCACTCAGCAATTGTATACATATGTTTATTGCTCTTAGCAATTGTATACATATGTTTATTGCACTTAGCGATTGTATACATATGTTTATTGCACTGAGCAATTGTATACATATGTT
>CM037790.1:12220639-12270639 GCA_021229015.1 Solen grandis | reverse complement strand
TTTCATAAATAAAGTCAGTGATAACTTAGTTTCACTTGATATTAAATACTTGATTCAAGATACAGCATATTTATAACATTGCTATGGTTTAAAAGAAATGCACTGAATATTAGTACATATATGCTTATTGATCCTCTATATTACAATCATGGTGAAGAATATGTGTGGTTGCGAAATAATTGCGGTAATTTAAATGGAAACTCTTATAAAAATTCTTTAAAATTACCCTTTTTGTAGCATATGCCATACTATCGAAAACGCAAATCACTATATATTTGAACGTCAATGATTTAATTTGCAAAGGGATGCATTACATAATTGTTTACATTGTTTTTAACAAATTAATAATAACACTATATAATCTGTGGTTCCAAACTCATTATTAATAAATAATAAAAATGATTCAGTTCATTTAGGAGATCATGTAATTCGGACGGAAGAGTACCTTTGAATTACGGCAGCTTTAGTCTAAACGATCGGTAAACTATACAGCTCTCTATAAGAGATATCGGAACAACTTTAGTACAAGGACATAGTGGCAGACGAACATAATGACTTCAGGCAAAAACAGCCTATAAAATCAAAGCATATCAAGTGTGCGCATAAACGTTAAACTGACAGAATCGTTCGCGTGAAAGATTCAAGAGGAAAGTAGCTCACCAACAATCTTCGCTTAGTTTGCCAACGACAATATTCTTTGATTACACATATTCTCTGATTTTATATATTTATAAACAACCATATTTCTTTACAAACAAATATCCTGATTACACATATTTCTGAGTATACATATCTCTTGATTAATCATGTTGCCTGATTATACATATTCCCTGAACATAAATATCCACTTATCATGCATATCCCCTGGTTTAACATATTCCCTGAATGTACATTTTCCCTAAGTATACATATTCTCTTATCATATTCCTTGATGATACATATTCCATGAACCTGCATACTAGTAATCCTGCTTTCAGCTTGGTCATTTAATCCGTCGAAAAATGAAACATTGCTTTTTACAAATAAAACAGTTCCTCTACCCTCCCTATTTTTTGAAAACGTTCCGATTCAATTTGTTGATTGCCATAAGCATTTGGTATTAACCTTCAGTAGCAATGGTAAATGGGGGGATCATATAAATAACATGAGTAAATCGGCATCTAAGATCTTAGGTATGATGTAGTCACTTAAATTTAAAATAGGCAGACGTGCTCTTAATCAAATAAATATATTTTTCTCCGTCCGATTTTAGAGTATGCCTCCATCGTTTGTGATAATTGCTCATCACATGAAAAAGACACTCTTGAAAAAATCCAACATGAGCCGGCAAGAATAGTAACAGGTGCAACAAGATCAATATCTCTGAACAAATTATATCGTGAAATACGTTGGCTCAGCCTAAGCGATAGAAGATCATATCAAAAATTAATTCTTACATACACAGTTATGAACGGATTGACTCCAAATTACTTTCCTTCACTAGTAAGAGATCGTTCAGTCTATCGATTGCGTAATGCATCCGATTTAGATATCTTACTAAGGCGTACTGAGCTGTTTGCTTCTTCTTCTTTCATCCCTTCGTCAGTATCATTGTGGAATGATCTCCCTGTTAAAATCAAATCTCTACCCTCATTATCTTTGTTTAAAAATAAAATATTAGAACGTTTTTCTAGTTCTGCTGTGCAAAAATATTATTTCACTGGTCAACGGAAACTATCAGTTTTACATACAAGGATACGTATTAATTGTAATTATCTTCAGTTTGATCTCTATTCAAATCATATCTCAAGTATTGCGGCTTGTAATTGTGGATATCCAACTGAAGATGCTGAACATTTCTTTTTCAAATGTAACAGGTAGCATGATCAACGATTACAGTTATTTCGAGATCTGAGAAAGTTCCATCCTTTGAATTTGGTTCGGTTAATCTTACTTACTAAGAACATTCATCGGTCTTCCTTACTATGCAAACTTATATTCAGTCCAATGGAAGGTTTACCTTATTGCGTCAGTGTGTCAACACCCCGGTCCGAGGATCTTACCGACTTTGTTTTGAGTTTGCTTTGTTATGTTTTTGTTTTTTCATTTATAACACTAGTACTGTTTGTTTTTTTCAAAATTTAACCGGATATTACTTAAACGCTTTGTCTAGTATATCAGTTATATTTTGCCTATTCTAAGTTAGCACGTGTAGACATTGAAAGTATACAAGTACCTTTAAGGGGATGACCGATACTAATGTTAGAACTTGTGGTCAGACCCTTTTGCCTTTTTTTATAAAATCTTCAATGTATACGGCAATAAAAATGTTTAATCTAAACTAATCTGACGTGTTGTTTTTTTCGCAAACAAAAACCCCGTCATTATAAAAGAAACAAAATAAAAGGTTACACAATACTACGCAACAGTGTGGAAACATGATATTGAAAGAATATATAGTTTGTTTTTTTGAAGTAATTTCAATGTGAACCCGTTTTAATGTTAAAACTTCAAAAGGATGATCGATCTCTTCTTGCTCAATACAAATGTGGCATATTGCCGTTACGTATATAAACAGGACCCTTGGTCAAGTGATAAAAGAAATATTTTGTGCAATGTGTAACAATAGTCACTTGAAGACGAATTTCATCTTTTGCTACGCTGTCCATTTGTGTTTTAGACACATACTAATAGAAATACACTTTCACAGACTTAGTAAAGATAATCAATTTGTACAAATTATTGACTCCCCAGAGAGACAACTGTCAAGATGGTTCATTTTAAAAAGGCGATCAGCTATATATTCTTAAATCAGTTGACCACTTTACACATATACATTCCAACTAATACGTATTTATATTTCTTTAAATATTTCTATAAATGCAAATAATGACTGTTCACATATCATACATATGGTAATAAATGGTGACATATAGGTCCTCTTGTTATATATAAACTTGTTTGCGATTTGTTTAATGTACACATGTCACAATGATAAACAAACATTTACTTACTTACTTACTTACTTACTTACTTACTTACTTACTTACACATATACATATTCCCTGAGTACATGTACACATATTCTCTTATTATGCATAATATTTTAATATACATATTCCTTGATTCTATATTTCCCCTTATCACACATATTCGTACATTTATACATACTCTCTGTAACATATGCACATATCTAAAATAATTGTTCACAGATATTGATGAATGTGCATTGGGCTTGGACGACTGTCCAGAACCTGCAGACGGGGGCACTTGCTTAAACACTATTGGCGGATTTGAGTGTGGGTGTTGTAAAGGTTTCTCGAAGATTGCCGACTTCCCCGTGAAATGCGAAGGTAACCTACAAGTGTATTAGGGTTAGGCATATGTGTGTTTAAGTTCGAATTTAACTAATGGACTGTAGTTTTATCTTGCATTTATATATATGTGTGTGTGTGTGTGTGTGTGTGGTACATGTATATTGCGGATTGATTTGAATTAATTTTCTTTATTATTGTTTGTTTCACACAAAAAAATATAGTCATAGTACGATTTTTTCTTTCTTTCTTTCTTTGTCAACAAATTGCCATTCTTTCTTATAGCGATCAACGAGTGTGCTGGTGTCAACAGCTGTGTTAAAAACGCCGATTGTATTGATCTTACTCCAAAATGTGACAACTTTACTTTTTTCCACGAGCTGTATACATGCAAGTGTAAACTAGGTTACGCAGGAGACGGAAGAAAGTGCGGAAAAGGATGTAAGAGTGTTCGTAAGTCCATTTCAGACTCTTAATATGACATAACGAGTTATGTATATATGTAGACAATAAAGATGATTGAGCATTGGGCACGAACTAATGTCCGGAAACTACAAAGGGTGACACGTGCACCACCACTATTGACGGATTGATTCGTAGGTGCTGAAGTGGATGTTTGCAGACAAGCTCCTCCCCCGTGCCATGTCAAGGTCAATCTAAAGGCGTTAAACAGTCAACAATTTTGTGTATTTGTATATGTAGGATAAATTTAAACAATACCATATCTATGCCATTGTTTAGAATAGAACAGACATGCATTAAAATTACAGATCGTAACCTAAAATATATGCTGAAATGCGACATGGTGTAATGATATTACGTCTGTCCTATGATAACTGTGGGGGTCTCTGAAACAATTTTTCGTCGCATCTTTTTAGCAAATAAAATAAAACAGAAAAAAATACCGACCAACCGAATTTATATTTCTAGAGATGTCAAGGGACTAACACATATCATTCCTATTAGATGGCATATTATCAATGCATTTTTATCAATGAGCATCACCCTTTTACCGCAAAGCGAACTACTAATTTAACGTCTTGTTTTCTTCTGCAATTAATAAGCATCTCTAAAAGTTAGTTGTATTTGATATGTATATGTTTCTTGAATACCCCCCCTTTATTTTATTCTAAACCATTGGAAAGATAAAAAACTTAAGTATATATACTTCTGTGAGTATCATGACTATATCAGATTTGTTAAAAAAAAAATAGACGCGTACATATTCGCAGCATTAACTCGGGTAAAATGGGAAAGCCTTACGAAAACCTCCTACTCATATACACATTGCGTTTGTATATATATAAAGTGATAATTGCTCGTAGTGATTAGTGTCATGTGTGAAATGTTGCCATAATGGCATCGAGCAGATTAGTAGCATGACACATTAGTCCATGACAATGGATAACTGACACATTTCCGCGAATCTGGCTTAACGTATCGATAGAATAAGCATAAATTACAATAAAAAAAAACACCATATACCGGATATACCACCTCGAAAATCATATTAATTTTCCATAATGTAAACAACGGCCGACCATTGATCATGTGCCCATCACCATTTTTTATAGCTATCAAAAATAAAAAAAATCCAAGGCAATTCTTTCCACTTACACATTTTTGGGTTTTTACTCTGGCACCTGGGGATTTTTTCAACTATAAAATACCTTAAAGTTGCAATAACACAGATCCGACAATTTAGCGCGAATATTTTAAAACTCAACGTTTGTAATAAATTATTGATATTTATCCATGATGGACATTTCTAAAACTACCCTTTGCAAAAGAAACTGATGACCCGGGGATTCAGCTAATTTCCTTTTGTAATTTAATTGATGTTAATGTTTTTGATTTATACCTGAAATACATAAAAATGGTTTCAAAAGTCTTGGAAATAAAGACAGAAAGAATTTCGAGGAATATCTCTTAATCTGATCACCAAATCAGGTTATATTTTCAATCATTGATTATTCTAGATATATAGGATCTGAAATTAATGAGTTCATGAAAGCGAGCTTAAAAACATTTTCATGAGCGAGTTAAGTATTTGATATGAAATGACAATTCATGCCAGATCCTTTTATCATATGATTTATACTGACAGTAAATCGCGGTTATGTAACATATAACAGACAAACAAAAACATGAATGAACGGACTGTGATTGATTACTTTTGCAATCTAAAACAACAGGGACTTGCTCCTGTACGCTTTTAAAAAAACCCTACTGTACATATAAATATCAACAAGGGTGGACACAAAGTTGGGGGTCGACTCACTTCAACTCGTTATTTACAAATCATTCGAATAAAAGCAATAAAATTTACATTTGGAATCAATAAAATATGCATTTATCTTTTGAAATATACTAAAATATCGTGAAACTTATCTCCTTTTGTCTGCTTTTTCATTTGAAATACTCGCAAATCCGCAAAAAGGACAACAACCTGGACCAGAAGTGAAAGTACACGGAATGATTTTGATTTTATCGCTCAGGTAAAGTCCCTATGCTAACACCAAGAAAACAGATTCATAAAATAACTAAAATTAACGATTTAACGTGTGTATTTCTCATACATATTCAATACCATATGAATAATAAATCAAACACATTTAATCCAGCTGTTCCAGTTCAACACACTACGCATACATATAGAATACACGCGCGCGACGCGGAGGGATGTAATTCGCACAAAAAGTTGTATGTAACGTGTTAAATATAAGAAAATATGTGATCGTTATACGCAACCGGAAAGAGCTGATTGAGAACAATGACATATGATAAATAATATGTGTCATATGATTGGATTAGACATTAATTATAATCCCTAAATCAAATATAAAACGTATTAATTACATTTATTTATTGTTGTTTTCTATTTTGGTATGTTATTTTAATTGTCTTTTTATCATTCTTTTTTTTTTCTTTTTCTTTTTTTTTTTGCAGTAGCCGTTCCGCCATGTACAAGGAGAGTCAAGCTTCCTTTGGGAAATTGCTATACTGAAGTGCCTTGCTTCAAGGAACGGCTTGAATCGAAGGAATGTTGGTAATACAAGACGGTTCCTTCAAAAATTATTGTCACCTGTACACAAAGCCACAACAAAACAACGACAGAAATAATTCCAGAGTAAAAACTTTTTAAAACTTTTCTCAATCTACATCGATTGGAAAACAATTCTAAAACATTACAATTTTTTTCTCTATAAGGTTCCTGTTTTAGCGCCTCTAAAAGTCGTTATGCCAACGGTGTTCAAATAAATAACCTACGAACCTGCAGCCATCAGTGCAACCTATGGACTACAGTGCCTTTAACGTATATAAAAGATGATATAAATACAATAAAAAGCATAATACAATAAAATATCCCCAAGTAATATTCGCATTAGTTTTAATTTAATAGTGTTGGACTATAAAGTACATGTTTTCCCGACTATTCGATTGTTATGATTTGCAACACGAAATAGCTGCATTTTAGATCTTTGGAGCGCAACGTGCTCATTGTGAGCTATTCTGAACAATCGGTGTCCGTCGTACGTCATCGTGTGCTTAAAAGTGTCTCCTCTGAAACCCCTGGGGGAAAATTGAAGAAACTTGACCTGCATGATCATTGTGTGGCCCTTCACAAGCGTTGCTTAAATAACTTACAAAAATTCTTGTTGATGCCGAATAGAATGTTTTCTAAATCCTATGAAACCAATGCTCGCAATTTAATATCATTTGGCACAAATGGTCATCTCATGTCCCTCTACAATGCATAATTGCTAAAATGAATTTGCATTCCCATACGGGGTCTGCACGTTTCTATATACACTCCATATAGACTTTTTTAATAATTTATCTGTGAAACTAATGATTAGAATCTTAACCCAATTGGCGCAAATACTCATTTTATGACCCTCTGCCATAAGTGTTGCCATAAAGTTTATCCCTAAAAGATGATGACTTTGGGAGACCAAGTTAGTTTCTTTGTACACTCTAAATAGAAACTATGAAATTCTTCTTCTATGAAACCGAATTCAGTTCACCTCATTGCCCTCTACTTTAATGATTATTGCTGAAATAAAGTTGATCCCTTGAAAATCAAGGTCCCCAGAGGGTCAACTAGTTTTCTTATATACTCTTCGTAGATAATTTTCAGATGGTTAGCTAGTTTTCTTATATAATTTGTAAACACTTGAAAAATTTTCGGCCGTTGGCAGTTTAGTTTTCACCTGAACTTCCAGTTTAGACTTAAAGGTGAAAATCACTAAACAGCTGATGAATACTGAAGTTTTGATTGGTCGACTTAAAAATCGAAAGTATCCCTCCGGAAAAGAGATCAGCTTATATTCCTAAAACCTCGATTTTTTCGACAGAAATAATTTATTAAATGTCTTAACGTTCAAAGTAATTAGTTCAACTACACTAAAAAATATAACTAAACGGGAAAAACACATTTGAAACCTTCATACTCCTTCGTATCCTGGAAATGGACGTAATGTATTAGAGCATGACTTCAATACTATATTGTGGATGCACTCCAAACTTGTTTTGTATAGTGATAATTATGATTTTGATCATTTGATGTTCCCTCTTTCTCTGACAACTGCAGGAATGCAGGTGACTCAAGTATTCCAATGAATACTCATCCAGTTGTATTACCTGAGAGGATGTATTATGTTGTGAATTGGTCGTTCGGCTGTCCGATCGTCAGCCATTTCATATCCGCTCTATATATTTTTAACGCTAATACTTGGTTCAAATGTCCCCTCATGAAGATGCAGAATTAATACTAAACAATTAACTTAACCACGGCCATGTACCTTTTTTAAAGATACTTCTTGTTTGTATTATGGTCATGAGGAGTAAATGACTCCTATTGATTTTTTTGAGTTACAAGATAAAAGGTAAAGGTCATAGTGAATCGTTGCCGATCGATAACTTGAGAATGATTGAATCCACATTCGTAAAACTTAAGTGACTAGAAAATGACCCATATTAATTTTGGAATCAAAAGATCAAAGGTCATAGTCACAGTTCACTTAAATGTAAAAAAGATAAGTTTAGAACGCTTGAGTCCACAATCCCCAGGCTTAAACAGAGAATTGGGCCATGACTAGTGACTAGAAATTGAACTTTATTCATTTTGAGCTAACAAGGTCAAAGATCAAGATTACCTTGAACTTGAATGTGAAAATTGTTTCTCATCAATGGCATGAGAATGCTTTATCCTACATACCTCTATCTTAATAGAATGTTGGATCATGACTAGAAAATGACCTCTATTGATTTTGGGGTTACTAGGTCAAAGTCACTGTGGCCTTTCTGAAACTTTTCCGATCGATAACGAGATCATTCTTGAGCCCAACGTCCTCAAATGTGGTAGTGTATTTGGTCTTCGTAATGACCCACTTTGTCAGTGTTGTATAGCAATCACTTCTCATGCCCACTTTTCAGTGTGTAAGCAACTCTTTCATGCACTTTGTATTTATAGAAATTAACCTTTTAGCTATCATTTTCGTTATGACCCACTTTGTCAGTCCTGTATAGCAATCATCTTCGTAATGACCCACTTTGTCAGTGCTGTATAGCAATCATCTTCGTAATGACCCATTTTGTCAGTGTTGAATAGCAATCATCTTCGTAATGTCCCACTTTATTAGTGCTGTTAAGCAATCATCTTCGCCATGACCGACTTTGTTAATGCTGTATAGCAATCATCTTCGTAATGACCCACTTTGTCAGTGCTGTATAGCAATCATCTTCGTAATGACCCATTTTGTCAGTGCTGTATAGCAATCATCTTCGTAATGACCCACTTTGTCAGTGCTGTATAGCAATCATCTTCTTAATGACCCACTTTATCAGTGTTCCTTAGCAATCATCTTCGTAATGACCCATTTTGTCAGTGCTGTATGGCTATCATCTTCGTAAAGACCCATTTTGTCAGTGCTGTATAGCAATCATCTTCGTAATGACCCACTTTGTCAGTGCTGTATAGCAATCATCTTCGTAATGACCAACTTTGTCAGTTTTATAGCAATCATCTTCGTAATGACCCACTTTGTCAGTGTTGTATAGCAATCATCTTCGTAATGACCCACTTTGTCAGTGTTGTATAGCAATCATCTTCGTAATGACCCACTTTGTCAGTGTTGTATAGCAATCATCTTCGTCATGACCCACTTTGTCAGTGTTGTATAGCAATCATCTTCGTAATGACCCACTTTGTCAGTGTTGTATAGCAATCATCTTCGTAATGACCCACTTTGTCAGTGTTGTATAGCAATCATCTTCGTAATGACCCACTTTGTCAGTGTTGTATAGCAATCATCTTCGTAATGACCCACTTTGTCAGTGTTGTATAGCAATCATCTTCGTCATGACCAACTTTGTCAGTGCTGTATAGCAATCATCTTCGTAATGACCCACTTTGTCAGAATGTCAAGGTCAGTTTTACAGTGAGAACATGGATTTTATAGCTCAGTGAAAAACACCAAAAATATGTGTCTAAATTGGAAATTTTGGTTAGAAAATGGATTAAGTTGTTTGATAAAGTGTTTTACTAATGTCATATAAGAACAATACCCCGAAACAGGATCCTACAACAAAGAAAGATAGGAAAAAACATAGGAAAAACAAACGACCGGCTACCTCGCCTTTGTTAGCGGACATTTTGGACACTACGAAAAACACGTGCAACGATAGTGACCACATTAATGTGTATAGTAATGTGTATAGCGGCGAGCGGAAAAGTCGACAATTAACAAAAAAATATAAGCAACAGTCTGAATATGTAAGTGAATATACTAACTTATCAAATTTTTCAGGCTATTATCAAGCAATGTCATTCCCACAACCACCCTTTGCTATGACACCATATATGACCAGCCCCGCCCAACCTCAGTTCAGTGGCGGCGCGTTCAGCATGTCAACACCTCCCCCCTGGGCTTCAGAACTTTTAGAGGACATGAAGCAAATAAAACAAAAGTTGCAGACGGTAGACAAAATAGAAAAAAAATGTTAATTTAATTAATGCAAAAATTTCAGATATGGAAACAAATAATTCGACAGAAAAAGCATGCGAATTTATTGCAAATGAAAATGAGACTCGGGGCATCGAACTCAAACGAGCCAAAGATGACATTAAACTGGTGAAAAAATCATGTGAGCGCTTGCAAAAGGCCTCGCAGGAACTGAAATCTCAAAAGGCAGAACTAGACGCAAAAGTGATTGACTTGGAAACAAAATCAATGCGTGATAATCTAATGTTTTATGGAATAAACGAGGGCGGAAAGGGGGAGGACTGCGTTAAGTTAGTAAAGAGCGTACTTACTGATCACTTGAAAATAGACGAAGAGGAAACGAACACCATTCTGATAGATCGCGCTCACCGATTGGGTCGGAAATCTAGGTCCAAAGCACCGCGTGTTTAATTACAATATTGTCTATGTTTTTTATGTTATCTGAAGATTATATATGAGCACGTCATACATCTCTTTGTATACTTTTATAATATATTTAAGCAAGTGCTAAATAAGATTCAGAATTAAGAAAATTGAAATTATGTTTTCTAAAAGAGTTAATTTATCATATTTGCCAAAGATGTTATATTTTTATTATTATAATTTTACATGATCGTTCATTCTTATAAGAGTTATAAATTTTATTTATTAAATGTATTGTCCTAGTCCATTTTTTATATGTCTGGTAATTAAAATTGATTTTTATTGTTGTTATATGTTTCAATGTCTTAAGTCATTTCTTTCTAGCTATTATAAGTTATCTTAAGGGTTTTTTATTTATTTACACTTGTCTATCAGTGCATATTAAATCTGTGATGAAATAATCAATTTGTGATATATAACTACGATAATATTATCTATGTCAAATAACATTATATTAAAGGACCACAGTGGAAATAAGAGCTTTCAGTAACTCTTTTCTGTGTTATCCTTAACATGTATTGTTTGTTGATGTGGCAATATTATTGCATACATTGTTCATTGTTATTGTATGTTATGTATATATGCCATGAAACTGTACAGTATTATGTTGAATAAAATCTATCTATCTATCTATCTGTCCAATAGTGGCCAAGTTTCACTATCCAAACGAGAGAGAAAGGGTCAGACAGAAATCGTTTGAACTTTCGGAATATTTAAAGTCAACAAAATTAGGCATCGGTGTGCAGTTGCCAAGGGAACTTCGAGAAGCCAGGAAACCACTCATTAATCCTATGAAGGAAGCTAAGGAAGCTGGAAAAACTGTCAGATTTGTCGGAGCCAGGTTGTTCATTGACGGTGAGGAGTATATTCCAGATTCGGGAACCGGACATTAGAGGGGTCAAGAACACTTGAACATTTTATCATGGAATATAAACGGCCTAAAACGAAAATTATGTGAACAGGACTTTTTAGATTATTTAAATGAATATGACATAGTTTTCTTCAATGAAACATGGTTATCAAAATATGACACTTATAATTTTGATATAAATAAATTTTGTGTAGAACATATTTATGGGAATAAGTCAAAAAATATAAGAAAGGGCCGCTTCAGTGGCGGAATTTCATTTTTTTATAGATCTAATCTTAAAAAACATGTTAAAATAGTTGATAAGAATGACTATGGAATTCTCTGGGTAAAAATTTCTGCCGGATTGTTTGATTTCGAGGAAGATGTATATATATATGTCATACTTACATACCACCCATTGACTCAAAAGTTCTTAATTATGCAAACTTTGATTTTTTTGAGCAAATAGAATCAGATATTATAAAGTATACAGATTTAGGTAAGGTATGTGTTACCGGTGATTTGAATAGTAGAACCTCAGATTTCCCTGATTGCATTGAATTTGATAAATATTTAGACGAAAATTTGATATTTGTAAACACACGCGACATCCCCATTCGCGTAAACAAAGATCACGTGATTGACTATTATGGGCGGCGCTTACTAGAAACTTGCCAAACGACTGGCCTATTAATAGCAAACGGTCGTCTGCTTGGGGATCGTCACAGGGGTCATTTTACATTTTGTTCAGGGAGGGGTCTTAGTACAGTCGACTATCTGCTTCTCGACTCTTGCGACTTTAATACATTGTCATATTTCGAAGTAAAAGATTTTAATGAGTTTTCTGACCACGCGCCTTTAATGTTTTCTTTTGCTAGAAAAAATCGAGTAGCGCCGCGCGCACCGAGTGCTCAACGTAAAACGAGCGATAAATTAACCTGGGATGAAAATAAAATACCCCTGTTCAGAACAAAACTGTTGAATATCAATGAGAATGTCCAGCAGCTAAACCGCGACGTGACCAGCGAACCGGTGGACCACGTGGTACACACATTTAGTACATTGCTGTCAGAAACTGCTTTTGAAGTATTTGGTACAAACAGGGACGGATCTATACGGGGTAAAATGTCGAAGTTAAAAAATAAATGGTTCGACGCGCAGTGCTTCGAAGCTAGAAAAGAATTTAAACGGGCTCGAAATTTATTCAACAGAAATAAAACCGATGAAACGCGTACTTCATTTGTAACAGCGCGTACTCACTATAATAAAATAAAGAAAAAGGCGAAAAATAAATTTAAAATCGAGGAAGGTAGGAGAATAAATAATTTGGCAAAATCACAGCCTCGGAAATTCTGGAAAATATTAAGAACACTTTCAAAAGTAATGATGATAAAGCCGAAACTTTGACTGTCGACGAACTTCGAGATTATTTTAAATCAGTATTTGGAGAAGATCATGACAATAAAAACCAGAATTTTATTTTTGACGAAAATAGTAATGATGAAGAATTAGATATAGAAATTACAGAATCAGAAATGCATGATGCAGTATTTAGTCAAAACAATAATAAAGCACCGGGTACCGACGGAATGATTAGTGAAATACTTAAGGCGGCATATAATATTATAGCTCCATTCTTATTAAAGCTGTATAACAGACTGTTCATTAACGGGGAATACCCGCTCACTTGGGGAGAAGGCATTATTACGCCAATTTTCAAAAAAGGAGATGTCAATAACGCGCAAAACTACCGTGGTATAACTCTTATTAATATTCTAGCTAAAATTTACTCTCAAATTTTGCTTAACAGGCTAACAAAGTGGACAGTCAAATATGATAAAATTTGTAATAATCAATTTGGTTTCCAGAAAAATAAATCTGTTGTGGATTGTTTATTTATTTTTCATACAGTTGTATCAAAAGTACTTGACTCAGGGAATAAGTTATATTGCATTTTTATAGACTACGAAAAATGTTTCGATAAAATAGACAGATCGTTTTTGTGGCAGAAGCTTTTATCAAAAAGCTTAAGTTCAAAATTTGTCCGAGCTATAAAATCAATGTATTCTAGGGTTAAGTCTTGTATTAAATATAATTCATCATTTTCAGATTTCTTCGACACACATATAGGCTTAAAGCAGGGGGACCCGAGTTCTCCTCTTCTTTTCATGCTGTTCGTGAACGACCTTAATGATAGTATAAACACAGACCTTAACGATATATTCACGATAGATGAGCATAAGCTTTTCCTAATCTTATTTGCAGACGACCAGGCACTTTTTGCAAAGTCGCCTGAATCCCTACAGTCAATGTTGACAGATATTGAACGATACTGTAGACATTGGGGTTTGAAAATAAACACCGACAAAACCAAAGCGATGACTTTTTGAAAAGGGTAGACATACGCATCATGACTTTTTCATATATGATACTCCGATACAAATCGTTGAATCCTTCAAATATCTCGGTATTACTCTGTTTAAAAACGGCAACTGGTATAGAACACAAAAACGGGTTGCACAACATGCATCATTCGCTTTACATAAGCTTTTTACTGTTTTTCAACATATTGATTTACCAATTTATCAGAAATGTAAACTTTTTGACTCTCTCGTAGGATCGATTTTAAACTTTGGGTCGGAAATTTGGGGCATACATGAGGCAACAGATGTAGAATTAATACATACAAAGTTTATACGAAGAATTCTAGGGGTTAAAAAGTCCACGAACCTAGCAGCACTCTACGGTGAAGTAGGCCGCGTCCCTCTCTTAATTTTCCGTAAAATAAATATCATTAGATACTGGGCTAAGATACTAAAACAAAACGACAATTCCATTTTAAAACAATGCTATACACTACTTAAATCAGATGCAGACGCGGATCGAACTTACGGTAACAAATACTGGGCGTACTCGATTAGAGAAACTCTCGCGAGCCACGGTCTAATGTATATTTGGGATAATCAATTTGACACTGAAATACCTCTTAATATTATTAAACAAAGATTAATTGATATATATCTGCAGAAATGGTACACCGAAATTAAAAAGCATTCTTTTGAACTTGAAAATTATTTAGATATAATACGTGAAAATAAATACAGAGTTACATTATCTAGGTTTAGAACATCTTCACATAACCTATATATAGAAACAGGAAGGTACGAGAATTTGTCACGAGAACAACGGATATGTAAATCTTGTAACATGAAAAAGGTCGAAACGGAATATCATTTTCTACTTGTTTGCCCCCGCTACAGAGAGCTTAGAATTAAATTTCTCAAACCTTATTATTGTCATTGGCCGAATTTATTTAAATTCGAAACCATTTTAGCATCGAAATCAAAGAAAACTATTTTTGCTCTATCTAAATATTTATATTGCGCCAACCAAATACGTATTTCTTGATATTATTCCTTCGGATATTGTTAATATTTATTTGTACACATATGTTGTTCCATCTTACACATGTGTTCTCCGGAAACGTTAAATTTAATACTTCATTTTCTCACTGTATTGTATTATTTGGCTATAAACATTGTAATATGTTTTATGCTTAATAAACATTCGTATTCGTATTCGTATAGCAATCATCTTCGTCATGACCAACTTTGTCAGTGTTGTATAGCAATCATCTTCGTAATGACCCACTTTGTCAGTGTTGTATAGCAATCATCATCGTCATGACCCACTTTGTCAGTGTTGTATAGCAATCATCTTCGTCATGACCAACTTTGTCAGTGTTGTATAGCAATCATCTTCGTCATGACCAACTTTGTCAGAGTTGTATAGCAATCATCTTCGTCATGACCAACTTTGTCAGTGTTGTATAGCAATCATCGTCGTAATGACCCACTTTGTCAGTGTTGTATAGCAATCATCTTCGTAATGACCCACTTTGTCACTATTGTATAGCAATAATCTTCTTAATGACCCACTTTGTCAGTGTTGTATAGCAATCATCTTCGTAATGACCAAATTTGCCAGTGAACAATTCAATTCAATAGTTTATTTCCAAGATTTACATAGTAAATAACATTGGACAAAGCATATAGTAACAAAATATATTGGTTATGGCGGTTGTTTTCAATTAATTATGGTATTGAGTATAATAATATATATATCATCAAACAAAAAGTACATGTGGGAGAAAAGTTTAAGAAAAGTAAACAAAAAACAAACAGGAAAAAAAAAACATGCTGCTTTATCTTCTCATCTATTTGATGGTTATAAGAGTGAGATTTATGATTGTGCTACCGGAATATCCTGCTTTTATTATAAATACAATTAGTAATTTACAATAAACTAATTAAATATAAATTTGAATTTGACTGTAGCATTGCCATTTCAATAGCTTTTTTCAGTATGCAGAGGGTTGGTCAGAATCACATATTTATATTTGACATTTACAAAATACATCATTAATTCTGACATGTAAATATATTTAGATCAAAAATAATATTTAGATAGGCTCGTATGGAAAAAAAATGTGTCATAAATACAAGAATTATACATAACAAATATTTTTAAACTCAGGTTTCCAGTGGATGAAAAAATACCGGTAGTCATTTTTCTATCAATTCAAGAATACATTAAGAAACTGAAATATTTAGGTATATGTGTGCTTTTAGGTTTTATCCCTGTTATTGCAGTAAAGTCTCATCACACAAAGAGTTTTATTCATAAATGGATTTATCTTAAATGTTTAAAGATATCTTATTCCGTATTTTTACATCTTTTTATTCTATATTTTCCCTTGCTTATTTCATTTTTAATTTATTTTGCCTTTTTTTTCTTCCTGATTTCATTATGAATTTTATTTCCTTAAAGTTTCCTTCTTTTTTCTTAGTCAGCTTGTATTCTGTATGTGTTTGTAAAAGGTTTCCTTTTAATTTGTATTAACGCTATTTGAACATGATTTTAAATTCAGTTATTTCCTATCGGTCACTGTGCATTTTAAAAGCGTCTCTTCTTTCACTTGTTCAAAATCATACTGAATGCCATTGTTTCACATATTTTGCAGGTTTTTGTTGCTAGAACGCAATTCCCAACCTTATTTTTATAATTTATAGAAGAACTAAAATATGTTTAACTTAAAAAAAGATATTTTGACGAAACGAAAACATTATTCCATCATCATCTCAAGTGATGCAAACGAGCATACTTCTCCTCTTTATACACGTGTTATTTACTCTACAGACTGTGTAAGGGGCCTCGAAGACTAGTCCCTTGCGTAAAAGTCTCGTGGAATCTCGTAAAATCCCGGGGTCTTGAACATGCGCACTGCATTAATATCTCAAATACTGTTACAATAAACAAAAGTAAGTCTTTGGAGTCAGATAAAGCGTTGTTGTTGTTGGGGGCGGTTATTAAGTAAGATTAATATGGTCTCCTTGGTGCAGGGGTACTGAGTTGATCGACATAACTCAGACATTGACTTTCGACAAAAATGAGTTTAGTAAATCGTGATTGCCAAACCACGTGGCAAACGGCGACAATGTCTGTTTAGAATAGGGATTGGGTTCTTATTATTCATCAATATTTAGGAAACTGTCAAATCTGACATAAATGTATTTGACTCTCCAACCAAAAATAGCTAATATACTAGATCAAAGGGACAAACATCTATTTTTATAGATATTTAATCAAAAGTCTGGAAGTGTAGAAATAAACGAGAGGTTATTAAAAGTCAGTGACCCGAGTAAAATTATGACTGAAGGTGTTTTTTTAAATGATCCCAATGTATTGAGATTATTGGCCTTACATTTCACACTGTCAATTATTCCTAGCACGATAATTATTTCACATACCATATAATCAAACTCCCCAAAAACTGCTGAATTATTTTTGGACATTGTTCAAAGTTTGACAAAACAACATTTGAGACATATAAGATTAATCCGTTCCTTTTTTTAACTCGAACGATCAACACTGACATTTATTTTCGCTAATGTTCAACATAGACAATTTCATTTGGACATATCTTTGAAGACTCTTTTTAAAACGGAACCTACAAAAGCGAGGTCCTCGCTTACGGATCGAATTTCATGGCGCTTATATTCGCGTAGAAATCAACAGGAATTGATCCCTACGAAAAGGATAACCAGTGATATGGCTGGTTATCCTTTTCGTAGGGGTCAATTCTTGTTGACTCATTTGTATTCGGTGTATTAATATCGCCTAGATAACGAAGTGGTAACGCGCTTCGCTTCTCACCAATGCGTCCAGGGTTCCATTCCTGGTCACGTACGCGAGAGGGCACAGTGGTCGCCCATCCAAACGGATGGGTTTTCTCCGGTTTCCTCCCACAATAATGACCATATATACGCCGCCACCAGACCCATCGAGAGTGATTAATATAAGTTGTGGTAAATTGTCTCGTTACTGATGTAAAATAGATAAAATTTAAACTTTTTGAATTAATATTTCTCATTCCTCGTAGGTGCTATGAAATCCTGAACGTGTCAGATCAAATTCACAATATATCTGATATTTCAAGTTAGAAGGCGTGTAAATATGTTTACATGTATTACGTACACTGTCGCTAATTGTTGAACTTGATCTTGAAATAAAGGTCTGACAATGCCTGACAATGACATTGGCAATAACTGAATACCGATAATTACCATATTATATGCATTTATTATTCATCGTCAAATAGCAGCTCACATGTGAGGAACACGAACACGCTCCCGTTTTCTCATTCTGTTAATGAGTATCCTGTTGTTTCACCAAACACTTTAAAGAATTCCAAACCAATATCATTCTACATATGCATAACTAAAATATTTCTAGTTGTTTCCTTCCTTGGTGGGGGAATATTAAGTAAGATAAATATGGTCTACTTGGTGCAAGGATATTTTTTAACCGACATAATTCAGAACAGAACAGAACAGAACAAAACTTTTATTCACCCAGGTATTACATTAATACAACATGGGGTTTTACATAGGTTATACACACACATATATATATAATATTTGTTAATAATTTCCGGTCTTATTTAATAAGATTAAGTTCATTTGTAGCATAGATCAATTTGTTAGGCATTTTTCAATTATTTAAAGCAGACATGCTGTGTTCAGAGTGGGGGGATTACATCTTTGAATTTATAAATAAATACAAGAAAGACATTGTTTATTTTCAACACACACACACACACACACTTAAACCTAGCATGATCAATTTATGTAACGTTATAATGACAACAACAACAAAAAAAATAGATAAATACATGTGCTGGCAAATATTAATGCCAACAAAATAACCTTTGGATAAATAATTTCTTTGTTAAGTGTTTTCAGCTATAAAACATAAAACAAGCAGTTATTCCTATTGTATATATACAGTCTCTGCATCATACTTTACACAAATAAAGACAAGTGAACAATAACATTAAAGAGCGACAAAAGCATGCTTTTCTTACAGATTTAGATAGTAACAAATATGTAAAGTCACTATGATAATAGTTACTTATGAGAGAGAGAGAGAGAGAGAGAGAGAGAGAAAAAAAAGAAAAAAAAAAGAAGGATTGCGTGGCATTATTAATTATTCAATTAGATAATTTATTGCAAAGGAATTTTAATGCATGTAAAGACACAATCATATTTAGAATAATAGATAATTCGTTACTATGTTGCCAAAGAGAGAGAGAGAGAGAGAGAGGAGGGGTGAGTATTCCCCTTCTCTCCCCCTTTCTATATACCTTGCCTGATACGAAAACGAAAGTCGACAAGGTATCATTGTGAGAATGCTTATTGCAATATATCTCAATGACATACATGCATACTACCCCCTTCTTTCCCCCTCTAGTACAACCTTGCCGGGTACGAAATCGTAAGACGGCAAGGTAACAAAAAGCGCATGCGTACGTGATGGTGAGAAATCAGGAAAAAAAAGCAAAAAAATAAATGTCAAACAATAATGGGAAACAATGGATTAAAATATTATTATATACAGTTACAAAACAACACAATCAATTATTTTCTCTCATTTGAATAAGGTGTTCCTAAAAATAGATAGCTGTTTGAGGTTATTTTTAAAACGTGCATGAAATAAGCGTGGAAATCGGGGAGCTGTTTATTCCTAGCGAGTGCGGATAGACGGTGTCCAGACAAAACAAAGAGAGCGAAGTGAGGTAAGTGATCTTTTGCTCGTTTCAATTATGTTTCTTATTTTTTTTCAGTTTAAGAATAAGAATTTCATTTAACTTGTAATTTTAGATTTTTTAAAAACTTAGTTAGCATGTTACATTTTCTTCAGTGCGAAATAGACATAATGTATAAATGGTTCAGGCTATCTTTTCATCTGAATTTGTTAAAGATAAGTGATGCAAACTTACTTAAATTTCTCAAAACTTTTTCAGAATCGGATTGCAAAAGGGTTTTGAATGAAAGATAGTGCCTCTGTATATTGATTTCATCAGGGTCAAGATAAATGTTTCTCTCCCTTTGAAAATAATTACAGTGTAATAAATAGTGTTCCTCAGTGCCAACCTGGCCCGTGTCACATAATGGGCATAATCTATTTTCGAAATTTGCCCCATCATATCTACCAGTTTCAACAGGGAGTGAGTGATTTGCAGTTCTTAGTTTAAAAAGATTTATAAAGTCTCGCTCTTCAAGTTTAATAAGGTAATTTTCCAAATTTATGTTTTCCTTAAATCTAGAATAAATCAAACCTTTATTGGATGTTTGCAACTTCGCGTGCCAGTCTTGTTTGAATTTATCGATTAGTGAGGATTTTATTTGTTTATGTACGTTTATATTATTTATTTGGAATTGATTTTCCCACAATTCAGGGCGCCCTACAGATATAAGGATGTTTTTTATCTTTTCGATCCACTTAAAATGACAGTCCTTTTGGTTTAACATGTACTTATATATTTGTAAGCTTATCTTTTGATCTTTGCCAAGTAATAAACGGTTCCAGTAAGAAATCATGCGGCTTTCAACTACTACTGATATGGGATATCTACCTAGTTCTCCGTATAAAAAGGATATCGGTGTAGATTGTTTTGCTTTAGTTATTCTTCTAAGAAATTTATTATGTACCTTCTCAATGAGATCGATATTTTCAAATCCAAATATTTCGCTGCCGTAAGTTAAAATTGGTAGAACAGTATGATCAAATAATTTAAGTAATAAGTCTATCGGTAAATGTGCATTATTTGCTCGTGTGAATAAAAGGTGCATTGCCTTTGATGCCTGCTGTGCTACATGCTTACGTGCATTCAAAAAAGAGCCATTATTTGAGAAAGTAACGCCCAGGTAGTGGTATTGATTTGTGATTTCAACAATTTGATTTCCAAGTTTGAATTCAAAGTTTCTAGTTTGCCGGGCTCCAAAAACAATTATTTTCGTTTTACTGATATTGATGTTTAAATACCAGGATTTGCAATAATTATGAAAAATATTAAGACTTGACTGAAAATCTGTTTCTGAATCCGAAATCAAAATGGTATCATCTGCGTAAAGTAAGATCAAAAGTTTAAGCCATAGTGTGAGATCATGGGATCTTTAAGCTCAACGCCGATGGAACCATTTTCATTCATATGAGATTGAAGGTCGTTAAGGAAAAGAGAAAAAGGGGCAGGGGACAGGTTTTCACCTTGTCTGACACCAATTTCTGATAAAAATGTATGTGATGTTAGGCCATTGTGTTGGACAGACGATTTTATATTTTTATACATATTTGTTATAACATTAAAAATTTTGCCATTAACTGAGTTTTGGAGTAACTTGTACCATAGTCCCGCTCGCCAAACCTTGTCAAACGCTTGTGAGAAATCAATGAAGCAACAAAAAAGTTTTTTCTTTCTTTTTTTCAGAATTTCAATTAAAGAAGACAATGTAAAAATGTGATCTGCGCACGAGTACCCTTTCCGGAAACCAGCCTGATTTTCTTCCAGTATGTGTTGTTCATTCAGGTAAGTAGATAATCTGTCATTCAAGATAGAAGTAAACAACTTGCCTAAACAGCTTAATATGGTAATTGGCCTATAGTTACTTGGATCTTTAGGGTCACCTTTGTTTTTATAAATTGGTATGATAACGCCTTCTAACCATGTATTTGGGATGTAACCAGAATCCATTACAGAGTTGAAAAGGGTGTGGTATAGAGGCAAGAAAATAGTTTTAGTCTCTTTAATATGTTCATTCAGAATATGATCGTAAGGACTAGAAGCTTTTGAATTTTTTAAATGTTTAATGCAGTTTAGAATTTCTGATTCTGAAATAGGAGAATTAAGGTAAGTATTATTGTAAGTATTGTTTGAGTGAGTGTCATTTTCAAATCTTCGGTCATTAATTATGTTTTCATTGATATTTTTGAAATGATCAAAGAATTCATTTATAGTAGGAGACTGTTTGCATTTTTTCTTTGGATTAATATTTTTCAAAAATGACCAATATTTTTTTGGATTTTTCTCATTTAAATTTCTTAATTTAATTTGCTGAGAGAGTCTGTGTTTTTTAATAAAGTAGTTCATTGTTCTTTTATAACTTTTGCTAGAATTTTGCAGTCTTAATTTAGTATCAGGTGTGGGTTTTTTCCTATATTCATCTCTAGCGTTATGATAATTTTTTCTAGCCTGAAAGCATTTAGGGCCAAACCAGGGTTTGTCGTTTGTATTGTTTTTACCGTTAAACATTGATTTCTTTGCAGGGAAAGCTCGTGCTGAGGCATGCTGGAACAAGTCTGACAGCTGGTTCGTAACATGTTCAATTGTTTGAGGATCCGTTGGATTAGAGGTAAGTTGACTAGTGAGCGAGTGCACTTTTTGTAAATCAATGTTTTCAACAAAAGTATTTGCATAATTATTGTCCCATTTTCGGGGAGAGGCATGCGAAGCCCGTGGATTTTCATCAATAAAAGTCATATCTGCAAAGGATAATGTTAAATGGAGGGCATTGTGCCCGTCTGAAACAAGAGCGTCCGTTTGTATAACATTAAAATCACTTATATACTCAAAACATTCAACTGATGAGATTATGTAATCGATGACTGATCTATCTCTAAATGTATGACAACCTTTGAATTTATCTTCAAACATTCTTCCATTCAGAATAAATAGGTTATTGTTTCTGCAAGATTCTATTAAGCGGAGACCGTGTGTGTTAGTTCTGTTATCCATGGAGTACCTTTCTAGAGGAACGGACAAATTTTCAATTACAGTAAATTTGTTTAGACTAGTTTGGGCTTCTTCATAAACAAAGATATGTATCGGCTGGAATATAGTCTTTCAATGTACCTGTTCTACAATTTGTGTCTCCAGCTAATATTAAGTACTTATATGAGGAACATTTTTCAGCAATCTCTAATTCAAAGTCTGATAAATAATCAGAGTTTATGAATTTAGAATTTTCTGGTGGCAGATAAATTGCCCCCAAAACTACATCTTCATCTACTTTGAGAAACTCTTTCTTTATAACAATCCAGAGAATATATTCCGAATTATTTTCACAAACCTCGATATATTGTGCGAGCTTATCAACAATGTAAATTCCAATACCTCCAGATTTACGCTTAAATTTCTGCAGTCTATGTTTTGCTATAAATGTGTACCCAGGAATGTCAACTATATCATTGGAATCAATATGAGTTTCCGAGACACAAAATATGTCATATTTATTGACAAAATCAGTAAAATCTGGGTATTCTATGCGACGTTTCAAACCATTGACATTAAGTGAGCCAATATTTACACATATGTTTTTTGTTTCAGGTGCGACAGAATCCCCCCAAATGTCCTAATTGGACGAGGATCGTGCACAGGGATCTGGAGCAGTGTCCCACGGACGGCTGAAGGATCGAGTGTTTGAGTTTTGTTCTTGCCTGGGGGTATGGCGTACCGGCGGGGACTCCTGGCTGGAGCACGTCCACGAGAACCTCGGGATCGCCCTGGTGACGTCGACTGTCGGCGGGAACGGTGTTTCTCATTACCCTTGCTATAACTGCGCCGTGCATTGGAGTTTTGTTCACGATTTTCACGTGCTTCGGGGGTGTGAGGCTTTGTGTGAACTGCCTTGTCTACTTTGACACGGTCACCTTTTAGGATGAGGCTCCAATCGGGGAACATATCCGCAACCACCTTGCCGTCCTTGATCAGTTTGGCTGGGTAGCTAATGCTGACTTTGCTATTAGGATAGTCATGTCGGAGTTGTTTCACCTCTGGCCATAAAGCCTTCCTGGCATCTGAAATTTCTTTCGGGAAGTCACGATTAATGTTAAATCTAGTGTCTTTCAATAACTTTGCCTTGGAAATAACATATTCGGCATCCCTTGTGTTAATGAAATTAACAATAATTGGTCTGACATAACCCCTCTTGAAGCGCCCCAATCTGTGTGCTCTAGATATGTCAGGGCATTGTTGAATATCAAGGTTGTCTTTCAAAAATCTTGACATTACTGCAAAACAATTTTCATATCTGTCCTCAGAAATTCCACCAAAAATGAGGTTATTTCGTCTACTGCGGGCCTCGATATCTAGAGATTTATACTCTAATAGGGTCAACCTGTTCATGTTTTCATTCACCTGTTGTTCGATGCCGTGTAACTTATTATGAATAGTTAAGCACTCGTCCACTTTGTGATTCATACAATTCATTTCATTGAATAAAGTTAATAGTTTATCATCTAGTGTCATCTTTTTGTAATCTTCATAATTTGGTGTTTGAAAAAAGTTACTACCTCCACCTTGACTGCCAGTGCTAGTGCGTTGTCTTTTTCGGTCATTGCCCACCTTCGACCTGTCGGGGTTGTCGAAAACATGGCCGCCATTTTCATCTTCCGAGAGCGGGTCGTAACGGTTATATGTCGTCATTGGCGTAACAACAAAAATCTGCCGATCGATCACACTAACAGCTTAATCCCACGTACTTCAAGTCTATCTTGATGACTTTTTTGATTATAAAGAATGATTTTAATGCCTTATATATTTAAAACATAGTCCAAATTCTACACTGGTGAAAAAAGTACGTCCATTTTTTTGACCGGAAACCAGGATATCAGACATTGACCTTAGACAAGAAGGTATTTAGTAAACCGTGATAACCAAACCACGCGGCAAATGGCGATAATGACTGTTTGGAATAGGACTGGGTTCTTATTATTCTTCAATATTTAGCAATACAATCTAGCTACATGAGTAATGGTATTTTTTTTAAATAAAAACATGTACAATGCTTCTTTAAACAAGTGTGTGATTGTGTATATGTGTGTTCTACATTTGAATTAATGCTTGTGTACACCCAGAATCTTACATCTGACAATACACAAGTACAATGTCAAGCTAAATTTTGAGTGTTTTACCCAAACCACATTTGTAAGTTATGGCCACAGTTCGATTCTGTGTATAAAATGACAAACTTAAGTACGTTTTTTGTTTTCGAGAACACGGGCTTGTAGTTTACATCTGAATACATAATATTTGTGAGTATAAAGTTTATAAAACTATACATATGATACGCATTTACAAGTATTTATATTAAAGGTTTATCGCAATTCAAAGCAGTTGTTTAACAAACGGTGTTCTCTTCTTAAAATAATAACAACAAGATTTAGAAATTTAACATTTTAATTGATGAATAGTTTTTTTGCGTGCGAACGCGATCATTTTCACGTGCGCACGCGATAGCTACTGCATTATGTTCCCCTTATGCCACTGTACGTGTGACTGTCTGTTCACATTTACAAAAAATCTATCCTGCGTGCTAATGTGCCCATGAACAACAAATGGTGTTACATGTATCATATATACACACATGTACTGCTAATATTTGTCATAACTTTCTATAATTTATTTAAACTTGATCTTGAAATAATGTCATTCATAGACACGTGTGTGTCCAACCCACCCCCGACATAGACAAAAACAGAATAATTACCACACTGGAGATATTCATCGCCAAATGTTAGCATTCACGTTGTGAACGCTCTTCTTTTCTCATACTGTTATTGAATATCATCATGAGTCACCGATTTCTTTTTTGAATCAAATATTGTTGTGCTCTCTCATTTTCCCATTTCTTACACACACTCAAAGGAAAATGCTTATCTTGCAATATAAAAGTTGATATTTTACACAGCCGTCCTATAAAAAATTAACATATATCAAGAACATTCCAGGAAGATAAATTACAAGAAATCTTGAATTTAGTGCTTAAATTATCTTACGTACACTATACGCCGTCATTAGCCGAAGAGAGACGAATACATTTGCTAAAATAGCCAATGATCACATGATCAAAGGTACCGAACTCACCGCCATCGGGCGTATTTTGTGCAAAAAGATCAACCATACACCTTAATCGAGAGAGTCTTTTTCACACATCACAATGTCCGTTTAATGGAGTGCGACGTACGTATGTATACATTCACAGATAGATGGTGTATGCCTTCATCAAGCGTACAGTCCAGTGCTTACATTGTAAGATGTATGTGCACAGATATCAACATAATTATGTCACACAGATATCAACATAATTATGTCACACAGTTATCAACATGCAAGTACTTTTCTATGTTACATAAAATATTTCATTTTTGTTTCTTGACATATCTTAATACTTAAGGTATCATTTTAATAGTATTATTAGGATTTTTTGTAATATATAATTTACTGTCACAAATCTTCAATAGGAAAAGAGATATTTGAAAGTGTGACTTTGCAAGAATTGGATAATTTGTTCCATGTTTTTGTGAAATTTAGACTAGTTTTGAATCTTTATTTAATACGTTTTTAGCAAGGTATAAATTTATATGAACAGTTTAAATCATTAAGTTGTTTTATCAAGCAGTACAATGTCGATTTAAGTGAATGGTTGGGAAGACGTAAATGTACGAGTGTGCACAATTAAAAATACACCGTTACTAGGGTTTAATGTGTATGATCCACTTGATGCGGGGTCTCCGTATTGAACGTTCAAACCTTTCTTTTAATATAAATTTAAGGAACTTAAAATGTTATATGAAATAATTGATTATTCTTTGCTTCACAAACTGTGTAGAAACTGAGCTACAAACAGTGTATGAGCAAACACAGGAGACCAGAGTTTTCTCTGTTTGCGATTGCGTAAAAAGAAAGTTGTTATGAAGTAAAAGCTTAATCTTAGAACTTAAGACAAAGAATATACAATTAAACTCAAATAACTGTTTTATATATATATATCCACAGGAGCTCGATATCTCGATACAATTCGTGAAATTCGTGATAAATTTCATTCTTTGTGTCATTTCAAACAAGATTTAGATAAGCCGTGAGGGCGCCATGGTCCAATGGTAACGTATCCGATTACGGATCCGAAGGTTGTGGGTTCGAACCCTGTTGGAGGCAAGAACTCTTCATGACCTTCCAGGGCACAAAGTACTATAGAACTTGTTTCCGAATCGACGTAAAATAAATAAGTTTAAACTAACTAACTAAGCCGAGCGAGTTAAAGATTCAATAGATGCTTGTGTGTCAATTAAGCTACACAAATAACCAGGTCATTCAAACCCTCGAATTAAAAAAAAATCATGTATTATTGTTTACATATAACTCTAAAAAAATCAAGGGTATCAAATTTAGATGAAAAGATCAAGAAACTGAACTCCTATGGGGACATTTAAAAGCATACATTTAAACAAGACAATGTCAATAAGTTAATCGTATACGAAGAGAGAGCTAGAGCTAGAGAGAGAGGGTGGAGAGGGGGCAATCGTCCACAATTAGGGTATCAGGCACGAGTTGATTATCACGATCACGCCGGCAATCAGCGCCAGACCCCCGGCGGCAGCGTCGAGTCCAAAGGACCATCCGATAGTGGCCGATACCAGCTTATCGAACCCGACACCATACACGATAATGGCAGCGATGATACATCCTCCTGCAGATAAAAAGTAAGCACATGAGTGCATTTTTCAACTAACGGTGTATCACTAGTGAGTATCAGTCGGTGACGGGACGCTGTATGACTGATAATCTTTCGCGACCACAGTTAAGGTATATGCCCCATAATAGCCTAATTCCATATCTTATCACTGAATGGTAATATTTCTATGAAAATTTGTCACTTTGAAGACATCCAAAAATAAAAATGTTTGACCGAGAGTTGCTCCAAGTATTATTACATGTGGTGGAGGTAATCTGTATGGGATATACACAATTTTTTCTAGATAACTTGACGGTAGAAAGATGCATTATATGATTCTGTTTCGTATTTCGTGTAAAATCTAAACTCTACCGTAAAAATTTTTAGAAAGTCACATTTTAGTATCCAGGGAAGATTACTCATGGTAACAAAATTATCAAGGGGGTGGGGGTTAAAAGAACTTCTGTCACATGTCATAACATGTCAATTCGCCACTCAGATTTCCATTATTTGACATTTTAAAATAGCCATTATGGGGCGTATACCTTAGCTCGCTGAAATACTGCAAAGAGTATGAACACGTGTTCATGAGAAAGAGAGATTATATGCTTATCAAATGGTATTGAAGTTTGTGCGAGGTGGAAGATTGTGTCCTACACATAGGCCCTAATTATTCTTTTGTTAGATGAAAAGTGTTTCCTAACATTCGGGAAAACCCCAGATTTCGAGATATTGTGTTTGCCATCATAAAAGGCGCATCCCCAAATATTATACATGTATATGGTATCATACCGATTGTCTACAGCGTGACACTGCAGTGATACGACCATATCTGTCTCATCTTCTCAACTAAACAACTTTAAGTTCCAAAATAACAGGAATTATGTCGGTAGGACACAAGCATATACTTACCGCCTACAAGGCAGAGGATGATGGCGACGACAGCCGTGATTTTATTAGGCAAGCATGCGTATACGATCAGTATCACCAAGGCGGCAACAGAAAACACCCACCCGACCATGGCTAGTGAAAGCGTCCATATTTGTGATTCATAAAATGCTGTAACAAACATATCGCAGTTTTAGTGCAAGTAAAAACTACTTTATGTAATAAAAAAAAAAAACGAAAATGCATTTATAGGAACGGGTATTTCTATATTGAGATATTGGTTAATTATACAACAAAACAAAGTAAATATTTTATCATTGCTTCTCGTTGGTACATAAAAATAATAACGGATAACAAGACAAAAGATACGATATGTTTTATTGTAAACAAATAACTGGTGTTGTATGCAACACATAAAGTCCCCTACCGGCTCCACCTTGACTCAATATGGTAATCAATCCCATTTTTGTCATATTTTCACTATTTCCGTTACCATAGCAACCACAATTTTAGTCGAACAACAAAAATAAAATGATGTGCATAATCTACACATTGCCATCTAGTCATATACCAAGTTTCATCAAGTTAGCTTGCTTAGTCATCGCGGGATCCCATTTTTTGCCATATTTTCACTATTTCCGTTACCATAGCAACCACAATTTTAGTCGAAGAACAAAAATAAAATGACGTGCATAATCTACACATTGCCATCTAGTCATATACAGTTTCATCAAGTTAGCTTGCTTAGTTATCGCGGGATCCCATTTTTGCCATATTTTCACTATTTCCGTTACCATAGCAACCACAATTTTAGTCGAAGAACAAAAATAAAATGACGTGCATAATCTACACATTGTCATCTAGTCATATACCGAGTTTCATCAAGTTAGCTTGCTTAGTTATCGCGGGATCCCATTTTTTGCCATATTTTCACTATTTTCGTTACCATAGCAACAACATTTTTAGTCAAAGAACAAAAATAAAATGATGTGCATAATCTACACATTGCCATCTAGTCATATAGCAAGTTTCATCAAGTTAGCTTGCTTAGTTATTGCGGGATCCCATTTTTGCCATATTTTCACTATTTCCGTTACCATAGCAACCACAATTTTAGTCGAAGAACAAAAATAAAATGACGTGCATAATCTACACATTGCCATCTAGTCATATACCAAGTTTCATCAAGTTAGCTTTCTTATTATTGCGATCCCTTTTGCATATTTACATTCCGTTACATAGCAACCACATTAGCGAGACAAAAAATGACGCATAATCTACACATTGCCATCTAGTATTAGCAGTTCATCAAGTAGCTGCTAGTTATTAAGTTATCGCGGATCCAATTTGAGCGGACAGACGACGACAGACGGACAGACGGACGGACGGACAGACGGAGGGCAAACCTATAGTCCCCTCCGGTGTGAACACCGGTAGGGGACTAATAAAGGACACTGTTCCACGATACATCAACACGATATGTTACAATTGAAAAATACAGAGATGCGATTTTTTTTCAAACCGTCTTTTCACCATAATAATGAAATGTGTATAAATGTGACAGGTTAAAACAAGATACGGAAGTATAAATGAAGTATATATTTAAGTATTTTACTCTATATATATCAAGACATATGGAGTTTATCTCCTATTAGTGTCATTACCTTATCTTTCTGTGATATTAATCGCCATTTCCTTGGTTGTACTAATATTTTCATTATTTAACCAATTTTGCAAATCAATTTAATTTGTGCCGCCATTATACCGACTGAATAATAGATTTTGTCTAATGTTATCAATCTTAATGAATTTAGAATATACATGAAATTTATCCTAAATCAGATAGGTATTTAGACTGGTCAAACAGAAATTATATGTTCTGTACGCTTTATCAGTTCCACTTGACGTCCAATTTCAATATTAAATATGGCCCGACCATCTAAAACATGCCGTTTAAACTCCTGTTTAACTTAAAAGAAATGATATCAAAATAAACATTTCAGGTTCTATCGTTCCGTACATATATAAAGTTTGCCAAAATAAAACAAACACAACTGAACACTGAATACACATCTTATAATGAGTTGTGAGAGATGGTGTAAAACCTGGCACGTGTCCTGAATAACAAAATATGCAAGAGTATAGGGTAAATATTGACTTTACTTTATTTGTACTCAAATTATTTAAATATATGATGATATATTTATTTAAACAAAATTGCCATGACAGTTTGGGTAAATGTAATGCTTTATGTATTTATAGATGGTTGAAAATGATATAGATTTGAATTGGGGTCACTCACTCAATGCCATACTGACTGATATTCTGACCCCTGAGTGTGACCTTCACCACTTGTAAAAATGTTTAAGAAATGGTCGGAAAGGTCAAATTTTGAATTAAGATAGGTATTTATTTGAAGAGGAAATAAGTAATTTGATATTTGAATAAATATTTGAGAAAGTAATGCGGCTGTTTTTAAAATTAAGATTTTAAAACGGAATAATACTGAAATATTTTATGACACGAATTTAGAACAACTCAAGCAAGGCCCAGATTGCTTTTTAAATAATTCAAGAATTATACCAGAGTATTGCAGTCAAAATAGATTAGAAAGAGTTTATAAAGTACAACTTGTACTGCTAGGGATCTGAAGGACAGGTATCATTTTATTATAGCATATGCTGAATATGCCTCGATAGCGTAGTGGTACTACGTGAGAGGGTACAGTGATCGTCCATTTCTCTCGTTTCCGTCCACAATAATGACTACTTACGCCGCCATCAGAGCCATCGAGAGTGTTTTATATAAGATATTATTTGTTTTGTACGTGATGTAATACAAATAAAGTTTAAATTTTATGAACATACGAGAAAAAAAAAACGTATATAAAATTTACTTACGACATTCTAGAATGTTTAAATTTTTGTTATATCTAAATTTAGTAAATGAAGCTATGCAACATACAAAAACAATTATTTAATCATAATATATATGTTTATATTTTTCAGATATAGCAAGAAACTGTTCAGTTTACGTCAATAAAATGTACTAGATCTATAATGTTCTCCAAGAAAGGTTCAAGTGCTGAAAATCACACCGTGGGTTATTAGCAACCGAAAATATGTTCAATGCGAAGCTCTCTGGGGGGTATCATTTTAAGTACTGAAATTACGTCTCCCTCCCTGATATTACTTCTTTGTCTAGTTTTAAGATTTCTAATCTAAAATCAAGTTTTAAAAGTTTTGTTTCACATAACGTCCTTTTCCCTAACACTGTCATACCCACCAGCCCCGCGTTCAGTTACCCTTTAAAGTCCATTACGTAAACTTTTGTATCCCTGTCGTTTCATAGCGTATAGAGTGTAAGCTGGGGACGAAATCCATAACAGTTGCGAGCGTTATGGTTAACTGAGCACAGGGCAAGTGTGATATCATGCCACACATCGCAGTGTTGCAGCACTATGTCTGTCTCTTGCAGACAAAAGTCCCGAAATGACTGTTATACGTGTCAGTGGGACGTTAAACAAGCACCATCGTTACGATAGATTGTCAGTCATATGGCTTTTGGAGCCGAAATAAGGAAATTATAGCTCCATGAAATTTCTGCTTCTATGTAAATAATATAAAAATCCCTTGAATTTGTCTTTAAAAATGGCCGCCAAGAGTAGGGATATTCACAGATGTGGGAACTATGTATATTCTAAGAAAATAGTTCCATCCTTCGACTTTCTTATTTTCAGTACCGATCGACTTTTATCTATCACAGCAATATCTAGTTTTACATTCGGAATATATTCTAAATCCAGTATTTCAATTTTGTGCATAGAATAAAAAAGTTTGACCGGTCGTAAATTAATCGTTTGGAATGAACAAAAAAAAGCGTTAATTCGAATTAATGTATAAATTCAAGAAATTAGACTAATATGTAAGCACTTCTACATCAAATTACCGAATAATTCGAATTACCGATGTTTGAATTATCGAGATTTGATTGAACATTTGTTACAAAATTTGCTTTATCGAAGTTCACTTTCGCTACGGACGAGTGATCAGAGCGTCCAGACCGTAAGCGGGAGATCGTCGATTCGATCCGCGGCCGCGACATACCAAACTCGTTAAAATGACACTGGTATATCTCCTGTGTCCTTGGTGCTCATTATATATATGATTAGCCTAGTGTCAGGATAATGTGACTGGCCCCGCGTTCAGTTACCCTTTAAAGTCATTAACGTTAGCGTCTGTATCCTGTTGCATCATAGCGTATTGAGTGTCCTCCGTGCCGAGGGGTAATAGTCGCTGACTTTAACACTCACTCAGCTCCTCGTCGCGTGGGTTCGAATCCCGGCAGGGTCATTCGGATTTTCATGTGAGGAAGCCTTCCAGCTGGCTTGCGGTAGGTCGGTGGTTCTACCAGATCCCCCGTGCATTCGGGTCTTCTTCCACCTGTAATTAGTTTGACGTCGCTATATAACTGAAATACTGTCGAAGCGACGGTAAACTCAAATAGTCAATCAAGTCAAGTCAAGTCAATTCGTATCGAGTGTAAGCTGGAATCATATCCATAACAGCTGCGAGCGTTATGGGTAACTGAACGCAGGACTGTTCATTGATGTATGACGTTTTATGACGTCATATTGTTCACGTGACCCCCAAAACTAAACAGTTTACACGTGTTTTAACTGTGCTCATGATTTATCTTACTAAATGTAAAAGTATAGGTTAGTTCATAGTTGCTTTCAACTACACGAATAGTCACTCGGCTTCGCCCCCGTGACATATCGTGTAGTTGAAGGCAACTATGAACTAACCTATTTAGCACATGGTATTTTCCGTCCACGAGCGACAGAACGTCACAAAAGTGTGAGTTATGTGGTGGCATAGTCCACACCTATGTGATTTTTTACAAAAGTGTGGACTATGAACAAATACTGGCACCTGATTGAACGAGAGAAAATGCCATGTGCTAAAACAGGACTGGTGTTTTTTCTTGAGCTTCTCCTTAATGAAATGTCAATATCTGACGTCAAAAACCTGAGTTACACTTATGTTATTGTGTGTGTGGTTTGGGGGGGGGGGGTCCAGCAATTGATATCTGTACCAGTCCCGATGGCCCTGGAATCGGACGTCGTGGGTTCGATTCTCGGCCACAGTATACCAAATTAGTAAAATAAGTACTGGTATAGCTCCCTTGCTTGGCGTTTTAAGTTCCATGACTGGTTGGCCCACTCTCAAGATAAGGTAACTTGGTCACTGGTACTAGAACCTCAGAATTACGATTTTCTGTCCCTCTATACTATATTATGAACATGGTAAAGAAAGGAATCTGACATCACTTGATTACTTGATTACTTTTTTTTTAATCGTATGTATCTTTGATTTTAATTAAGATTCAAATGTGTGTGGTACATTGTAATTCTGCGGTTCCAGCGCCAAATGAACTTGGTGTAGTCTACGGCGTAAAACTGCAATGTGGCAGTACTCTATATATGTCTCCAGAAGACATAGTCACCAAATCACTGAAATACTGTTACTGTTATCTGTAATAATGACTGCCTTGTATGGGTAGACAAATGCGTAGAATATTGACACAATGCTTCAGGAGTTACTCACACGTATCGGAATACCTGTCCAAAATGTCATCAATGGAGACACAGTACCCCAGTGAGTTATTGCACTGGACAATTAGACCGGAATATGTGGTGGTCCCATCCGCCGCCTCTGTCTCACTCCAATATGGCGTAAAAATGGCGACCGTACTACAGACGACACTAACGATCATCACTACCATGGCAACCTTGGCTATAATTGTACTGTCACCACACACCATTTTTCCGCCAATACGTTGACCTCTTGAAAATTACTTCCGTTTGTAATCTGTTTCTTTAAAGAGAAGAATAGCATCCTCTAAAACTGTATGAAGAAATCAAAGCTGTATTACATTAAGGTGGAGAACTGAAAAATAAGCAATATTATTGTAGGGACATACGTATGCAAAATGTATCTGGTCTCAGACTTATGGGCATTTTTGTCTAAAACTTGGATATCAAAAGATACAGCAAAAAGGAAACTCGAGATATTATGTCACATTCTCTTTACGAAATATGTTTTGCTATTGCTAATTGCTAAGAAACAAACAATTGCATGTTTAATGATTACATGTACGTATATCGATTCAAAGTATTTGAAATGCTTGTATGTTATAAATTGGCACCCTACCCAATCCATTTTAAAGACTGGTTTTACCATTTTCTGCCTACGGTGCCTAATTCAAAACATCACCTAAATATACATAATTAGCAGATGATTTTCAAAGTACCCTAACTATCTCTAAATGTGCCCCCCCCCCCCCCCCCCCGAACAATATTGATCACCCAATAACACAATAATTATAGGTCCATTATACTTCCAAAAGCAGTGTATATTCTTCGGACAGCAAAGGAGAGAGCGTGCTATAGATTTGTTACGAGATACAATCTGTACATACCTGTTAACGACAACGTTACTACAATGCATGAATAAGAAATAATCGTTTACTTGAAATCATTCAATTGTTAACAAAAATAGCAGATAAATAAATTGTGATTCGGAGAAGGCTTTTCAAATCATTTCTGGTTACAGACTGTCTTCGGGAATACTCGCAGATGCAAAATGTAAAAAATGAGAGTATTTTGACATCCCTCCAAAATACTAAATTGCGTAATTTGATCAACATTTTTAATGCATTTAGCTGTTATTTTTACATACTATATCTGCACATTATGTACCATTTGTGTTAGTCTACACTATGTCAGTGTTATTTTTTTCATTAAAATTGAATCATTGTGAAATATAATGGGCCTTTAATTGTATTAATTTTGTTTAATGATTATTCGGTTCGTTGTAGTGAAATACCAGTGAAACAATAATGGAAACAGTGTATTCCATGTCTCAAACAAGTAATTATTACCATTTTTTAAAATAATTTTCTCTGTTCCAACGGACTCCTTTTTTCTGTATGGAGTCCAACAATGACAGAAGAGTATTACATAAAAAGAAAAATAAATGTTGGTTTCAGTTTAATATCATTTTAAAACAGCGGCTTGCCGCCGTTTTTAGTAGCCACAAACGCTTAACAGGCCTTGCTGACTTTGCTAATTTGCATATTTGACACGATAAGTTTAACTGTACCACTCCGCGCTTAGTGTGGATCTATGCATTGCGATTCTGCACTAACGAATACGAGTAAAATATGCTACAGAAACGTTTAATCATAACCGTATCCGCTTTTTATGTGTTATTGTTTGTTAACATGCCTTCTTTTACCATTATATTACTCTGTAAACATCCATCTTAAGTGTGAACAATATATCCGTGACATTTATAAATCTGAACAGCAACCCAAACGATCTACTCCTGTACTATTTCTGTAAAAAGAAAAAAAGTTGCGCTTCGCGTGTTTGAAATCAGTCTTAAGTAGTTCATGCGTAATTTTGTATGATGACGAGTTAGGTTTCTCCAAGAGCATTTCTTAACTTTGAAATAGAGAGTCAAGCATTCAAGTAATTTCAACAATCAACTACCTTGTCAATTTCTACGCTTAAGCCTTTCCCTCATAGAGGACACCATGAAAAGACCTATGCGAACAGCATAAAACCAGATCAGCCTGCGAGTAACTCGCAGGCTGATCAGGTTTTATGCTGTTCGCTGCTCCTCAGTGGTCTGGAAATGAGGAATCTGGTAAGGTTTAACTGTGGTTTTCTGCAGATCAGGCCTTATGTGGTACCTATTGAGTGCGTCAAAATGAGTCTATATGAGGGAAAGGGTTAGCTGAAAGTAACAGCTGATAGAATACATACATGTACATCAGGTCCTAGTGAATGACCTACTTTTGAATGACCCTAACTCCGGATTGTTATGAAACAAGCAGAGAGCGGATTCCATTGTCTTTCTAAGCGACTATAGTTGCAGGAAAGTGTGTGTGTGTTTTGTTTTTCTTTGCCTCATGTGGCGTTTGCCTCTGTTGTTTCAATAGTTAAGAATTATAGCTTTTTCCTGTTAATCCAGCCGCCGTTTTTTAGCGCTTTGAGTGCTTTGATTAAGTCATCGAGTGGGGAGGAAAATAAAAAATTTTCACGAGTGTCGCAATCATTATTTTCACCAATGGCGAAACCACGAATGAAATATTTATTTTCCTCCTCACTCGATGAATTAAAAATGATATTCCACTGAAACCAGCAATTATCATCTATATATATTTGACTTTTTGTAGAAATGAGATATAGATATAATATTTCATGTAACACATATAAACAGTATGCAAAATTGAAACATTCAAATAGAAATATAATCATATTATATTTTTTTCTTTCCTTCTTTCTTTCTTTCTTTATTTATTTATTTATTTATTCAATTACACAATGTTTTATCATACATTCGGACACTTTTGAAAATGAAAGTGTTTTCAACGAGGTTGTAAATGATTTATAACTACAGCGGATGGGTTGTTAAACACACTAAATGGAAACATTACACAAAACTTCTTCTTCAACTAGGTTAAGTATGGGTTGAATCATGTGTTAATTTAACATTAAATTGTTGCCCGTATACATAAAACAGGTTGGAAAATTACTTGGCACTAAATACTACATAAGTTTACCCTTTACCTATTACATGTACACAATGAAAAACAGAGCAGACCCAGATCAGATTGCTCCTTCCTTCATACTTATATATTGAAGTCCAATTCTACAACATTCTGATTAGCAAAGAAAATCATTTTTATCAGTTTAAAGTGAGTTGAGATTAACCAGGATTGAATTCCACCAACAATACTTACCGCTAAGTAATAATATTACTTAATTACTTACACTTGGTTGTTACACATTCACCAACTAATTACTTGGCAGTAATAATTACTTAATTCTTACCCTTGGTAGTTACACATTCCACCATTCTTATTTTATGAAATATTCAGGTACATGATTATCATGAAATCAGTTATTACCTTAATATCTAACAACATTTGTTAACAAGAGCTGGCAGAGGACAGCACGCTCGACTATTCAAAATGCTTGTTGGTAAATCAAATGAAATCTATTTAAATTCTTGCCCTTCATAGTAATAGTAAAAAATGATATAACCTTGATAGTCTGATACCCCTTAATATATTTATGATGTCTAAAATCAATCCCATGCCTAGTTACTGAGACATAAGCACACTGTGCATGCAAAACTTAAACCAAAAATCCATGTTAGAAAAGACACACCTTAACTTTCTAGTCAATTCCACAAGCAATTTCTGAGATATAAGCTGGATAGTAGCTTGAATGCAAAAATTTAACCATAATTCTAAGTTAAAAGGGGGTCATAATTTTTAATTTATTCCATCAAGTGTTATCTTCCTTTATAGTATGATACCCCTAAACATATTAAAGATGTTTCAAATCAATTCCATGCCTGGATACTGAGATATTAGCATGAAAGTAACTTGCATGCAAAACTTTAACCAAAATTTCTAAGTTAAAAAGGGGCATAACAAATCAATCCCATGCCTGGATACTGAGATATTAGCATGAAAGTACCTTGCATGCAAAACTTTAACCAAATTTTAAGTTAAAAAGGGGCCATAATTTGTAATATATTCTATCAAGAGTTATCTATCTTGGTTTTCTGATGCCCCTGAACATATTTATAAACTTTCAAGTCAATACCATGAATGGTTATTGAGATACAAACTAAATAGTAGCTTGCACACAAAACTTTAACCAAATTTTCTATTGCATGCAAAACTTTAACCAAAATTTCTAAGTTAAAAAGGGGCCATAATTCATATTAAATTCAGTCAAGAGTTATCTACCTTGGTTGTCTGATGCCCCTGAACATATTTATAAACTTTCAAGTCAATACCATAAATGGTTATTAAGATATAAGGTTGATAGTAACTTGCACGCAAAACTTTAACCAAAAGCTGCAACGCCAACGCCGACGCCGACGCCAGGGTGACTACAATAGCTCTCATATTCTACGAATAGTCGAGCTAAAAATGAAAGATTTTGATATTTTCATTAGTGAAAACGAATAATGAAATTCAACCCTAAGTATTTAAGTTTTACTTAGCGCTAAGAATTGCTGTTGGAATTCGACCCTGGTCATAAATTTTAACACGAATATTCATGAAGTAGTGGGCTATGGTACGCATTCTCGAGAAAACTACTAACATATTCTGTGTCTTTATAAATATCTTTAGTTACATTTAAATGTATTTGTACATGTAGTTATACTTTATGACTTTAAGGTGCCGAAATGTCTTCCTACTTTATAGATTTTATGCTTGTTTGTTTATTGGATTTAACGTCCCACCGGCAGTATTTTCAGTCAATTGGAGACGATGTCTACTTGAGACAGATATAGTGCTGTCACACTGCAGTATCACGCCGTAGACATGTGGCATGATACCACACCCAGTCACATTATCCTGACACCGGGCCAACCAGTCCTGCAACTACTCGAATATGCTGAGCGCCAAGTTTTGGTATGTCGCGGCCGGGGATCGAACTCACGACCTCCCGATTCCGGGCGGACACTCTAACCACTCGGCCACTGGGAAAGGTCATCATAGATTTTAAATATTATCTTATTATATTAGCTTTGAAAAATAACATAACTGAACATGTAACTATTTCATACCTTATTTCTTCCTTGAATATGTAAACTTCCTTGAGTACTCCTATCACTTTATATTGTTATGTATTCACCGTGTTAAAAATCAAACCGTGATTAAATAAAGGCAACTTTAAAGGAAATCACACACGATGTGCAGTTGCCGAAATTCATACATAATTTCATTCTCTACTTCATGAGAAACAAGTTTAAAACTATCAATCCACGAAATGCACGTGTACTATATACGTTGTAATCCCTCAAATAAAAATTACTTTTTCGCAGCTTTTCATATGGTAATTAAATTCCCTTTGAATAGCCGTTTTAATCTAATTTTGACTTACACCTTTCATTAAAAAGGAACCATATATTAAAATGGTTCTTAATTTAAAAAAAAAAGAATGAATGACCGTTACATGTGAGACTTACCTGAATTATACGTTCGCTTTTAAGTCCACCTTTTGATTCCCGCCTAAATACAGTGAACTATCTATCTGAAGTATTTAGAAATGTACAGGGTGGGATCTATGAAAATATTTGCATTTTGGTTAACGAGTCACGATACCAGGTAGTTCGGGTGTAGTTCTGACGTATGTAGGTAAATGCTGATCAATGTCAAGTGTATTTATCCCGATCATGACATGCGCCCAAAATAGCCTTGTACTAAAGTTGTTGTTTGAGTTGTTTGAGGAGTCACGATTAAAGTATTCCGATTTGTTGATGACGTAAAGTATTTTAAAAGTGGTAATAGTCATATTGTTAGATCACGCTATCTGCGCATTCTTACATATGTCTGTAGAGTGGGGAGTCATTGGGTTCGATCCCTGGCCACGATTTACCCAAGTCGTTACAATTAGTGGTACTCGTAAGTCCTTGCTATGCACCCAGCATACATATAGGGTAGTATTATGACTTGTTGATCCGTTGTCAGGAAAATATGACTGGATGTTATATGGCGTGATCACTTTATAATAAGAATTAAATATTATTTGTCATTTAGAACTATTTTTTATCAAAATGTTTTTTACGTGCAAAGCAGGTTCATGTATGTGTGACTTTGTTGAACTACTACTGTTAAAGTTACTATTTAATTTGTGTTATGTTGAGTGTATTGCGTGTTAATTGTAGTACAGATATACTAAAATGAAACAAAAACGCAGGATAACAAAAAAGGTAATATTAACCTCAGGAGCCAGTTTCAAGATATTGCCACCTGACTTGTTGTTTATCATAACTCAGTTTAAAGCGACCATTTTTCACAAAGCATTTCTTTTATATTAATATAATTTTATCAATATCATTTAAAAATCATTTTATACATTCCTTCGAATCTACACACACGTTGATCCTGCTGTTTTTTGTTGTTGTTATTGTTTTTCTTGCTTTTTTGTTGTTGTTTTTGTTATTGTAGTTTTTATTTCATTACAGTGTGCACATTTTTAAACATGAACTGAGTGCTGCATGACATATGTATGTTTGTACGACATAAACATGATGCCATAACAGTCCCTCTATGAACATTTGCATGACGCCATAACAGTCTCTCTATGAACATTTGCATGACGCCATAACAGTCTCTTTATGAACATTTGCATGACGCCATAACAGTCCCTCTATGAACATTTGCATAACGCCATAACAGTCTCTCTATGAACATTTGCATGACGCCATAACAGTCTCTCTATGAACATTTGCATGACGCCATAACAGTCTCTCTATGAACATTTGCATGACGCCATAACAGTCTCTTTATGAACATTTGCATGACGCCATAACAGTCCCTCTATGAACATTTGCATGACGCCATAACAGTCTCTTTATGAACATTTGCATGACGCCATAACAGTCTCTCTATGAACATTTGCATGACGCCATAACAGTCTCTCTATGAACATTTGCATGACGCCATAACAGTCCCTCTATGAACATTTGCATGACGCCATAACAGTCCCACTATAAACATTAATATAACATCATAACAGCCCTCCTATAACATTAACATAACGCCATAGCAGCCCTCCTATAAACATTAACATGACGCCATACAGTCCCTATATGAACATTTGTATGACGCCATAACAGTCCCACTATAAACATTAACATAACGCCATAACAACCCTCCTATACACATTAATATGATGCCATATCAGTCCCACTATAAACATTAACATAACGACATAACAGCCCTCCTATAAACATTAACATGACGCCATAACAGTCCCTCTATGAACATTTACATGACGCCATAACAGTAGCCCTACTAACATTAATATTACGCCATATTAGTCCCCCTATAAACATCGACATGACGCCAAAACAGTCGCCCTATAAACATTAATCTGACGCCATAACAGTCCCCCATATAAACATTAACATGACGCCATATCAGTCCCCCTATAAACATTAACATAACGACATAACAGCCCTCCCATAAACATTTACCTGACGCCATAACAGCCCCCTTATAAACATTAAGATTACGCCATATTAGTACCCCTATAAACATCAACATGACGCCATAACAGTCCCCGATAAACATTAACATGACACCATTTCAGTCCCTATAAACATCAAAATGACGCCATAACAGTCTCCCTAAACTTTACCTGACGCCATAAAAGTCCCCTATAAAAACAATAATGAGCCCATAACAGTCTCCCTAAAACATTAACATGACGCCATAACAGTCCCCTAAAACATAACATGACACCATAACAGTCCCCTATAAACATCAAAATGACCCATAACAGTCCCCTATAAACATTATACATGCCCATTGATCAGTCCTCCTATAAACATAACATGACGCTATAACAGTCCCCTATAAATCAGAACATGACGCCATAATCATCCCCCTATAAACATTAACATGAGCCATAACAGTCCCCCTATAAACATTAACATGATGCCATAACAGTCCCCTATAAACATTAACATGACGCCATAATCATCCCCCTATTAACATTAACATGATGCCATAACAATCCCCTATAAACATTTACATGATGCCATAACAGTCCCCCTATAAACATTAACATGATGTCATAACAGTCCCCCTATAAACATTAACGTGACGCCATAACATCCCCTATAAACATTAACATGACGCCATAACAGTCCCCTATAAACATTAACATGACGCCATAACAGTCACCCTATAAACCTTAACATGGCGCCATAACAGTCACCCTATAAACCTTAACATGGCGCAATAACAGTCCCCCAATAAACATTTACATGACGCCACAACATTCCCCCAATAAACATTTATATGGCGCCACAACAGTCCCCCAATAAACATTTACATGACGCCATATCAGTCCCCCAATAAACATTAACATGGCGCCATAACAGTCCCCCTATAAACATTAACATGGCCATAACAGTCCCCCTATAAACATTAACATGGTGCCATAACAGTCCCCCTATAAACATTAACATGACGCCATAACAGTCCCCCTATAAACATTAACATGACGCCATAACAGTCCCCCTATAAACATTAACATGGTGCCATAACAGTCCCCCTATAAACATTAACATGACGCCATAACAGTCCCCCTATAAACATTAACATGACGCCATAACAGTCCCCCTATAAACATTAACATGGTGCCATACCATTAACATGACGCCATAACAGTCCCCCTATAAACATTAACATGACGCCATAACAGTCCCCCTATAAACATTAACATGACGCCATAACAGTCCCCCTATAAACATTAACATGACGCCATAACAGTCCCCCTATAAACATTAACATGGTGCCATAACAGTCCCCCTATAAACATTAACATGGTACCCATAACAGTCCCCCTATAAACATTAACATGGCACCATAACAGTCCCCCTATAAACATTAACATGACGCCATAACAGTCCCCCTATAAACATTAACATGACGCCATAACAGCCCTTCCCTCTAAAACATTAACATGGTGCCATAACAGTCCCCATATAAACATTAACATAGTAGCCCATATAACAGTCCCCCTATAAACATTAACATGGTGCCATAACAGTCCCCTATAAACATTAACATGGTGCCATAACAGTCCCCCTATAAACATTAACATGGTGCCATAACAGTCCCCTATAAACATTAACATGGCGCCATAACAGTCCCCCTATAAACATGAACATGACGCCATAACAGTCCCCCTATAAACATTAACATGATGCCATAACAGTCCCCTATAAACATTAACATGGTGCCATAACAGTCCCCCTATAAACATTAACATGGGCCATAACAGTCCCCCTATAAACATTAACATGGTGCCATAACAGTCCCCCTATAAACATTAACATGACGCCATAACAGTCCCCTATAAACATTAACATGGTGCCATAACAGTCACCCTATAAACATTAACATGGCACCATAACAGTCCCCCTATAAACATTAACATGACGCCATAACAGTCCCCCTATAAACATTAACATGGTGCCATAACAGTCCCCCTATAAACATTAACATGGCACCATAACAGTCCCCCTATAAACATTAACATGGTGCCATAACAGTCCCCCTATAAACATTAACATGACGCCATAACAGTCCCCCTATTAACATTAACATGATGCCATAACAGTCCCCTATAAACATTAACATGATGCCATAACAGTCCTCTATAAACATTAACATGGTGCCATAACACTCCCCCTATAAACATTAACATGGCACCATAACAGTCCCCCTATAAACATTAACATGACGCCATAACAGTCCCCTATAAACATTAACATGATGCCATAACAGTCCCCCTATGAATATTAACATAACAGCCCCTCCCCCCCCCCCCCCCCCCACACACACACCACCACCACCACCACCACCAACACCACCACCATGATGAACATAGTATGACTTATGAGGAACTGAGTGCACTCTTTCTTATGCAACAACTTGGTATTTATAAACTTAAACATGACACAAAAATGTTCTCCTTTAGTGAAAACTATATGAAAATTTCAAAAATAGAATGTGTAAAAATCGTAAAACTCCCGAGTTGGACCGGTGATTGCCGAGCAGATACACATTTAGTCGTGCGCAATTACCTGCACGTGTGTGCTTTTTTTGTGAGACATTATTGATGTATACACTATTGTGTAAAGTCATGCTTGTGATGACAGTGATTCATAGTCAATAAATGAAACATAACCTCCTATTTATATTACTAAGTATCGGTTCTACCCAGGTATATGTATCCCGTGTATCGGACGGTGCTATACACAGGGCTCGTAAAATAATAAGAAGGTCTATTCGCAAAATGAGCAAGAGTATTGTACCCCGAACTCCCTTGTATGCAATCGCTGTTGTCTCTTCAGAAAAAATGGTGGCCCTGAATCGCTCACCTGAGAAACATTGCTATCATTGCCTTTTATAGTATTATGAGTCATAATGATACATAAACTATGCTGAAGTATCTAAATTCCACACGAAAAATGTACCTGCCATTCAATTTTTGAAGGTCATAGCTCTAATGTGTCTATATAAATTCAAGTGACCCCTGGGGAAGAGCAAATTTTTACCCCAGGGCCATAATTTGAACAAACTTGGTAGATGTCTACAAGGCCATATTACACACTAACTATCTAAACTCTATGCCTTGCGGTTTCTGACAAGAATATTTTTCTAGTTTTTCCAATGTACGTCTTTGTAAAATCAAGTGACCCCTGGGGCGGGGCCAATTTTCACCCCAGAGCCATGATTTGAACAACTTGGTAGAGCTCTACTAGGCCATGTTACACACCAAATATCTAAAAGCCAGGCCTTGTGGTTTCTGATTTGCAGATTTATTTGGTTTTTCCTATGTAAGTCTGTCTAAAATCAAGTGACCCATGAGGCGGGGCTTATTTTGACCCCAGGATCATGATTTGAACAAACTTGGTAAAGGTGAACCAGATAATGCTACACACCAAATATCTAAACTCCAGGCCTTCAGAGAAGAAATTTTTTTGAAAGATTTAACTTTTAAAATATATTTATAGCTCCTGTGATGGACCGGAACTATTTGAACAACTTTGGTAGAGCTTCATGCAAGGAATGTCACCGTCAAATTTTATCAAATTTGGTCCAGTGGTTTCAGAGATATCATTTGAAACCATTGTGGATATGACGATGGCGGAAGCCATCGATCCTTAAAGCTCACAAGAGCACTACGAGCTCAGGTGAGCTAAAACAAAAGCACCTATAATTCTCGACCGCAATATTTAAATATGGCCATAATAATAAGCAGCTGACTGCCTGCCATTTATAGAAGAAGGTGTAATGCCTGTACAGGCATACCTACAATCGCTAATGCGTACAATGTGAAAGTGGGATGCAAAATAACACAATGGCGCTGAAAAACACGTCTTAAGGAAGATGTTTCTTTTTTTCATCTGAATTCAATAAGAGCACCGTTGCTTAAATTAAACGTTAAGGTCGAAACCCTGGTGAACAGGTAGTTAAGTAATTCAAGTGTCGTCCATTTCCCCACCCCTACACGTTACCATTGGGACATACATACATTTTGACCGTGGATGCTAGAGTCTCTAAGAACAAAAGAAAACAAACTATAGAACTACCTTGTTTTAGAAGGTCAACAAATGATGGGACCTAGGCAGTACCTGTGCCAATTACTTGACAAACAGTAGTCCTAACACAACTTGCAGATGTGAGAGTGTGTATATTTCACGATTTAATTGTTTAACACAGTTTAGGTACGGGTATAAGAGGACAGGATTTATGTGTAATGCATTTATCGATTTACGTTGCTAAATGTCACTTAATGCTAAAGGATATAAATGAATATTTTCTTTTACTCCTACTGTATTATTCGTTCCTATAAATAACCACATTCAGTGTGAATGAATAAATTATTATAGACGGGTCGGGTTTCTTAGCAATATCTTTATTTCTAACGTGTAAATACGAGTCTCATTTTGACGTCAGCCTACAGCGATTTCCTCCGAAATCCGGAAATAAGGAACATTCTATGTGACGTCTTGACTTCCCTTAGTGTGATCCGGAACCTCAATTATTGGTTTCTAAAATGTACTCAGAATCGCGATTAAATGTTACTAAATCATATTATTTATTTATTTATTTATTTATTGTCAAATAGATCTCTGATTATTTTGGCTATCTTCGGAATCCTACTCGGAGAAAATCGCTGACATCAGAGGGGTGACAGTGCATTTTTCTTTGGATTATCCTAGAACAGACGAGACCAAATGGTCACGGTTTTCATGGGTGACAGAATAAAATCACCTCCATCAAAAGACATTTGTCTATATTATAACAACTAACTTACGTGATCAATAGATGACTATCTTCGAAAATGGACAACTTTTCAACATTACTGAAACTGAAATGAATCCTATTTCTACGCATGTGATGTACAGTCGCTATTTTTGTAAAATATAATTGTCATTTCTCGCTATCGTGTCGTGCAGCGTTGAGTACTTACCGAAGAAAATTCGTCGTTGTTAATCTGGAAATAAATTTATTTTCAAGACTTTAAATCAGTACACTTCAGTTATATTTTTTTTAAAAATCGAACAACTCCATCGTATTTTTTTTTTTTTTTTTTTTTTTGCAAACAAAATTCTTAATGATGTTACAATCTTAACAAGTCACCAGTCGAATCAAAAACATTGTCAACGAAAGTCCCGCCGAGTACGCCCATTGTAATGATGGGAAAAAAAAAGAGAAAAACATAACCGAGGGGGGGGGGGGGGGGGGATAAGGTAATGAAGAATGTTAGAGAGTGAAAAGGACTTGGAGATATGTTGTGGTGAAGGAGATTTAGCAAGAAGAGACTTTTTGAAAAAGAGACTTACGAGAATATAAATATAAGAGTTACAAATAAGAGATACAAATGTACGATAAATGTGTTAAAGGAAAGAAGACTGTGCATGAGAGCTCTCGATCGGGATCACTACAACTACTGTACAATAGTAGAAGCCTCACAAGTTTTTAGGGAGAAACTTACTTTGGACAAGACTGTACGTGTATTCCGATAGAAATCGCTACTTATATGAGTATGACTTACGTACTTGTAATATTATTGAATCGTGTAATTATTTACCTACTTTGTGTATTCTATTTTTTTTTTTTTTTTTTTTTTTTAAATTTTACTTCTTTGCGCATTTATATTTCTTTGATGAAATATATTCAGGGTATTTTTCCTTTAACACATATACGTAAAGCATTGTTTTTAAAAGAGGGCTCATTTTGGTATCTTATTTATCCAATGAAAGGATAAGGTTTAATTAAATAGGAGATATCAATCTAGTCTCAAAAGTGGCACTGTGGTATCGACTCCGTCTGCTCTTCACAAAATCACCCCACGTGGGTTCGAATCTCTATGGAAACAAAAATATATAATTATGCCATTAGATATTTATAATGGTGATACTTATCTTTTAAATTTTGCCATACACGGTAATTTTAGAATAACCAATTCCAAATTCTGCCGGAAAGTATCATCATCAAATCATTTTAAGCATCGCATAATTAATAAAGCTGCGCTTATTTAATTATATTTATCTATTATAAACTTCGATTCTCATATAGATTCAAATGCCCAAAAAGCTTCCGGCGTCCTTGAAGGCAGAACTTAAGGTACTGTAGAGAAGTACATGTACTTCATTTTATAGAATTGAGACTTGAATATCCATCGCCAATTTGGAACTCAAGTAAGACAGTAAAAGACCAAACGAGAATCAACATCTATCGTTAATCCTTTTTCTCTCTAACCACCTGCAACCTAATCCCAAAATCTATCTCGACTTCTACAAGCCTTGAGGCTTTCGCGAACATGTCCAGCTTGTACCAACCATTCATTTCTTGGCGGGAAATAGTTGCTTAGTGTATATACATGTTAGTCACTTTGGACTATTTTGACCTGTAGAGTCAACCTTTTGGCTGTAGTATGAACCATCAATGTTCGGGAGTTACGGCGTCCCTCTACAAATCACATCCACCTCCCCGGCGTAGATGTCTGACTGTTGGAATATTGTCAAGAATTGATCACATCTGGTTTTGCGTTGTTATCTCCCTTCCCTGTGGTTTTGCGTTGTTATCTCCCTTTCCTGTGGTTTTGTGTTGTGATCTCCCTTTTTAGTTTTTACATACATTGGCAGACTCACACGTTCAATACATTTTTTTTTCAGGCGAAATGTTTAAAAATGGCACCCAAGAAGGTAAGAAGAAAATGTATCTGGTATATTAAAGTTTTATTGTAAAATTCTCTAGGAATAAACTTTATTTATGTATCACAGGTAAGCGAATACTATCATAAAATGTTAAACTTTGAAACTTTAACAACAGCAAAACATAAGAACACAAAACAATCGGTGAACAGTGTTCGTGTCACATAGAGAATCAATCACATCAAAATGGAGGGAATAATAACAACATTCATTTAAATAAACATTCTAATTTTGACACCAAAAAGACGCAGAAAAATGTATCTGATTATGCTCATTGCATGCTTATTTTGGAGTTAAAATGTAAAACAAATATCACTGTAGTACAAAATATTAGTTATACTAAAGTTTCCAAATTAAAAAAACAGTGCCAAAATAAATAGGTCAACATACATGTATGTCTATAAACCCTGGAGTAAATTAGGTGGTATTATATTTTTAAGAGAATACATATACCTTGCACAATTCTTATCAGGTTATTCAATCATTGCAAGTATTTGTTAATGGAAATGCACAATAAGGTTTTAACTTTTTCATCCATGCTGTTATAAACTAAATTTGTGTTTAGTAAATGTGTACATTAGTCAATATGAAAATAAAATCATTTGATAATTACTAAAGTAGCTTAATAACATAAATATATCAAGCAAGCAAAAGCAGAATTATTTTGGCATGATAATTACATTTTTAATGATTATTTAAAAAAACAAAAAACAAAAACCGAATATATGCTAACCCAATATGTCACAAACATATCTATATGCTAACATACATTTATTTCACAGACATGAATGTATATACTAACACATATTTCAATGTTTATTTCACAGACATTAATGTATAAGCTAACACATATTTCCATGCTTACTTTACAAAGAAAGTATATGCTTAGATATATTTTAATGTTTTTTTCACCAACAGGAAAATATATGCTAACATACATTCAATGTTTATTTCACATACATAAATATTTATGCTAATGCAATGAACAAGGTGTTTTACTAGTGCCTCGGCAGTGATTAGTTGTACACTTGCATGATGTCGAGAAAAATACAATAAATTACCAGATATGCTTGATGTGATATAGTTAGTAACATATTATAAAAATACAATTTTCAGTTAAAAGCCATCTAGTTTTATAAAATTATAATTTATTGAAAATGAAAATAAAAAGGAACATTTTTTATGGAAAACGTCAATTCAGGGCTAAAAAAAACAATTTTGGCAAAAGCCAAAGTAAAGTTGTGACTGGGAAACTTTTTGGCAAACCTACAGAAAAGTTGTGACTGGGAAAGTTTTCTAACATAACATTTGGCAAAAAAGTATATATGAGACATTAATCATTTTGAAGGTGACAAAAGTACAGGTTCACCTTCTTTCTAAATCACTTAATTGGTGTAAGTTGTAATTTGAATGTCTAATGCAACTGCAATATCATTAATACACTGCTCTTGTTTCAGATTATGATTAATTGTTAAACCTGCTAACAATGCTAACAATTTGAGTCTTGAAAATGTGCAAATTTATAGGTAAGTCTGCCGTGCTAATTTAATAGTTAAGGTAGATTTTTTTTTTTGTGAGGAATTTTGAAGGAAGTATGCCAATGCCTTCTTGGAATGACCTAGAGGAAGGAGGTGGTAATTGGTCCTGAATGAAATAGAAAGTCTAATTTTGTTTCAGGGAAAAGTATTATGAAGTTGATTTTTTATAAAGTCATTATTTTGGTTATCATTGCAACATGTATCTAGTTCATTTTTTTCATTCTAGAGACAAATAGTGTTAGAGATGTCATTTAAAGCAACTGTTGAAGAGACACGGGGTGTTCATGCTGGACCTTATATCTGATT
>CM037790.1:12170539-12220539 GCA_021229015.1 Solen grandis | reverse complement strand
ACAGAAAAGCTAACTGGTTAATTGTTGAGTCCCCTGGAACAAAATCGGACTGTGAGGTAGACAGAAATTTAATATCATAGAGATGATTAACACATGCTTAAGTATAAGTCGTTCAAACACTTATTCTATGGTATTTAAATGCGAAATAGGTCTGTAATTATTTGGTTTAGAAGTATCACCTTTTTTGAAGACGACAGTTACAGGCGCCTCCTTTCAGCAATCTGGTACAGTATTACAAGACAGGGACTTATTAAAAAGTTTACAAAAAGGATCAGAAAGCTAGATAGAAGCTTCACGCAACATACTTTTACTAATTCCATCTGGAACAGATGCTTTACCAGCTGGTAAGAACTTAAGGTAAGAACATCAGTCACTTCAGAATTTGTCAAAACTATGTTTTCAATCACTTGATCGGGAACAAACAATTCTTGTACTTTTTTACCCTGGTCACTCAAACAGTTTTATTTTTGGAACTAATGATTCACATTTTCAGTATCATTTTCAGTACTGTATTTGTTTATTCATTGTAAAATGGCGGAATATTATGTTGATATTTTTTATACATATGATTTAAGGGTTTTTCATCAGTCTTTATAATTATTGCTACTTCGTAATTACTTGCTATTTTTTTAAAGTAATTTGTTTTGGCATTACGTAAATCCGATACTAATTCATTTCTTAATTGTTTGAATTTATTCCAATGAGAGACAGAGTTACTCTGTTTCGCCTGTCTTTACGCTCGTCGTCTTAATTTAATTATATGTTTAATATTACTATTTATCCATGGAATATCATTTGGGTTGATACCAACAGTTTTGTTCGGAATATGGTTTTCGGCTATTTTCAATAAAGTTTTAGAAAATTTAAATGCATAATCATGTATACTGTTTCCATCTTGTGCATCCCAATTGTAATCATTTATATCAAACTAGAAAGTTTCGAAATTAGAATGATCATACACCAGACCTTACTGCTGCTGATATAAAAAAAGATCGACAACACCTGATGTATTTTCAGTAAAATAGGTAGACGTCTGAATAATATGAGTTAAATCGAACTGCTGACATATTGAATCGATTTTTCTGAATATTAAAGTCAAAGTCACCGGTAATGATAATGTTTTTAATATCAGTAATTAGAGCAAATGATATAGAATCCTCTATGAGAGTATAAATCTGTGAATCTGCATTTGGTGCTCTATAAAATTCCCCAAGTAAAATCTGTTTAGATATGCTGACAGTGATTTCAAGTCAAATACATTATACACTTACCAATTCCAAATCACACCTGAGTTTAAAATGTATACTATCTTTGACATATACCATAACTCCGCCATGAGTATCACCTTGTCGATCCTTGTGAGTAGAAAAATGAAAATAATCGATTTCTAATGCACTAGATTTGACGGAGTCTCCTAACCATGTCTCGAGAAAGCACAAAATATCAAATTCACGGAGTTCCGAGCCTATAATATCATTTTTATTTGCTATACTTTGAACATTATAATGAAAAATAGTAAAATGTTTAGATGTAACATACGGAGTTAACGATTCATTGGATAGGACACTTTTATCAGAAGACTGATTACTATATGTTATATTGGGACCCGGATTCGGATAAATATCACCTGATAGAATAAATACAAAAGCTAACGAGAACATGTTATTGGTGTTACATCGTGGAATATAATTAAATATAAACCCAGACACGAAACCTATTATTTTGAAACAAACATTATATATTAAAATTTTCTAAACTATAGATAATACATTTTACAATACAATCCCCTCCAATACAAAAGAAAAGAAAAGGCAGAGAAACAGATAGACAGAAAAAGAAACAAATAAAGAATCAAAATCATATCTAATGAGCCTTGGATCAAATAAATGGGTAGAAATCTCAGGTTAGGAAAAAATAGTCAATACAATTTATTTTATCAAAGTCAAATGAAGTAGGTGGCTATAGTATTTGATAAAAAAAATATTTTTGACAGTAGGCAACTGATATCAATGGTTGGGTTTAAGTGCATGCATGTGTGAGTGCGTGTGTGTTTGGATGTGTTTGTAAGTATGTATGTATTTCTACACCTGTTTGTGTAAGTGTTTGTTTGTGAGTGTTTGTGTGTATGTTAGTGAGTATATGTATGTTAATGTGATGATAAAACATACAGTAATGGCTATATTCGATTATTTAGGGTATGTTTATTTATATGTGATATAATCATAGTTAATGTGCCAGGGTGTTTTTTTTTTTTGTGTGTGTGTGTGTGTGTGTGTGATAATAAATGAGTGCGCGCGTTCATACATGTGAATGTGTGTGTGCGTATGTGTGCTTGCGTATGCTTGCGCGTGTATTTGCTGTATGTATGCGGGAACATGTAGTTACAATTTATTTCATTAAAATAGATTGTAAACATTCATAATTACATTCCATTTATACAAGAACAAAAATACAAACAATGTTACATACATGTTAGATATTGTAGCTAACCGGACAAACAAATACAACATACTCCATTCATCACATTGATCCGCCTCAATGTGAAGCAACCACAGAACTAGATGTGCGTGAGTGTGCGCGCGCGCGTGTGTGATAATTATAGAACATACAGTAGAGCTTGTACAATCTAGGAAATTCATTACTCGTGCTAACAAACAATATACATGGAAAGTGATGTCTATCTTTCCGTCCAACTGTCTGCATGCATTTTTGCATGTATGTTTATATACTTAAAGGAAAAGGAAACGCAGGGTAAAAAACAAGTTTACCTTGCGTTTCTTTTTCCACCGAGTATATGTACGGAGTAGGTAAGCGAGCATACATTGAGTGAGTGTAGTAAATTTTATGATTAAACAACAAAAGTAACAGAGCGTCTGGTATTGTTATTTATCAAGCGTAAATAAGAAAGGACCATGATAATGTCAATAATCAATCATAAATATTAATAAGATTATTAAGACAAGATTGTTAATATATGTTATAATAATAACTGAACTCACATAAAAAAAATCACTATTTACAGAATATTAGACCAAACTTGAAAACCCACGATTTTTACAGCTAATTCACGTGCTTAAGGAGAATCTGATACACAAAAAACTGTACATATAACAATGAAGTGGCTGACTCTAGCTATCAACATACAGCAAATCAATGAAGCATGCACGACTATGTCTTTACCTCACATAAAAAAGACGCAATGGTTAATCTATATAAACTTGTCCAGATCTCTGTATGGTAAGAGCCTATGGCGGCGCTAGTCGCTGTCAAGAGAGGAGGAGAATGCAGCCTTGATCCGACCAGACTTTACGAGAGATCGCACTTCAAAAGGTAGTTTATTGCGAACAGCCGTTAGATCCTCGTTGATGTAAACAGTTTTCAGGGAGGCGTCATCAACAGTAGATAGCTTCTTCCGGTGAATGAAGAAGGATCTCCGATCCCGATAGTTAACGAACTTAACGATGATGTCTTTGGTTCGTTTTTCTCCGACACGATGAGATCTGTCGAACGCATATAGCTGTAGATCGACTCCTATCTTTGAGGCAATTTGCAAGACAGTTTTGTTAGTATTCTCACACTGTTGCTCCTCAACACCCGAAATACGGACATTGTTCCGACGAGAGTACTGTTCCATGTTGTCATTGGCTACTTTGCATGAGTTGAGTTCACACTCAAGAGAATTACATTTGTCAATGAGGCGTTTGTTTACTTGTACAACTTCGCAAATATGTTGTCATATTCAAGCTTGACAGTGTCAACAGCCTCCTTAACTGCCTTGGATAATAATCATCTTAATATCGGGACGTGAAGCGTCAACTGCAGATTTGAGTTCAGGTATCATAATGGCTCTTAATTCTGCCGCGATACGAACTATATCGTCAGGATTCAATGTCGAAATAATATAATGACATTCAGCAATATCCGTGATGTCTTCAGACAAATTACGATTTTACTTTCTCAGGGTTATATGAACTTCCAAAATTAGAGGAAGCTGGTCGCTTAGCAAAAGTAGACCGTTCTGGCGTTTCGACGTCGTCTGCTTTTAAGGCAACGGGAACAGGCTGAAACTTGTTGTTTCTTGGGTATGTTGCACAATTAATTTTGAAAAGTTCCGATGTAAATCCCAAAAGGGGGAGGGCGAACGGAATTTTTGTGTTTTGACAAAGTAAAGTAAAGTGACTAGTAAGTGATAATAATTACGGCGCCCATATACACAAAGAACAGTCAATAAATGAAATTATTCACCATTTCTTTCGAAAACTATTCACTTCTAAACTTTTACTATTGTCCAAGTGCACATTTGAAAGTCGAAAACACCCACGTTTGATCCATAAATCGAAATTCAAAACACCATTTTGGACTCTTAAACTTATACCGATAAGAAACAGACCGATACTACCGGACGTCACATGAAATTTTCCGAAATATATTGTTTCGAATTGTCTTTTATTCTTTCAATGTGACAACGTTAAGAAACGAACACGTTACCTTTAGTTTGATGGTGACTGGAATTGTGGAAAATTGTCTTTGTTTTTGTCCGATATTTTTGAGACCGATTTGAATGAATGACTATTTGAAATTAATGTATTATTAGTTTTATAATGATAAAGGAAAAACCAATAAACACACACACGCAAGCCTCTCATCGGACGAGAATTTAATTATAGAACATATAAAATGCATATATCTCATTCTGTTTTTGCTTTGTTTTTTGTTTTGTTTTTGTTGTTGTTTTTTCTTGATACAGCGTGATAATTTTTCTGTGAGCTTTTCTTTTTTTTAAAAAATGATATGTTCTCTTTCATTTTCTTGACGACCTGAAAAGTAATGGATACTATTTGTATTTTAATAGACGATATCCTGATTTAACATGAATTGATTTTTCATATAGGTACAAACAAGGTGTTCACGCAATGCTGAAAAGCGTGAAAAGCATACAATAGTAATTATATTATTATCCTTTGTAGAACTTTATTTCATTTCTAACGGTAATAATGTATTTGTACCTACATGGAGCAGGGAAAACCCACTGTGTTATTTTAAATTCCAGAGTAGGTCTATTAGATTTTGTACCAGTAATGGGCAAAAGGAAAGGTTTATGCCTTACAATTTGATAAATTTTCTTTAAATAATGATAGTTCATAATGAATAAGTATACAAGGACTCAATTTATTAACTAAATTATAATTAAAATTAATACATATTGAATGAACAATACCAACTGAATAATATGCAAAGTAAATTTACTTTTACTCTGTTGTATCATAATCAAATATTTCATTGAAATTGTGTATGTCACTTTAAATACATATTTATATGCTGTTCTGCTAATAAGATTGCGAAATGTGGTCCATTTAACAAAATTCTTTTTCGTCTGCATAGAATTGAAATATCTGAATACAAGGCTCTTGTCTTATCCAATTCACCCAGTGATAAATTCAAAAAACTGGCCGTTTTTTTCGTCAAATATAAGTTTGACATCTGGGTATTCATCAATATGTCAAATTCTGCCTAAATATGTATAATGTGTGTGTTATGTTATCATTCATTTAAAATTTATTTTTATAAATTTAAAAACAGAAAACCAAAATTTTTTACCGGATTAAAAAATAATAAAACAAAATTTAAAAACAAAACAATGAAAGGTATATTGTCACTAAACAATTTACATAATCCACTTACATGCTAATTAAGAATGTTTTACACATACAATATGTTATATATTTGTACAGTATGTGGAGGTTATTTACACATAGACATACACATAATCATGCACAAATAAATTTACTTTTGCCACGTTTCTTTTCACAATCAAGTTTGTTTTGTAATTCATAATCACTGGTATGGTATATACAACAATTTAAAATGAACACGATGAGCAGTCAATCGTAGATAAAATTAGATAAAATCGTAAATTTTACCAACTATTCACGTAATTATCTGTTATTGAGATTCTTTTTCCACTTTTATGATAAATAATATAGCAATATGTCATTTTAGGTCATACAACATGGCATTATAATTCAATGTATGTATTTTCTATAAACCTTACAATACATATAGGTATATTAAGTTCAACATAAACAAAGAATCTTGTGCTTAAAGCATATGCCAGGCATCTGTCACAATAACGTCAAATCTTGAATAACATGATACAAAATTCATGTACATAAACGGTACTCAAATCCATTTAATAGAATATATCCATGATTAATTATCTTCCGTTTGTGGAGTTTGAGTTTTTACTGATGCCATTCCATAGCCATAACCTGAAATATGAATGCTGGGTTTCAGGCTCCCTTTATAGTTCGCAACATCGTAACCACCATTTCTGATAACATCATCACTGGTTACTTTCTCATAGTTGCTGTTTGCAGATTGTGGTGCTTTAATTGTTGTGTTGTATATCGTCTCGGGTTCTGCGTAGACATTGAATGCAATAGCAGGCTCATCTGCTTCGTCAGTTGCTCGTCTTTCATTGCTGCACAACCTTGTTCAACATTCAAAATTGTGATCAAACATGGTGAATATTACAATTTCTAACACAGACTAATTTCTAAATATTGGGCTATTCCGAGGGCTAAAATGAAATACTCGGATAATCGCGATGCTCGAGAATGAAGGATTTTCAACAGTTTTCCTCTGTATCTATCAGTGTTTCGCATCATGACCTGGAATTTATCTCGAATTAGGCATGGTGCTCTGATAAGAGCTTCTAGGATAATCGCAATTTTACTGCAATTATATACAGGTATTATGAAGCGTTAATATCAATTGACTGAAAAAGGTATTTATTTATTTATTTAATTAATTTAATTATTTGTTTTAAATTTTTTGATATACATTGACTATTCAGGAAAATTGCATTAAAAGCTACACTTAATCATGTTATGACAAGACCCCTAAACGTCAAATACATGTATCATAAAACAAAACAAAAATCCAATGATTTCTAATTCCTTGCTCACCTTTTCTTGTAAAGTCGGAAAAAACATATCCCTCCAACAAGAGTCGCTATTCCAGAACAGACAATAATCAGCAAAATTATGAGCTGGGTGTTTAAGGTGTTTAAATTGGATGGGTAATCCTCTAAACTGCCTCCCACTTGAACTGAATAGTAAATCGTAAATAGTAAATACTTCATCGATTTTTTCTCAAATTGATGTTGATATTAACAATGTTAGATATATGGCATCCAATAAAAAAAGCGCGCAAAGTTAAATTTCTAAGAATCTGAGAAAAAATGCACGTGATTAAATTGTGCCAACGAATACTAGGTAAATTCTTGTAATCTATTTATGTCACAATGTATATTTGATATAAACAGTTCAATATTCTGTTTAGGAAAAATATTAAGCAGACTGCATTTATTAGAAAACAATCTTTTTCTCGACATCGTCTATTGACATTCATTGAAGTGTCTTGCTCTCATTCCATGAAAAAGAAGTACAAATTATCACAAAGGGCCAGCCTTTATCAGCACGTGTGAGATAACAGGGCAAAATATTCAAATGACATGTCTAGTATTTACATAGATAACTGATTATCATTACAGGGCTCTAATTATGTAAGGTCAATATTAAAAAAGTCATATATAGTTGAGATTTTAGTAAATATGTTTGTTATTTTTATTTCCGCGATAAACGTGACTGTCATTTGATTGTATGCGTAAGTATTTATTTACCTACCGTGTACATATATATATCGTAATTCTTTCTTACAATCCTCCAACGTCACAACTAAGGCTGAAGTTCTCTTTTTTGAGAGAGCGGCGCATTGTTTTGGCCCATCTAATAATTTAGCAAATAGAAGAACCATATATTTTTTTTGAAAGAGTGCAGCCATTTACGGTAAATAACTATTATATTCACTTAGAATTACTTTTGTGTTATCAAGAATTTCTCAATAATTACATATTATTTTTATTTTTGTCGTCGAGAATTGTTAATATCTTATGATAAATTTTTCTTATTATGGACATTTACAATATCTTAATCAAAGAATAAATTTAAAAAAATCCTTCTCTTAATCATTTACTATTATGTATTGCATGCAGTGGGATAAATTTGTTTAATGATAATATAAACCTGTATTCGTTGTCCAAATCAGATCTAAACTTCGCCTCAGAGATGTCCAGAAGTAACTATTATTAACATGTTCTTCTTTGTATGACATGTTGTAATGCAGACTTCCTGCATTCTGTCGACATAAATCGAATGCCTGCTGCCACGTGATAAGTGAGCGATGGTCTGCAAGATATGTACCGTTTCGAACTTTTGTTTTAAAAAAGAGACATTACATTTATAGATTTTTTTTCTTTCCAATTCAGATATTCATATTCTCAGAATAGAACACATGTACCAAACCAGTTTGTGATACAATGTCCGCACACAACGGATTCCCGATAGAACATTGGTGAAGTGAGACGTTTCTTGCTTGAAAACGATGCAAAACTGCAATTTTATTTCATAGTGAAATATCAAATGGTGATTTTAATTCCTTCTCCGAAGGAGATGGTACATCATAGTATTCATTATAATATAATTTTCATGATGCCAATTTCAGAGTAGAGCCGGGTTTAAAAAATAAACAAAAAACGTCAGATCGATAAAATGACGTCACATTGTATATTTGAAGCAATTTAACGTCAGGAGGAAACAATGTTAAAGAACAAATCTATTAAAGAGTAAAATAAACTTGATGAATTTTGTAATATCATATTTTATGTTTTGCTAAATAATGAAATTCTGTGTTCTGTCTGTTAAAAACAAATCCATATTCGACATTGTTAATGATACAAATCTGCCGGAATTACTTTTTTACTTAATAAGGATATTATTTGGGTATGTAGCAGGATGAAGCTTAACATAAAAAGAACATTCGTTTGTTTTGAGTGGATATCGAAAATATATCTCGTGGAGAAGTAATACACTTTTAAACAAGGTTCTTTTACAGTTAATATCACTTGTTTTCAGACTACATATTGTTTTCTATGGCCAGGCGTTGGGGAATATTGCGCACTTAATAAACTGCTACAAAAAGCATCTTTCTTTTTCCAAAGTAAGTGGTGAAAAATCTTCATATTCCACTTTTTCTCCTTTTCTGTTAATCTTTTTAGACCTAAAACGACTTACCATAACATATATATCGCCTTCCAGATGTAAAACAATTTGCCAGCTTATATGTGGGTTTTTCGCGGCGGTGTTCATATGCATGAACCAAACAGTCTCCTTCAAATTTGCTTGAATTATCGTATTTCAAATTATCTGAAAAATATTTTCTTCGTTTTTTTTCCCACAAATTAAAGCCAGTTCAAAGCAAAAGTATAGAATTATTATAGAAAAAAAAACTTATGGTAGAGTGCAGCATATATGCATAATATTTTACACGGCATTTCGTAAAGATTTATGACAACTTTTGTTTTAGCTTTGAAATGTTGAATGAATGTTGTATTTAAGCTTTTCTCAAGACATAGATATAATAAAACATACACATAGTAAATAGGTGGGTTTTCCAGATAAAATAATACAGTAAACAATTAAATTCACTCATTGTTAAAATTTCGGAAAACTTGCCTTCTTCAAAGGAAAAACATTCATATTTGAGTCATCACCGTCATCGTCATTCATCAAGATAATCATCATTAATATAATCAGTTTAATGTATTGCTAATTTCATTGACGGCAATCATTATTTATATCATCATTAATAATAAATACTGGTATGAAATAATAATAATGATAACCACCATAACACATCAACCACTTGAATTGGCGTCGGTGCTATTAAACTAGATACAATTTTTAATTAACGCTTCTATTATTATCGTAATGAACATACCTGGTTTTTCTTTATTATACAGTGTCATTACATCCTTATCTCCTCCACAGAAATCATTGGGATTTTCCAAACATTGATTTCCACAATCTTTTGAAGACAAATGCATGCAATCTCTTCTTTGTTTTTCAGACACACAAAAACAGACATCCCCCTAAAATTATATATAATCAAAGTTGACAAATAAGCAATTATCTGAAAAAATACGAAATGAATTAGCCTTAATGGAAAACATAACACGCTAGAAAAGGGAAGTTAACTTTTTGAAAGAGCAGTGATTATCTGTAAGTTATTAAAGCTTAAACATACCTAAGTAAATATTTATTTTTTTTATCTTACAACACCTTGTCATTTTAAAAAATCTCCTCCACAGAAATCATTAGGGTTTTCCAAACATTGATTTTCACAATCGTTTCGAGGTATATGTATGCAATATCTTCTTTGTTCTTCGGACACACAAAAACAGACATTCCCCTAAAAAAAATAATAAATTACCCTTGAACGGAAAAACATAACACACTAGAAAAGTGAAGTTAGCTTAGTGAAAGAGTAGTGGTTATCTGTAAATTACTAAAGCTTAAACATACTTAAGTAAATCTTCTATTCTTATATCTTACAATACCTTGTCATTTCAAAAAGGCTTTTAATGACTAATTATATGAGTGAAACAATTAAAAAATAAAATATCATGTAAAAGAATATACCTGCAAAACGAAATAATCACTATTGCATTTGCCAAAGCATTTTGAAACCGATCCAGAGTCCTCGTATTTAGTCAAATGACAGTCTCTTTTGATGTCAAGGCTGTCATGTCTTTCAATGCACCCTTAAAATAGGAAGAAATTGAACAATGTCTTAACGCGCCAAATAATTGATTTTCGATTCTTCAATTACATACACATACAAGAGGCATAATTATATCGTGTTTTGTTGGTAGTATTATCTTTTTATTTATTTAGTTTATCGTGTGTTTTTGTTGCTTTGTGTGTTTGAAAAATAATTCGAAACATTTATTTATAATTACCTAAAATCTATGTCTAGTAGATCACTTTTGTACCATCTTACCTTCCCATGACACGAAGTCAGTATAGTCACCACGTGCACCTATCCAGTATGATTCGTTTTTCTGTAGAACTGTTTTCACTGAATCCCACCCATTTGCATCATGTACTTCTTGGAAAGCAGTCTTTATTTTGAGTTAAAGCATTGCTCCAACTTAATTTTCTTGCTGAAATTCCTAAAATTAGGACAATAAATTAATTTTACTCCTATATAAAAGCAATATCAATCCTCTCTGCATTATAAGATTAACCTTTTATCATTTCTTTATTAAATGGGGGCTCCGTTACTTGTTTTCTTTCATATACCGAAATATTACTGAAAACGATTGCATACATATTCCACGAAATTTCTTTTATACATTTTCACGAAATAACAACAATTTGGAAATCACTGATTGTAATTATTACCTACGCTACAATGTCGTAACTATAAATATAGTCAAATGCTCACATTTCCTTTAAAAAAGACGGGAAATGACTCATGGATGATTAAAGAGGGAGAGATTTCTATTATACTTTCTACCAACACGTTTTGTGAAATTTCAATTGCGTTCTTTGAAGGCATCTCCAGATGTTGATTTGAATGGGTCTCGACAGGATACGACGATGCGTTTTGTCCTTTTTTAATACCCACTTCACATTATAAAGCGGACATTTAAGAAAGAAACATATTGTGAATGACACATAAATAAATAAGAAATATTTTGTTTAAAACATATTATTGTAAAATTAATGTGTATACATGTATATTAATAGATAAGATTCTCCTACCTAAACCTAAAGACGATGCCGGCTTAAAAAACGTAAATATTACGAATACCAATATCCTCTTCATATTAAGAATCTGGTTTTTCGTATCTCTCGTTCACAAGTTTAAACCTGATTATCAACGTCGTTTCTCTTTTGTGAAACATAACTCTAAAATAACTCTATAATAATCAAAATTTCCGGAAACAATTTATACTCATCCTCTCATGCATTAAACTTCCCTTTTAAAATGTTTTGATATTTGCATATCATACTTTCATAAATCATCAAAACAGGATATTATTTCATCAAATAAAAAAATGAAAAGAAACTAATCTAATACGAATTAATGCAAACAAAAGAAAATGAGCTTGCGAGAGCAGAAATAGCATTACTTGAAAAGACTGCTGATATCAAATTTGAAAGTAATGATGCATAGTATACCACTTTGGAAACATTCAAAATGGAAAAAGTCAGATTTACTCCTCCACAATATAAACTCTCCTGGTATAAAAGCGGGTTACAGTTTTTGGTTTAAATGATGGGTTAATATCGTACCAGTAGAAAAATAATTGTTGATACTTGGCTTTTATTCATTTTGAAGATATAATAATTTAGGGTGTGGTGGTGGTAATCAATCATATCGAGAAGTTTCCACAAGAGCAGCATACGTTTCCTACCCTGAAATTGAAGTCTTGAGCAGATTCGTTTTAAAGACACAGAAAAACAATGCCCATTATTGTCGTCTTCCGTTTCCTTATTCAATCAGATAAGTATCATTGCGAGATAACGTATAGCTTCACCATGTTGCATTTCAATCACGAATGCATAAGTGAAAACAATGTTACCATATCATTTAACCGCATTTTTTATATAATTAAAGGACTGTAATACCAGAACAAAGTAATTAAATTGACCGTGAAAATCTTATGGACATAAACCATGATATCTATGCAATAGATTAGTGAGCTTGTCCTGTGTGGGTAGCACCCGGATAATAATGCATTTATATGGTGTCATTACCGTTTTTCCTGTATAGGCAATTGATTTGGATATTATTCAAGTTTTGATGCCCATTTTCTTAAAATATTTTATCTTATGATTTAAATTATTGTTAATGACCTTTTCCTGTGTGGATATATTGTTATAGTCAATCATGATTTTTTGTTTGAATTTATTCCGATGAGAGACATAGTTTCTCTGTTTCGCCTGTCTGTACACTCGTCGTCTTAACTTAATTTTATGTTTATATTACTATTTATCCATGGAATATCATTTGGGTTGATAACAACAGTTTTGTTTGGAATATGGTTTTCAGCTCTTTTCAATAAAGTTTTAGAAAATTTAAATGCATAATTATGTATACTGTTTTCATCTAGTGCATCCCAATTGTAATCATTTATATCACAGCGGAAAGTTTCGAAATACTTGACATACTTCCAGACCTTAAGTTTAAATGACTTCAGCTTATTGATTTATGTTTCAAAACTAGATAGATAGGGCAGTGATATCGTTGTTGCTGATTTAAAAAAGGATCGACAACACTTGATGTAAGGATGCAATCAGCTGAAGAAACAAAAATAAGATCAATAGTTAAAACTATTTTAAGGGGATATATTCTACACTTACCAATTCTAAATCACACCTGAGTTTAAAATGTTTACTATCTTTGACATATACCATAACTCCTCCATGAGTATCACCTTGTCGATCCTTGCGAATATGTTAATGAAAAGAATCGATTTCTAAGTCACTAGATTTGACGGAGTCTCCTAACCATGTCTCGATAAAGCACAAAATATCAAATTCATGGAGTTCCGGCCTATAATATCATTTTATTTGCTATACTTGAACATTATAATGAACATAGTAAATGTTTAGATGTAACATAACATTGGATAGGACACTTTATCAGAAGACTGATTACATTTGTTATATTGGGACCCGGATTCAGATAAATATCACCTGATAGAATAAGTACAAAAGCTTTCGAGAACATGTTATTGGTGTTACTCTGGAATAAAAAAAATACTGCATCAATAGAACAAAATCTATCTAAACTATGATAATAATTTTACATACAATCCCCTCCATACAAAAGAAAACGCAGAGAAACAGATAGACAGAAAACGATACAAATAAAGAATCAAAAAATGAGCCCTGGATCAAATAAATGGGTAGAAATCTCAGGTAAGGAAACAATAGTCAATACAATTTAGTTTATCAAAGTCAAATGGAGTAGAGGTAAACGTCATGGAATCAATGTGTCACATGAGTAGGTGGCTATAGTAGTTGATAAAAAAATCTTTTGGCAGTAGGCAACTGATATCAATGACTGGGTTTCTGTGCATGCATGTGTGAGTGCGTGTGTTTTTGGAAGTGTGTGTAAGTATGTATGTATTTCAACATTTCTACACCTGTTTGTGTGTGAGTGTTTGTATTTGAGTGTGTGTGTGCGTATGTCAGTGAGTACAGTAAAACTCGGTTATAGCGAACACCTGTGGACTCAGAAAATGTTCGCCATACGCATGGTTCGCTATATGCATATGGCGAACAAGTTCGTTATACTTCAAACTTTAAGCGAACTTGCATGAGTCAAGTTAACGATATATTGCTTTATTGTATCTTTGTAATTTTGCCATTTTTACACCAAATTGTTTTGTTTCTTTAATAATAAATCAATTATTCATTATATATTTAAATAAAAGTTGTTAAAAAATGGTGTTATTTATTTTTTTTTACCTTGAAGTTGACGATTTGTATTTCATTTGCTTGTTTTCTACCTCTACGTTGAAGAGTATTAAAGTAACATTACTCTGATTAATAATAGATATGGCTGTAGTTGTCTCCCTTATTTTTTTTTTTAAATGTTGATGTTTGTTCTGAAATCTCCCTGTCTGATAGAAAAATTACATTTAATAACAAAGATATTTTAATTGGTAAATTTTCTAAAGGTAAGTTTTATCTGTGGAAAGATATTTTATTATAATAGACATTGTTATTATTATGATTATTTTAATAGGTCGTGATAGAAAAAAAAATACGATAAGTCACAGAAAAAATACCGTGTTTGTTATGTTTCACTTCATCTTCGTCCACGAGTTTATGAATTTGAAAACTGTAACTAGAACAAGTTTCGCTTTATCCGTGCACATTTTTGCACTATATTGATATTTGGGACATGAAAAATGGGTTCACTAAAGACATGCGTTCACTACAGCCGCGTTCGCTATAACCGCTGCTTTTTACCAAAGAAAAAGAAGGGGAAAGATCGGGTCAAGAAATAAAGTTCCTTATAACCAAGCGTTCGCTATATCCGCATTCGTTATAATCGAGTTCTACAGTATATGTATGTTGGTGTGATGATAAAACATACAGTAATGGCAATTTCAATTATTTTGGGTACTTTTATGTGTGTTTATATTAATATGTGCGTGTGCGAGTATGTGCATTTTTTGCGTGTAAGTTCATGTGTGTGTGTAAGAATAAATGCGTGCGTATACTTGCGTGTGTATTTGATTTGTGGGAACATGTAGGTACATTTTATTTGATTAGAATAGATTGTGAACATTCATAATCACATTCCATTTACCAACAACAAAAATACAAACAATGTTACATACATGTTAGATATTGTAGTTATCCGAACAAACAAATGCAACATACACCATTTATCACATTGATCCGCCACAATGTGAAGCAATCGCATATATAATCACATTTGACATGACTATGCAAAAAATACAATATACAATATACATGATAAATTACATGAGAAATGATGTGCATGTGTGTGTGTGTGTGTGTGTGTGATGCAGATATTCCATTATTGGTACAACATGTACTATTATACCTTTATGTATGTTTTAATGTAATATAAACATAATGATATGCCTTCACAGATCTTGATGTGCGTGAGTGCGCGCGCGCTTGTGTGATAATTATAGAACATACAGTAGAGCTGGTACAACAAAGCCAATTCATTACTCGTGCTAACAAACAATATACATGGAAACTGATGTCTATCTGTCCGTCCAACTGTCTGCATGCATTTTTGTATGTATGTATATATACTCAAAGGAAAAGGAAACGCAGGTTAAAAAAGTTTACCCTGCGTTTTTTCCCCCGAGTATATGTATGGTGTAGGTATGCGAGTGAGCGTAGTAAATTTTATGATTTAACAACAAATGTAACAAGCGTCTGGTATTGTAATTTATCAAACGTATTTAAATAAGAAAAGACCATGATGATGGCAATAATAATCAATCAGCAATATAAACATTACCTGGAAATTCATGACCCAGTATAATTGAATTAAATCAAAGGTAAGACAAGATTGTTAATACATGTTATAATAATAACTGAACCCACATAAACACTCACCATTTACAAAACATCATACTAAACTTGAAAACCCGTGGTTTTTACGCTAATTCACGTTCTTTAGGAGAATCTGATAAACAGAAAACTGTACTTATAAGAATGAAGTAGCTGACTCTAGCTATCAATATACAGCAAACCAATTAAGCATGCACGACTATGTCTATACCTCACATAAAACGAAGCAATGGTTAATCTATATAAACTTGTTCAGGTCTCTGTATGAAAAGAACCTATGGTGGCGCAAGTCGCGGTCAAGAACAATGATATTACCATCGGAGGAGAATGCAGCCTTGATCCAACCAGACTTCACGAGAGAAAGCGCTTCGAAATACGGACATTGTTCCGACGAGAGTACTGTTCCATGTTGTCATTGGCTACTTTGCATGACTTGAGTTCACACTCAAGAGAATTACATTTGTCAATGAGGAATTTGTTTACATGTACAACTTCGCAAATATGTTGTCATATTCAAGCTTGACAGTGTCAACAGCCTCCTTAACTGCCTCGGATATAATCACCTTAATACCGGGACGTGAAGCGTCAACTACAGATTTGAGTTCAGGTATCATAATGGCTCTTAATTCTGCCTCGATACAAACTACATCGTCAGGATTCATTGGCGAAATAATATGATAACATGCAGCAATATCCGTCATGTCTTCAGACAAATTACGATTTTTTTCTCAGGGTTATATAAACTTTCAAAAGGAGAGGAAGCTGGTCGCTTAGCAAAAGTAGACCGTTCTGGCGTCTCGACGTCGTCCGCTTTTAAGGCAACGGGAACTGGCTGAAACTTGTTGTTTCTTGGGCATGTTGCGCAGTTAATTTTGAAAAGTTTCGATGTTAATCACAAAAGGGTAGGGCGAACGGAATTTTTGTGTTTTGAAAAGTAAAGTAAAGTGACTAGTAAGTGATAATAATTACGGCGCTCATATACACAAAGAAAAGTCAATAAATGAAATTATTCACCATTTCTTTCGAAAACTATTCACTTCTAAACTTTTACTATTGTCCAAGTGCACATTTGAATATCGAAAACACCCACGTTTGATCCATAAATCGAAATTCAAAACACCATTTTGGACTCTTAAACTTATACCGATAAGAAACACGACCGATACTACCGGAAGTCACATGAAATTTTCCGAAATATATTGTTTCGCATTGCCTTTTATTCTTTCAATGTGACAAACGTTAGGAAACGAAACACGTTACCTTTAGTTTGATGGTGACTGGAATGTGGAAAATTGTCTTTGTTCTTGTCCGATATTTTTGAGATTTGAATGAATGACTATTTGAAATTAATGTATTTTTAGTTTTATAATGATAAAGGAAAAAACCAATAAACACACACACGAAAGCCTCTCATCGGACGAGAATTTAATTATAGAACATATAAAATGCATATACCTCATTCTGTTTTCGCTTTGTTTTTTGTTTTGTTTGTTTATTTGTTGTTTTTTTTTGTTGTTTTTTTCTTGGAGTGATATATTTCAGAAACGGAATATACGGCGTGATAATTTTTTTCTGTGAGCTTTTCTTTCTTCTAAAATATTCTTTTTAAAAATGATATGTTCTCTTTCATTTTCTTGACGACCTGAAAACTAATGGATACTATTTGTATTTTAATAGACGATATCCTGATTTAACATGAATTGATTTTTCATATAGGTACAAACAAGGTGTTCATGCAATGCTGAAAAGAATGAAAGCATACAATAATTATATTATTATCCTTTGTAGAACTTTATTCATTTCTAACGGTAATAATGTATTTGTACCTACATGGAGCAGGGGAAAACCACTGTGTTTTTTATTCCAGAGTAGGTCTATTAGATTTTGTACCCGTTATGGGCAAAAGGAAATAATGCTTTATGCCTTACAATTTGATAATGACTGATAACTGAATAATGATTTTTCCTGGATGAATCAAGGATTGCTCAACAACATAATATTAATATCTCTTCTGAATGATTTCTTCCGTAAAATCATAGGAGACAATTAAACACAGTAGGACTCAATTTATTAACTAAATTTATAATTAAAATTATTGTATATTGAATGAACAATACGCTGAACTGAATAATATGTAAAGTAAATTTACGCTTTACGCTATCTTGTATCATAATCAATTTTTTTCATTGAAATTGTGTATGTCACTTTAAATAGATATTTCATATGGCTGTGAGATTATTTACACATAGACATACACAAAATCATGCACAAATAAATTTAGTTTTGCCTCGTTTATTTTCATGATCAAAATTGTCTTGTAATTCATAATCACTGGTATGGTATATACAACAATATTAAATGAACACGATGAACAATCGTAAATTTTACCAACTATTCACGTAATTATCTGTTATTGAGATTCTTTTTTCCACTTTTATGATGAATATTATAGCAATATGTCATTTTAGTTCATACAACATGACATTATAATTCAATGTATGTATTTTCTATAAACCTTACAATACATATAGGTATATTAAGTTCAACATAAACAAAGAATCTTGTACTTTAAACATATGCCATGCATCTGTCACAATAACATCAAATCTTGAATAACATGATACAAAATGCATGTACGTAAATGGTACTAAAATCCATTTAATAGAATATATCCATTATTAATTATCATCCGTTTGTGGAGTTTGAGTTTTTACTGATGCCATTCCATAGCCATAACCTGAAATATGAATGCTGGGTTTCAGGCTCCCTCTATAGTTCGCAACATCGTAACCACCATTTTTGATTACATCATCACTGGTTACTTTCTCATAGTTTCTGTTTGCAGATTGTGGTGCTTTAATTGTTGTGTTGTATATCGTCTCGGGTTCTGCGTAGACATTGAATGCAACAGCAGATTCATCTTCTTCGTCAGTTGCTCGTCTTTCATTGCTGCACAACCTTGTTCAACATTCAAAATTGTGATCAGACATGGGGAATATTACAATTTCTAACAAAGACTAGGGGCTATTCCGAGGGCTAAAATGAAATACTCGGATAATCGCGATGCTCGAGAATCAAGAATTTTCCTCTGTATCGATCAGTGTTTCGCATCATGACTTGGAATTTATCTCGAATTAAGCATGGTGCTCGGAAAAGAGCTTCCAGGATAATTGCAATTTTACTGCAATTATGTAGGCATTATCTAATAATTATGAAGAGTTAATATCAATTGACTGAAAAGGTTTTTATTTATTTATTTATTTATTTATTTATTCTATATTTTTGTACGATAAAAGAGGTTCACAGCTTAAATGTTCTATTTGCAAATAATCTTCCATACATAATGTTAGCAAATGGTTTTATCAATGCATATAGTTATTATATTCATATGTAGATTAGATAGTAATGGTGAAAGTTAAAGAAATATTAGTGTTGACATTGATATACATTGACTATTAAGGAAAATTACATTGAAAAACTACACTTAATCATGTTATGACAAGACCCCTAAACATCAAATACATGTATCATAAAACAAAACAAAAATCCAATGTTTTCTAATTCCTCACTCACCTTTTCTTGTAAAGTCGGAAAAAACATACCCCTCCAACAACAGTGGCTATTCCGGAGGAAACAATAATCAGCAAAATTATGAGCTGGGTGTTTAAAGTGGATGTGTAATCCTCTAAACTGCCTCCCTTTTGGTCTGAATATTAAATCATAAATAGTAAATACTTCATCGATTTTTTCTCAAATTGATGTTGCTTTTAACAATGTTAGACATATGGCATCCAATAAAATAAGCGCGCAAAGATAAATTTCTTAGAATCTGAGATAAAATGCACGTAATTAAATTGTGCCAACGAATGCCAGGTATATTCTTGTGATCTATTTTATGTCACAATGTATATTTGATATGATCAGTTCTAATATTCTGTTTAGGAAAAATATTAAGCACACTTTATTTAGTTAGAAAACAATCTTTTTCTCGACATCTTCTATTGACATTCATTGAAGTGTCTTGCTCTCATTCCATGCAAAACAAGTACAAATAATCACAAGGGCCAGCCTTTTTCAGCACGTGTGGCATTACAGTCCAAAATATTCTAGTATTTACATAGATAAATGATTATCATTTCAGGGTCTCTAATTATGTAAGGTCAATATTTAAAAAGTCATATATAGTTGAGATTTAAGTAAATATGTTTCTTATTTTTTCCTCCGCGATAAACGTGACTTTCATTTGATTGTATGCGTAAGTATTTATTTACAGTACCGTGTACATATATATATCGTAATTCTTTCTTACAATCCCCCAACGTCACAACTAAGGCTGAAGTTCTTTTTTTTTGAGAGAGCAGCGCATTGTTTTGGTCAATCTTATAATTTAGAATGCAAATAGAAGAACTATATATTTTAAAAAAATATATAGTTAGTTTAAACTTAAAATATCATTTGCAATTATTCATGCTGAAAGATGATTCATACCAATAATTTTTAAAAATATACGTTGTATATAGAGTGCAGCCATTTACGGTAAAGAACTATTATATTCACTTGGAATTAGTTTTTTGTTATCAAGAATTTCTCAATAACATTACATGTAATTATTATTTTTGTCTTCGAGAATTGTTCATATCATATGATCATATTTTTCCTTATTATGAAATTTTACAATATCTTAATCAAAGAATGAATTAAAAAAAATCCTTTTCTTAATCATTTACTGTTATGTATTGCATGCAGTGGGATAAATTTGTTAAATGATAATATAAACCTGTATTCGTTGTCCAAATTAGATCTAAACTTCGCCTCAGAGATGTACAGAAGTAATTATTATTAAGATATACTTCTTTGTATGGCATTTTCAAGTAAATACGTTGTATAAAGAGTGCAGCCACTTATGGTAAAGAACTTTAATATTCACTTTGAATAAGTCTTGTGTTATCAAGAATTTCATAATAATTGATTAATTATTATAATTTGTCGTTTGAGTAATGTTGATATCTTATGATTATATGACATAAAGTTTCCTCCTTTTTATGGACATTAACAATATCTGAATCAAAGCATATAAATAAAAAATCCTTCTCTTAATACTTTATCATTATGTATTGTATGTAGTGGGATAAATTTGTTTAATGGTAATATAAACCTGTATTTGTTGTCCAAATCAGATCTAAACTTCGCCTCAGAGATGTCCAGTAGTAACTATTATTAACATTTTCTTTGTATGACATGTTGTAACGCAGACTTCCTACATTCTTCGACAGAAATCGAATGCCTGCTGCCACGTGATTAATGAGTCATGATCTTCAGGATGTGTACCGTTTGGACATATTTTTAGAAAGATACATTACATTTATGAATGACTTTTCTTACCAGTTGAGATATTCTCAGTAAAGAATACATGCACCTAACCAGTTTATGATACAATGTTGTCCACGTACACGTTAGTCTCAATAGCTTCCCAATAAAACGTCATCTGACATGTCTCTTGCTTGAAAAAGATGTAAAGCAACATTTTTTATTCCATAGTGAAATATCAAAGGCTGATATCAAATCTTACCCCTTAGGAGATAATGTTATAATATTCATTATATTAAAATTTTCCTTCATACCAATTTCAAAGCAATACCGCGCTCAAAAATAATATTAAATGAGTTCAGATCGATAAAATGACGTCATATCGTATATTTAAAGCAAATTCAACGTCAGGTGAGAAAGAAACTAAAAAAGGAAATTAAAAGAACTTAGTAAAGCACATAATAAAAAGTACATTAGATTATTGTATTGTAATATCATTTTTAATGTTAGGTTAACTAATGAAATTCTGTGTTCTATCTGAAAATAAATTCTTATCCCATATTGTGAATGATTTTTCTCATAAAGGGTATGTATTTGCATCTACTCAAAGTTTGCTTAGCACCACGTACTATTTTCCCGTAGATTTACCCGCTAAGACAAGCGAATTTAAAGGTATGCTACATTAAAGTTTACATTAAAACAAATCTTGCTTTTATGCAGAAGTATTGTTTATGTACCAAACTTACTTCCAGTTACAAAAAAATAAGCCTTTCGGATCCTCAATACTGGAAATTAATCATAATTAGAAAGTGCGATATTTTGAGAAAACACCTTAAAATTTAAAGTCAGCTAAATTCAGAACTTTGATCTTCAAATATTCCTGTTTTCTAAATGGAATACTTTTAAGGATATTTGTAACGATGTTGACCTGTTCATGGTCATTTTTTTCTGTATTGATCACAAGATTTAACTTCCGTTTATCAAATGCCATTTCTTGCAAAAAAAACACTTTTGTGAATTTGCCAACTAATGACAGGAACTGGCTAAAAAGTAACTCATTTTTGAGTCTCTTTTCTATCATTTTGACAAAAACTTTGCGTAAAAATGATGGTCAGCTAACGCTTTCCTTTACAGAATCTAATAAGAAATATATATATAAAAGAAAAAAAATTGTTTGTTTGAGTAGATATCGAATATATCTTATCAGAAAGTGATATAATTTAAAACAAAAATTTAACAATATCATCTATTAATTTCACTAAGTATAAAAAAACCTCTATATTGTACGTTAGTGAGGAATATTCATGTTCCTTCTTTCATAAAAGGACTTCCATTACATAGCACAATTCGACAGCTTTATACGCAGGTCTTTGACGTTTATATGCAAGAACCAAACAGTTTTCTTCATATCTGCTTGACGTAATGAAATTCAAATTATCTGAAAAATATTGTCTTCATCGTTTTCACAAATTTATGCTAGCTCAAAGCAGAAGTATAGAATTGTTATAAACAACACTGATCATAGTATAGTGCATAATATTTTAGATTTAGATGGCATTTCGTAAAAAATCATAACAACATTTCTTACAGCTCTGAAATGTTGAATGCATTTTATTAAAGCTTTTCTTGAGATATGGTTATAGCAAAACATGCAAAAAGTAAATATGTAGGTTTTCAGGGAAATAATACAATAGGCATTTTAATTCACTCTCTATCAATATTTCGGCAAAACTTGCTATCGTTAAAGAAAAAGATCAGCCACTTCATAATAAACAAACTTTATTATTTCTCAAAAAATATATTTTCTTCATTAAACCAAACATAATATTTAAATGATTTTTCAATCATTATTTTTATCATCATTAATAATAAATACTCGTATGAAATAATAATGATAACCACCATAAGACATCAACCACTTGAATTGTCGTCGCTGCTATTGAACTAGATAATTAACAATTATGCGTCTATATTTTATCGTAATATACGTACCTGGTTTTTCTTTATTATACAGTGTCATTACAACCTTATGTCCTCCACAGAAATCATTGGATTTTTCAAACATTGATTTCCACAATCTTTTGAAGACACATGCATGCAATCTCTTTTTTGTTTTTCAGACACACAAAAACAGACATCCCCCTAAAATTATATATAATCACATTTGACATACAAGCAATTATCTGAAAAAAAAAAACGAAATGAATTAGCCTTAAAAGGAAAACATAACTAGCTAGAAAAGGGAAGTTAACTTTTTGAAAGAGCAGTGATTATCTGTAAGTTATTAAAGCTTAAACATACCTAAGTAAATATTTAAAGAATATATCTTTAAAGCGAAATAATCACTTTTGCAGTTGCCGAGGCATTTTGAAACCGATCCAGAGTCTTCGTATATAGTCAAATGACATTCTTCTTTGATGTCAAGGCTGTCATGTCTTTCAATGCAGCCTTAAAATAGGAAGAAATTGCACAGTGTCTTAACACCAAATAATTGATTTTCGAGTATTTAATTCTTCAATTAAATACACATACAAGAGGCATAATAATATTTTGTGTTTTTGTTGACTTTTGTTTTTGAAATAAACCACTGAAAAAAATCAAAACATTTATTTATAACTATCTAAAATTTATGACTAGTAGAACACTTCTATACCATCTTACCTTCCCATGACACGAAGTCAGTATAGTCACCACGTGCACCTATCCAGTTTAATTCATTTTCTTGTAGATGTGTTTTCACCGAATCCCAGCCATTTGTCTCGATGTACTTATTGGAAAGAAGTTCTTCTTTTTGAGTCGAAGCCATATTCCAAGTCATTTTTATTTTCGAAATTACTGAAATTATGACAATATATAAGTTTGACAACTATGGAAAATCAATATCCATTCTCTCTCTAGCTTATGTTTTACCTTTTCCCTGTAATCAAAGAATGTGATTAATACCTCCGCAACTATGTCGTCCCTTAAAATTACAAATATAGTCAAATGCGCACACTTCCAAAGTAGAAAGGGACAGTGACTTCTGAATATTTTTTGAGATATCCATTTTACTGGGCTTAACTATACGTTGTATGCAGTATTTCATTGCTGTTCCTTGAAGGCTTCTTTTAAGTATTGACTTTTTTAACGGGCCAAAGTTTGACAAGTCCCCCACTTCATTTTTTCGGGGATATAAGAAAGGCAGAAGAATAAATAATATATTTTGTGTCTTACCCATATTAATTTAAAAATGATTTAATGAAGTGATTCCGATGAAAAATAATGTATATATATGACAAGTTACCTAAATCTGAAGAACATGCCGGCTTCAAAAACGTGAATGTTACGAATACCAATATCCTCTTCATATTAAGTAGCTTGTTTTCTTATCCCTCGTTCACAAGTTTTAACATGACAATCGACAGCTGTTCTTTGGTTCGAATGAATTCTGAAGTAACTTACGTCCAAAATACCAGAAACATGTATAGTCTTCTTCTTAGGCCTTAAACTTCCTTTTTATAACGTTTCGATACTTGCAGATTTATATTTTTGATACTTTTAAGTCTAAGTCCACAGTAGGGGTATGACTAAATGGAAGATAGATAGATAGATAGATAGATAGATAGATAGATAGATAGATTGATAGATTGATAGATAGATAGATATCACAAGGCATCATTACACATTCTTATGATAAATACCAGGTCTCATAAGTTATTTCAGGAATAGTGCACATAGTCACTTAGCTCGTTACTATGTATTTGGTTCACACACTAGCAATTTTATCTTATCATACAACACTGCTCTTTATTATTTTGAAGTGTATATATTTATGGATTTTTATCAAAAGACATCGTCGAAATGAATGCAAATGATATGTAGGATGATTATGCTGGAAAAAAAATGAATTTCATATCTGGCTATTTATCAGATGTTTAGCTAGAAACTTTTTAATTTGTCCTCGTATATGGTCTCGGGTTCTGCTAAGACATTGAATACAACGGTTATCTCGGTTATTTCGTCCGTTGTTCGTGTCTCATCTATATACCACCTTGTATCCCATTTAAAATTGTAATCAGAGACTGTAAAATTTAATATTTCTTAGAGAATATCGAAAGGAAATAATTTCTGGAAAAATGTTAATAAGCAACCATTTATTGTTAAGGCATTCCATAACTTAGGAGAAATATTATTTTTCTTAAAAAAATCTGTTTAAAGTAAAATATACACTTGTTATCTAAATGTCTGAAGTACATTTTTTTTTAATTTTTCATCAATAAATAAATTACTTCATATTTAACAAATATGGGGGAACAAATTGAATATCTATACCACAGATTTTTAGATTTCAGTTTAACTCACAGTATTATGTAGGTCAAAAAGGAAGTTGATTTTTTATATATATTTTTATTTGATATATGAAAACGAAATTCCTGTCATTTGTTGTTTATTATGTAAAATTATAAAGTAATATTTGAAGAAAACAAAACAGATTGTGTTTTAGTTTTCTTGGTGAAGTTTCCAAATATCTATAAATACAGTATTTCTATACTCTTATTTGCATCAACACGAAAGCCGCTACAGGAAAGGTGTTCTAGGTTGAGAAAACAGCTAGCGTTTGTGTGTGTGTGTGCGTGTGTGTGTCTGTGTGTGTTTTGTTTTTTCTTTGTTGTTGTTCTTTGTTGTTGTTTTTTATTATAAAATTCAATGGATTTGCGACATAAGTTAACTTACGTTTTTATCATCTTCTTCGTACTTGAATCAAATTATGCTGCGAGTACAGAACCGGGCTGTAGGTTTTGCTTTAATGTTTAAAGATTAATGTTTAAAGCTCAAACAAATTGATATGCATATAAAAAAGAAATGAAAACAAGTTGATATATGTCTTTGATTCAATCCAATCGAGCAGTACATTTTTTAAATTCGTGAAATTTAATTCCCAATTGCTATTTAATTGTCTGCAATGGGTATGTTTTACAGAGATTGGACATTTTTACTGCAACGCATTCAAGCCAAAATATTCCGTTAGAATAGAAAACTCTGTTTCAATCTGCTTGATATTATTGACCTTAAAATCAGTTTTTAACAAAATTACATTATTTGGAATTTGAAAACCGGATGTTAAAGTGAACAATGTAAAGTTTAAAATATTCACCTACTCTTAACAACTGCCACAATGACTAGAACAATGCGTCATATCTTTTACTCATTTCAAACCATCAGGGACAATAGATTTCATGTCGTGATTAAAATCTAAATAATACCATCACTATTGTTTGATATCTCCGTTTATACCTCATTCCTAACCACACAATGGGAATGACTGTCCATGTTGTACAGTTATTTTTTGTGTGCTTATTGTGCTTTCTCCGTTCTATTTAAACATAATCAGGAATATATCTTTATTTGCGCCTGAATGAAATATCTGCTTGCTATGTCTCATTTTAATTAAGAACTCGGCTGTATATACTCAGCCAAAATTTCTATCTATATTTGGAATTAGCATATATTCTGACCATTTGTTCTATATGGACTTCAGAAACATTTATTTCTGATATTACATGAAATCGCTGCGATATTTCTTTCATTGAAACCATTTGAACAATATGACATAGGGGTCGATTTCATGAATGACACTTGCTTCGGTAAGACTCAGTTAAACAGCATTTACCAATGCACCAGCATTAAGCATCTCGATAGCTTGGTATCGTTAATCATTATTCAATTTTGGCATTTTTGTTTGACTTGATTTTGCGTGATTTGTGTTATATAATTGTGATTTATTTCTGGTCAAATGTTGCAGATACTACCACCGGATATCATCCTGTGATGCGCAAGGTGCACGTTCAAAGCTACTTAATTTGGGCTTTAGTTGAAGGGCATAGTTTACAAATGTACATGTAGAAGAGGTATAAAATTGCGCATGTGCTCCCTTGTCATGGACTTAGCTTTAATTGTCCGTCATGCATACCGAAAGTCCCAAGTTGGATTCACTCTCGGGCAGTAATAAATTACTTGGTAACATATAATCATGCTGTATTCTTTTCGATTCTAAATGTTTACCTTATATTAGGATACCAAGTATCAGAATAGTAGATATATGGATAGTTCGATTCCGAATCGGGACAATAGGATTTTTACTTGGTAACACTGGCGCCCAAAGTAATAAACTCGCATGTGCCGAGGTGAACGCACCATTAGAAAGTATTATAGAGATTCATTCATTACAGATCTCTAAGGATATTTCCTTGAAAGGAGGGATGTATGTAGTAGACCTTTACTCCCTTGTCAAGAGGTTAGCTTTGTGGTGTGTGATGTGATAGAGTGTCTGACTTGCATACCGATGCACCCAAATTTCTCAAATCAGAGGAAATTTTTAATTTAAAAATTTTAAACCTTTTATCGGTTCCTTGGTTTTCCAGGTAATGTAACCCAATCATAGAGATTGCTTTATACGGCTGTTCACAAGCATTGTTTTATTAGTTTATGGGACATTCTAGCCACAAATCCGAAGAGTATTTAATTGATTAGGCGTGTTTTCATTGGTTTATATTAAGTCTCAGCTATATTCTAAGACTCATGCTCGTTTATAGTACATAGACTAAGACCACAATCAATTTTTTACTATATGTTCTATATAACCATATACACACAAATGACTCTTTTTTAAAATGACATCTAAACTAACTCTTGATATTGATATCTTTTCAAGAGAAATACTCCTGTTCATTCCGAACATGGGTTATTCCATCTACATTTTTACATTTTTAAAGCTGAACAACATGCGTATGAGGAAAGTGCAAAGGTTGGGAATTCAACACCAAATTGTCCAAAATACCCCTCTCAGCAATGCCCATTTTCTACGGTTATCAGGTAATAAAATTACCGTTTCATTGTTAATTCGTAAACATAATGCCTATTATGTCTTAATTATATGCAATTAAAAGTAATAAAAACAAATTTCAGTTGAAATGATATAACTGGAATAAAATTAGGCGAAATCCAAAGACACTAGCGAACCGTGAACTTCTAGTGAAATATTGTTCATTTCGATTTTGACAGTTGTAAAAGAAAAAGCCAATAAGCTGGATGGTAAACCTCTACCTTAGTGCTATATTTTGATAAATGTATGTCATTGAAGATAGTTAAATTACAGTTTTACTCTGGCTTTACCAGATATATATATTTAAGTTTACAGCATTTTATACTTTTTCAAGGCCAATTACCGAAATATCATTTGTTGAAAATTGACATCGGGTTGTCCCCCTTAATAGGTAATATATATTAGTAATTTCTTTTAACAATAAGTATTGTTTAACAAAAATCATCACCTAATTGTCGTTTGGAAATCTTTTATCATTTCATGATTTTGTCTATATTTTATCTGTACATGTATGTCCACTTAGGTCATTGACTTTCTGGATGTTTGACAAAAACATGAAACTTGTCCATGGCATGATATCGCAGTGAGGCAGCACAATTTTTACAAGTCCCATGGTTTTTGCTATTCTTGCTATGAAATCACAACCTTATAGACCAATAAAAAACAAGCTACCGTACAGAAATAATTCTAAATAATATGACACATAAATGACGAATCAATTAAAAAAATAGAAAAGATTTAGAGATGCATGAAAAACAAACTTCCATGCCTTTGCGGCAAGCTTACGTGCCTTTGTCCTCGTTCCGGAGGTTCTTGTAAAATCACTATCATATTGTGTATCATTTATAATCTGCGAATAAAGTCTTGATATGACAAAATTGCTATCTGTCAGGTGGACGTAAAACCCGAATAAAGGCTGAAACAAGAAGATTGTTTGACCAACGGACGGAGGGGACAAGATGATAAGAAAACAATCTCACTTTACATATATCTTGATAAAACAACACGAGATGTACTGTGAAATCTTAATACATAAAAGACCTTAATTGGACATACATAAGTACGATATTGGAAATGTATGTTTAAGGTGGACTCAGTGATTCATGAAAAGGTGTCGGGTTTTATGGGTTTCCTACTTCATCCATGCAAAAATGAGTGAGCTGGGTAACGTGCTTCCTTATTCTCATATGAATTTTTAAGTATAACCACCATGGTGTTTGTTCCTCCTCTCAGATCGTTTGTTACCTGTCAATTTATACATCGTATTCAATTTCATGTATTTGTAAGTTCAATGATGATATTTTAGAAAAATAAATAAATATATCAAGAGGGAATCGAAATAATTTATATTTCCTAATTCCGATCAATATGATCGCTGTGTTTATGCTTTAATGAATCAAAAGAGAGGTGGGGATATAAACCGGTGGAGGAAATAACTAGTATACAATATAGACATGCTCTGTACACAGAACCCTGTGATCGAATGGTAAGAACATCAAACCTGTAACCAGAAAATCATCGGTGCGATCTTCAGCCGGAACATACATATGATAGGATATATCACTTGCTTCGTAATGTAATCATAAAGGGCACGTTGTATCACCCTAAGCTACTTTAACCACTGCCACAAAGTAATTCACGTAGCGATAGGTAAACCATTTAAACGGTGTAAAGGTAATTCACGTGACAATAGGTTAACCATTTAAACGGTGTAACCAAAATATGGCGACCTCATTTTAACGCATTAGGTTTATGTTATATTCTTATTAGCCGTTATTATTTCCTTTTTACACTATTATGAATGTTACTTAAAAGATATAAAAATAGACTAATATAAAATACTCGAATATAAATTCAAAATTAAAAAAGTGAACAAAATCCGTCGTGTCAGTGGTTAATGTACTTATCAAGGGAAGTTACTGCTGCGGGGTGTTTGCATCGAATACAGTTTTAGAACTTGTCGACCTTGTTTTAGGATAAAGTGACTGGGCATCACAGTGGGGCAGCACAAATACCCCAATTCACTAAAATACGAACGACACTTGTATATAAATTGTGTGAATTCATTATCAATTTATTCCAATCCTGTAACTTTCAAGAACAATATACCAATCTAACCTACACACTTTATAATTGTAAATACGGAAATTATTCTAGATTCTCTAGAATCGATAAGCTTAAGTCATGTACCTGTATCACCCTTGATCATGTGATGTGGCATACCCATTGTGTATGGTAGAACAAAGCTCATCTTATAATATGTATTTGTGCGTACAAGACGAAACCATTGTTTATCCATTTCCTTTATGTCTCAAAAAACGAAAACCATTGTAATAGAAAACAATGGACATATCCATGACCTTCTGAATTTATATGATAAACAAAACAAACAAAGATAAAGCAATAGTCCACATAAAAATTTTTGTGGATAAATTATATTGTAACCAGATTGTAAGTTCACTACATGGATTAATTCATTTGTGACGATTATGTGGTTTTTAATATGGCCCCAACTTCTAACTAGCAAAGCCACTATGCTAAAATTTGTAACAAAAAACAACATTTTTGGCAATTTTGTGGCCAACATTTTTTTTACGTCTAAGTAGCTTTGCCACTATGCAAATTATAATTATTTTGTAACGGAAAACAATTTGTGGCTTTCCTTTGACTAGTCTTCATACTGGACTAAACTTAATAATAATTCTGGCATTCAGTAAGATAAATATAAACTGGCCAGGCTGAAGTTACTGCAGTGAAATCAAAGTAAATAGTGTAATTCTTGTTAAACATTAGTAAGCCATTCTTCATATAGCAACGTTAAAGGTTTGATCCCTGATGTTGCCAAGTTATAAAACAGGAACCATTAATCTCATTTCATGGCAAGTAACAGCAATTCCTAGGATGATATGGCGGTTTCAATATAATGTTACTACATGATTTATATGTATGTTTGATCTGTCACATTAAGAAACGTATTGAAATTATTCAACCAGAGCAAACAAATACCGATATACTAGGTCTGAAATGATTTTTTCACTATATTTGGATATCATTTGAAATCGACTTAGACCAAATCGAATCGTCAAGATGTAATAGCGTTTACTTATTTATATCACTTGTTTTCAATCTAGAAAAAAGGTGTTTACTAACAATATCTGGATACTCTCTCTCTCTCTCTGTTTTATAATAAAACATTGTTTTATAATAAGTATCGAGGCCGAAATATTTCTTATTAGACCGGACGTAAGTTAGTTCGAATTCCGTTTAGACGATTATATCTATGAACATAGTACAGTTTCAAAGTGCATTTTGGACATGACGCAGAAAAGGAATATTACGATGATCTATATATTTTTTAGAAGTCTTTTGTCCGTTCGTTGATCAGAAAACTTTAGTAACCGCAGATAAAAACTTCGTCTCAAAACAGGCGACCAAATATCATCTCACATACAATATCGGATTAACTTTTACAGCATTTCATTGTGAAATATTAATGAGACATAAACGTCTATCTAAAGGACATGAAAAATATACTGAAACAATAGTTGTCAGGTCAAGTGTTAATTTTATCTAAAATTAAATTATAATATTAAAAAAAAATTTCTAATTTTTGAAAATGTATCACGCGTATTGTTTAAATCATATTAAAATAATTATATTTCTTTCTAACAACAGGAAGATATACAGCAGAACAATGATAGAATGTGTCTTACTTTTATCACTTACTTTCATTTGAAGCTAATTCTCTAAACATATCTACTGTTTAAAACCAAAACTTATACCAAACCTGTCACGTCTGTTTAGAAGTGTATAACGTTGATGCAATCTCAAGCTTTCAAAACATAAAAACAATGCTTACAAACATGGAATTGTCAAGCTAATGTGTTGATGTATTCAAAGGTTATACTCAAATAACTTAACAGGCAAATAATTGTTACAGTCTCATAGCATATTTACACTCTACATTGAAATTGTGTTTGTCATTTTAAATATTTATTATTTACAACTTCAATAAAATGTACATGATCTTGTAAATTCTTTGTTCGTCTGCATAGAATTGAAATTACAAGGCTCTATGTCTGTATCCATTTCACCCACTTGATAAATTAAAAATAACCAGGCCGTTTTTTTTTTCTTTTTTTGTCTTTTTCGTCAAATATAAGTTTGACATCTGGGTACTCATCAATATGTCAAATTCTGCCTAAATATGTATAATGTGTGTGTTATCACTTCAATTTCACTAAATAATAATTGTATGTATATAACAATTACTTGAGTGTAAATTAATCTGTATATGTATAATCAATGACAGAACAATGCCAAGCAATTATATTACCGGTATGAGATGTTCCATAAACGTATAAATGAATAAAACAAAACTGAGACATTATTTATACATACTCTATTTAATGAAGCAAGCTATGTTTGTCAAAACAATGAAAGGTATATTGTCACTAAACAATTTACATAATCCACTTACATGCTAATTAAGAATGTTTTACACATACATTATGTTATATATTTGTACAGTATATGGAGTTTATTTACACATAGACATACACAAAATCACGCACACATAAATTTACTTTTGCCTCGTTTCTTTTCACAATCAAGTTTGTTTTGTAATTTATAATCACTGGTATGGTATATACAACAATATTAAATGAACCCGATGGGCAATCAATTGTAGATAAAATTAAATAAACTCGTAAATTTACCAACTTTTCACGTAATTATCTGTAATGGAGATTCTTTTTCCACTTTTATGATGAGAATTATAGCAATATTGTTTTTTAGTTCATACAACATGGCATTATAACTCAATGTATGTATTTTCTATCAACCTTACAATACATATAGGTATATTAAGTTCAACATAAACAATCTTGTACTTAAAACATATGCCATGCATCTGTCACAATAACATCAAATCTTAAATAACATGATACAAAATTCATGTACGTAAACGGTACTCAAATCCATTTAATAGAATATATCCATGATTAATTATCATCCGTTTGTGGAGTTTTAGTCTTTCCTGATGCCATTCCATAGGCATAACTTGAAATGTGAATGCTGGGTTTCAAACTCCCTTTAAAGTTCGCAACATCGTAACCACCATTTCTGATTACATCATCACTGGTTACTTTCTCATAGTTGCTGTTTGCAGATTGTGGTGCTTTAATTGTTGTGTTGTATATCGTCTCGGGCTCTGCGTAGACATTGAATGCAACAGCAGGCTCATCTGCTTCGTCAGTTGCTCGTCTTTCATTGCTGCACAACCATGTTCATCATTCAAAATTGTGATCAGACATGGGGAATATTACAATTTCTAACACAGACTAATTATGGGCTATTCCGAGGGCTAAAATGAAATACTCGGATAAACGCAATGCTAGAGAATGAAGGATTTTCAACATTTTTCCTCTATATATATCAGTGTTTCGCATCATGACTTGGAATTCATCTCGAATTAAGCATGGTGCTCTAATAAGAGCTTCTAGGATAATCGCAATTTTACTGCAATTATATACAGGTATTATGAAGCGTTAATAAAAATTGACTGAAAAAAATATTTATTTATTTATTTCTTCTATATTTTTGTACGATAAAAGAGTTTTACCGTTTAAATGTTCTATTTGCAAATAATCTTCCATACATAACGTTAACAAATGGTTTTATCAGTGCCTATAATTATTATATTCATGTGTAAATTAGATAGAGCTACTATAGTAATGGTGAAAGTTAAATAAAATTTTAGTGTTGACATTGATATACATTGACTATTAAGGAAAATTACATTAAAAAGCTACACTTAATCATGTTATGACAAGACCCCTAAACGTCAAATACATGTATCATAAAACAAAACAAAAATCCAATGATTTCTAATTCCTCACTCACCTTTTCTTGTAAAGTCGGAAAAAACATACCCCTCCTACAACATTGGCTATTCCGGAAGAGACAATAATCAGCAAAAGTATAAGCTGGGTGTTTAAAGTGGATGTGTTATCCTCTAAACTGCCTCCCTTTTGGACTGAATATTAAATCGTAAATTGTAAATACTTCATCGATTTTTTTTTCTCAAATTAATGTTGCTTTTAACCATGTTAGACATATGGCAGGCAATAAAATAAGCGCGCAAAGATAAATTTCTTAAAATCTGAGATAAAAATGCACGTGATTAAATTGTGCCAACGAATGCTAGGTAAATTCTTGTAATCTATTTTGTGTCACAATGTATATTTGATATGATCAGTTCTAATATTCTGTTTAGGAAAAATATTAAGCAGACTGTATTTATTTAGAAAACAATCTTTTTCTCGACATCGTCTATTGACATTCATTGAAGTGTTTTTGCTCTCATTCCATGCAAAACAAGTACAAATAATCACAAGGGTCAGCCTTTATCAGCACGTGTGAGATTACAGGCCAAAATAATCAAATGACATGTCTAGTATTTACATAGATAACTGATTACAGGGTCTCTAAATATATAAGGTCAATATTAAAACATATATAGTCATATATAGTTGATATTTTAGTAAATATGTTTCTTATTTTTTTCCTCCGCGATAAACGTGACTTTCATTTGATTGTTTGCGTAAGTATTTATTTACCTACCGTGTACATATATATATCGTAATTCTTTCTTACAATCCTCCAACGTCACAACTACGGCTGAAGTTCTCTTTTTTGAGAGAGCAGCGCATTGTTTTGGTCCATCTAATAATTTAGAATGCAATTAGAAGAACCATATATTTAAAAAAAATATACATTAGAATAAACTTAAAATATCATTTGCAATTATTCATGCTGAAAGATGATTCATACCAATCATTTTTAAGTATATACGTTGTATATAGAGTGCAGCCATTTACGGTAAAGAACTATTATATTCGCTTAGAATTATTTTTGTGTTATCAAGAATTTCTCAATAATTGCATATCGAAAATTGTTAATATCTTATGATAACATTTTCCTTATTATGGAAATTTACAATATCTTAATCAAAGTATGAATTAAAAAAAATCCTTTTCTTAATCATTTACTGTTATGTATTGCATGCAGTGGGATAAATTTATTAAATGATAATATAAACCTGTATTCGTTGTCCAAATTAGATCTAAATTTCGCCTCAGAGATGTACAGATGTAACTATTATTAACATATTCTTCTTTGTATGGCATTTCAAGTAAATACGTTGTATGTAGAGTGCATAAACTTATGGTAAAGAACTTTAATATTCACTTGGAATTAGTTTTGTATTATCAAGAATTTCTTAATAATTGCTTAATTATTATAATTTGTCGTTGAGTAATGTTGGTACCTTATGATGATATGACATAAAGTTTCTTCCTTTTTATGGACATTAACAATATCTGAATCAAAACATAGAAATAAAAAAAAATCCTTCTTTTAATCCTTTATCATTACGTATTGTATGCTGTGGGATAAATTTGTTTAGATGTAATATAAACCTGTATTCGTTGTCAAACAGATCAAACTCCAATGGTTTATGATTAATGTTTGGACCTATTTTTTAGAAAGATACATTACATTTATGAATGACTTTTCTTACCAGTTGAGATATTCTCAGTAAAGAATACATGTACCTAACCAGTTTATGATACAATGTTGTCCGCGCACATGTTAGGCTCAATGGATTCTAAATAGAACATTGTTCATCTGACACGTCTCTTGCTTGAAAAGATGTAAAGCAACATTTTTTATTCCATAGTGAAATATCAAATCTTACCCCATAGGAGATAATTTTATCATATTCATTATATCAAAACCAATTTCAAAGCAAAGCCGCGCTCAAAAATAATATTAAATAAGTTCAGATCGATAAAATGAGGTCACATCGTATATTTAAAGCAAATTCAACGTCAGGTGGGAAAGAAGCTGGAAAAGGAAATTAAAAGAACTAGTAAAGCACATAATAAATATTACATTGATTATTTTATTCTAATATCATATTTTATGTTATGCTAACTAACGGAATTCTGTGTTCTATTTGTGAAAATAAATTCTTATCCTATATTGTGAAGAATATAGATCTGCCGAAATTACTTTTTTTCTCAAAAAGGGTGTGTATTTGCATATGCTGCAGTTATTAGCATAAAATTAAAAGAACATTTGTTTGTTTGAGTGGATATCGAATATATCTAATCGGAAAGTGATATAATTGAAAAAAATACAAATTTCCTATTTTTTTAAAATATCTTCTATATATCTTTCAAGACATAAAAGGACTTACCATTACATATATATCGCCTTCCATGGCTTAAACAATTCGACAGCTTATACGTAGGTCTTTGACTTTTAAATGCAAGAACCAAACAGTCTCCTTCATATCTGCTTGACTTATTGAAAATCAAATTATCTGAAAAATATTGTCTTCATCTTTTTCACAAATTTAAGCCAGTTCAAAGCAGAAGTATAGAATTGTTATAGACAACACTGATATAGTATAGTGCATAACAGATGCATAGTATTTTAGATGGCATTTCGTAAAAAAAATCATGACAACATTTCTTACAGCTCTGAAATGTTGAATGCATTTTTACTTAAGCCTTTCTTAAGATTTAGATATAGAAAAAGATATAAAAAGTAAATATGTAGGCTTTCAAGAGGAAAATAATACAATAGAAAATTTAATTGAATCTTTATCAATATTTCGGCAAATCTTGCCTTCTCCAAAGAAAAGAAACACGCATTTTTGAGCCACTACATAATTAAAAAAACTTTATTTGTGGTGGCTAAAAAATCATGTTTTTCTTCAAATATTAGGAAATCAATTTTCAATTTCGTTAACAAAAATATCATCATTATTTACACCATTGAGATTTACATCATCGTCATCGCCATTCATCATGATAATCATCATAAACATAATCATTTAAATGTACTTTTATTATCATTTACGACAATCATCATTTTTATCATCATTAATAATAAATACTCGCATGAAATAATGATAATGATAAACACCATAAGACATCAACCACTTGTCGCTGCTATAGAACTAGATATAATTAACCATTATGCATTTATATTATTATCGTAATATACGTACCTGGTTTTTCTTTATTATACAGTGTCATTACATCCTTATGTCCTCCACAGAAATCATTAGGGTTTTTCAAACATTGATTTCCACAATCTTTTGAAGACACATGCATGCAATCTCTTCTTTGTTTGTCAGACACACAAAAACAGACATCCCCCTAAAATTTTATAAAATCACAGTTGCCAAATCAGCAATTTTCTGGAAAAAAAATGAAATAAATTAGCTTTAAAAGGAAAACATATCACACTAGTAAAGTGAACTTAACATAGTGAAAGAACAGTGATTATATGTAAGTTATTAAAGCTAAAACAAACCTAAGTAATTATTTAATTTTTATATCTTTTAACACCTTGTTATTTTGAAAAGGCTTTTAATGACTAATTATATGAGTGAAAAAAATATCATATAAAAGAATATACCAGCAAAGCGAAATAATCACTATTGCAGTTGTCAAGGCATTTTGAAACCGATCCAGAGTCCTCGTATTTAGTCAAATGACATTCTTCTTTAATGTGAAGGCTGTCATGTTTTTCAATGCACCCTTAAAATAGGAAGAAATTGAACAATGTCTTAACGCCAAATAATTGGTTTTCGATCTTCAATTCCATACACATACAAAAGGCATAATTATATCGTGTGTTATTAATGATTTTATCTTTATTCATTTATTCATTTAATTTATCTCTTGTTTTCGTAAATAAACTATTGAAAAATGATTCAAAACATTAATTTATCACTTTCTAAAATGTATGTCCAGTAGAACACTTCTTTACCATCTTACCTTCCCATGACACGAATTCAGTATAGTCACCACGTGCACCTATCCAATATGCTTCATTTTCTTGTAGATGTGTTTTCACTGAATCCCAACCATTTGACTCGATGTACTTCTTGGAAAGTAGTTCTTCATTTTGAGTCGTAGCCATGTTCCAAGTCATGTTTATTTTCGAAACTACTGAAATTATGACAATATATAAGTTTGACGACTATGTAAAATCAATATTCATTCTCTCTGTAGCTAAGGTTTTACTTTTTACCTGTAATAAAGAATGTGATTAATACCTCAGCAACTATGTCCTCCCTTAAAATTACAGATATAGTCAAATGCGCACATTTCCGATGTAGAAAGGGACAGTGATTTCTGAATATTATTTTAAATATCCATTTTACTGGGCTTTACTATACGTTGTATGCAGTGTTTCACTGTTGTTCCTAGAAGGCTTCTTTGAAGTAATGACTTTTTTTAACGTTTTTTTTTTAAGTTTGACAAGTCCCCACTTCTTTTTTGGGGGGATATGAGAAAGGCAACATATTAAATGATATATATTGTGTCTCACCATTATTAACTTAAAAATGATTCAATAAATGATTTCGATGAAAAATAAATAATGTAAATATAAGATAAGTTTCCCCTACCTAAATCTGAAGACCATGCCGGCTTCAAAAACGTAAATATTAGGAATACCAATATCCTCTTCATATTAAGTAGCTTGTTTTCGTATCACTTATTCACAAGTTTTAACATGACAATCGACAGCTGTTCTTTGGTCGAATGAATTCGAAATAAATTACGTTCAAAATACCAGAAACATGTATAGTCTTCTTCTTAGGCCTTAAACTTCCTTTTCATAACGTTTCGATACTTGCAGATTTATACTTTTGATATTTTAAAGATAGATAATAATAATATATAGATAGATAGATAGATTGCATTCGATAACTTAGGAGAATATGTAGGTCAAAAAGGAAGTTGATTTTTTATATATATTTTTATTTTGATATATGAAAACGAAATTCCTGTCATTCCTGTCATTTGTTGTTTATTACGTAAATTGATAAAATAATATATATTATATAGGTTGTGTTTTAGTTTTCTTGGTGAAGTTCCCAAATTTTCTATAATTACGGTATTTCTATACTCTTACTTGCATCAAACGAAAGCCGCTACAGGAAAGGTGTTCTAGGTTGTGAAAACAGCTAGCGTTTGTGTATGTGTGTGTGTTTGTGTGTATGTGTGTGTTTGTGTTTTGTTTTTTCTTTGTTGTTGTTCTTTGTTGTTGTTTTTTATCATAATATTCAATGGATTTGCGACATAAGTTAACTTACGTTTTTATCATCTTCTTCGTACTTGAATCAAATTATGCTGCGAGTAAAGAACCGGGCTGTAGGTTTCGCTTCAATGTTTAGAGAGTAATGTTTAAAGATCAAACAAATTGATATACATATAAAAAAATGAAAATAAGGTGATATATGTCTTTGATTCAATCCAATCGAGCAGTACACTTTTTAAATTCTTAAAATTAAATTCCCAATTGCTATTTAATTGTCTGCAATGGATATGTTTTACAGTTATTGGACATTTTTTACTGCAACGCATTCAAGCCAAAATATTCCGTAAGAACAGAAAACTCTGTTTCAATCTGCTTGATATTATTGACCTTAAAATCAGTTTTTTTTTAGCAAATTCCATTATTTGGAATTTGAAACCCGGATGTTAAAGTGAACAATGTAAAGTTTAAAATATTCACCTACTAATGATTAATCTTAACAACTGCCACAATGAATAGAACAATGCGTCATATCTTTTACTCATTTCAAACCATCAGAGACAATAGATGTCATGTCGTTGTTAAAATCTAAACAATACCATCATTATTGTTTGATATCTCCGTTTATGCCTTATTCCTAACCACACAATGGGAATGACTGTCCCTGTTGTACAGTCATTGTTTGTGTGCTTATTGTGCTTTCTCCGTTCTATTTTAACATAATCAGGAATATATCTTTATTTGCGCAAGAATGAAATATCTGCTTGCTATGTCTCATTTTAATTAAGGACACGGCTATATATACTCAGCCAAAATTTCTATCTATATTTGGAATTAGCATATATTCCTTTTTGGTATTACATGAAATCGCTGCGATATTTCTCATTGAAACCATTTGAACAATGTGACATAGGGGTCGATTTCATGAATGACACTTGCTTCGGTAAGACTCAGTTAAACAGCATTTACCAATGCACCAGAATTTAGCATCTCGATAGTTTGGTGTCGTTAATCATTATTCAATCTTGGCATTTTTGTTTGACTTGATTTTGTGTGATTTGCGTTTATTCAATTGTGATTTATTTCCGGTCGATTGTTGCAGATACTACCACTGGATTTCAACCTGTGATGCGCTAGGTGCACGTTCAAAGCTACTTAATTTGGGCTTTAGTCGAAGGGCATGGTTTACAAATGTACATGTAGTAGAGGTATAAAATTGCGCATGTACTCCCTTGTCATGGACTTAGCTTTAATTGTCCGTCATGCATACCGAAAGGTCCTAAGTTGGGTTCACTCTCGGGCAGTAAGAAATTACTTGGTTACATATAATCATGCTGTATTCTTTTCGATTCTAAATGTTTACCTTATATTAGGATACCAAGTATCAGAATAGTAGATATATGGATAGTTCGATTCCGAATAGGGACAATAGGATTTTTACTTGGTTACACTGGCGCCCAAAGTAATAAACTCGCATGTGCCGAGGTGATGGCACCATTAGAAAGTATTATAGAGATTCATTCATTACAGATCTCTAAGGATATTTCCTTGAAAGGAAGGATGTATGTAGTAGACCTGTACTCCCTTGTCAAGAGGCTAGCTTTGTGGTGTGTGATGTGGTAGAGTGTCTGACTTGCATACCGATGCACCCAAATTTCGCTTAAAGCTCATGACAGAAGGAAATGACTCGGTTATACATAATTATGATTTACTTCGATAATAAATGTTTACATTATACCCTGATACCAATTAATGTAATTGTAGATTTTACGTCTGTATTTCGTTTTTTTAGGGTGTGTCAAATTGTGCCATTTTATTGGTTCCTTCACGGTTTTACCGGGAAATGTAAACCCAATCATAGAGATCGCTTTATACGGCTGTTCACAAGCATTGTTTTATTAGTTTATGGGACATTCTAGCCACAAATCCGAAGAGTATTTCATTGATTAGGCGTGTTTTAATTGGTTTATATTTAGCCTCAGCTATATGTAAGACTCATGATCTTTTATAGTACATATACTAAGACCACAATCAATTTTTACTATATGTTCTATATAACCATATATACACAAATGACTCTTTTTTTTAAAATGACATCTAAACTAACCCTTGTTATTAATATCTTTTCAAGAGAAATACTCCTGTTCATTCCGAACATGGGTTATTCCATCTACTTTTTTACCTTTTTAAAGCTGAACAACATGCGCATGAGGAAAGTGCAAAGGTCGGGAATTAAACACCATAATTGTCAAAATACCCCTCTCAGCAATGCCCATTTTCTACGGTTATCAGATAATAAAATTACCGTTTAATTGTTAATTCGTAAACAGAATGCCTATTATGTGTTAATTATATGCAGTTAAAAGTAATAAATACAAATTTCAGTTGAAATGATATAACTGGAATAAAATCAGGCGAAATCCAAAGACACTTGATAAAAAAAACGTGTTTAGTTATATGCAATCATGTGCATTTCAGATTTTATCTTTTAAAAGCAAACTGTATGGTTATATATAGTGAACCGTGAATTTCTAGTGAAATATGTTTCATTTCAATGTGACTGGATATCACAGAGGGGCAGCACAAATATCCCAATTCACTAAAATACTAACGACACTTATATATATATATATATATATATATATATATATATATATATATATATATATATATGTATGTATGTGTGTGTGTGTGTGTGAATTCATTAATTATCAATGTATTCCAGTGCGGTAACTATAAAGAAGAATATACCAATCTAACCTACAAACTTTAGAATTGTAAATACGGAAATTATTCTAGATTACCACAATCGATAAGCTTTAGTCATGTACCAGTATCACCCTTGATCATGTGATGAGGCATACCCATTGTGTATGGTAGAACAAAGCTCATCTCATAATATACATTTGTGCGTAAAAGACGAAACCATTGTTTATCATTTTTATATATGTCTCAAAAATACGAAAACCATTGTAAAAGAAAACAATGGACATATCCATGACCTTCTGAATTTATATGATAAATAAAACAAACAAAGATAAAACAATAGTCCACATGAAAATGTTTGTGGATAAATACTATTGTAACCAGATTGAAAGTTCACTACACGGATTTATTCATTTGTGACGATTCTGTGGTCAGTTTTCAATATGATCCCCAACTTCTAACTAGCAAAACCATTATGCTAAAATTTGTAACAAAAAACAATTTGTGGCAATTTTGTTGCCAACATTTTTTTAACTTCTAAGTAGCCTGGCAACTATGCAAATTATAATTCTGGCATTTAGTAAGATAAATATAGACTGGCCAGGCTGAAGTTACTGCAAGTCAGTTCGAATTTCGTTTAGACGAAAATATCTATACAAAAAGTACAGTTTCAAAGTGCTTTTTGGACATGACACAGAAAGGAATATTACGATGATCTCTAAACTTCATAATGAAGCCGTTGTCCGTTCGTTGATCAGGAAGCTTTAGTTACCGCAGATAAAAACTTCGTGTCAAACCAAATATCATTTCCCATACAATATCGGACCGACCTTTACAGCATTTCATTGTGAAATATGGATGTGACATAAACGTCCATTTCAAGGACTTGAAAAATATACTGAAACAATAGTTGTCAAACTTTTATTTTCGAAAGGGTCAAGTGGACAATAGTATTAAATTGAATATATTGAATCATGAGAGAAGAAGAGGAAGATATAGTCATAAAAATGATATTTCTATTTTTTGAAAATATATCACGCGTTTGTTTAAATCATATTAAAACAATTATATTTCCTTTCTTAACAACAGGAAAATATACAGCAGAACAATGGTAGAACTTTTATCACAACTTTCATTTGAAGCTAATTCTATAAACATATCTACTGTTCAAAACCAAAACTTACGCCAAACCTGTCACGTCTGTTTAGAAGTGAATAACATTGATGCAATCTCTTTAGCTTTCAAAATATAAAAATAACAATGCTTACAAACATGGCATTGTCAAGGTAATAAATTGATGTAATCAAAGGTTATACACAAGAACTTAACTGGGAAATAATTGTTACGGTCTCATAGCATACGTACACTTTACTGTCTGCATCAAAAACACACCTTTCACTTTAAGCAATTTTCTTTCTTTGTTTACATAAAGGACATGTATTTATATCGTTTATATCTTCTTTGAACTGCATACTTAGAATTCTGTAGTTTTTCAATCGAACGCAAGAGATAAAACTTAATTTAGTTTAATATCCATCACATTTGAAGTAACCAAACTGTCAGATAATTGTGTATAATTATATTTATTGTCTAGATGCGATCAAATTAACGGGAAAAACATTCATTTATGCCGAAATTAAAACATCTAAAATGCATATATCTGAAATGACTAACTTTAAGTGGAAATCAATATATACGAAACTCAAAAAACTTTGAATAATATTTTATGTAAAATTTAATTGAAAAATATTATATATTCTACAATACAGCAATTTCTCTCTCTCTCTTATAATCTAACAACAAAATATTTATTAAATAATAGATTGGCCCCCCCAAAAAATTTTATAACATTATATATTATGTAAATTCTGCATTGAATATATACAAATATAGATATACAATTACAAACATATACATGAACATTCATCCACATACAAAACACATACGCATATGTACTTAGACATCATACTATGACCTATAAAAACAAGTTATGTTAACAACTACAATTAAACATACTCAGATATCATAACTGTAAAAAGCTGACTTCGTTATTAAATACTCGTACCAGGGTTAGATGCATGAATATATGGATCTTACTTTCTATTTTCACTTTACTATAAAAAATGCAATTTACATATAATTATAAGTTATAGTTATACTATAATATATTATGATATAGTAATGATATTTATTTACATTATGTAACTTTCAAAAGAATATAAATGTAAATTGATATCTTCCCTGTTACTAATTTTTGCTTTTCATTACCCTTCAAAATTTAAATTTGACTTAAAATGTTCATATTTATCTTATATTAAAGAAAAACTTTTTTGGGGGATTTACAACATTGTAGTCTCTATTTAAAGTTATATCTTAAGATATTAATATTTTTTAATTCTTCATTTATCCAAGCATAAACGAGAAAATGAAACAACACTTTTTTACCCTTCCTAAATCTAGTGTGCCCTTTGAGCATAAGATAATACTATCTTGGATGTCTGTTTTCAGATTACTTCAATATTTAATAATTTTAACAAAATAGTCTACATATAGTGGCATTCTTCCTCAAATCCCTTAGGCCATACAATCACTTACTGCTTATATACAACCATGAAAATCCATACAAGATAAAATATTTGCAATAGTATTGAAATAAAAAAATATATTGATTTTGTCAGTGCCTCAACGCATGAAAAGTTTTGAATCTTATATCACGTCTTGTCCTCTAAATTTTATTTCAGAAACGTATGGACAATTTACGTCTAACTTCATAAGAAATAGTTATAAAATAATTGAATATTTATTCAATCTAATATTGTATTGCGTATTTTTTTATACTTTTAGAACCTGGCGAGCTCATAATTGATTGGATTAACTGGTGCCCATATTCTTCTTGTTAGTATTTTCACAACTCGCCGAGTCATAGGAGTTTTCCGCATTGCGCATCCCATATATTTTACCGTCTTTTATTTGTTTTCGTTTGTTCCAGCCCTTTGATGTTGATGTAGAATCGTAGAATGAGTCTTCCTCGTTAGCAACGCCATCAAATGTGTGGTACATGTATGCTGGTCGAGTTGGGACATCAGATCCTTCTGCATGGCTTTCTACACTTGGGCTAGTCTGCGTTTCTCTACCAAGGCTGGTTTCAACAACATTGTAGTATGGATGGTTGACAGGTTGGGGCGTTAGCTCCGTCTCTCTTTTCGGCTTGTTAACAACCGAGTACACTGGTTGTATATTTACCTTTGGTTTCCTGAAAATGGTGTACTTTATGTAAAACCCAAAACCCAAAACTTAAATGATCAGGCTATCATTTTTCGTTTGAATGAATGAAAAAAATATGTTTTAGCCCTTTGATTAGTCAATTTGTTGTGCAATTTTGATCCAAATAACAATTATATTAGAGGACAATAATCACACAGTCTTTACTCTCTCTCTCTCTCTCTCACACACACACACACACACACACACACGTCTTTTAAAAATCAAGATAAATTCATATGTAATAATTAGTGCTTAATATTACGATATAATGATCACTGCATTTATTAAATAAATATACATGTATATCGATACATATAATAATAACGATTATCCTTATGACATATGTATATGCGAAATACTGCTTCTAAAAATAAACTTTAATTTTTAATTTAACAAAAGCTGTTTTGTTTCCTAGTTTATATATTTCAGTCGAATAACACTTTTTAAAATACTTATGAGTTTTACTTAATGATATTTGGATATATCAATATATATCATTTTATAATAAGATTATATATTAGGTGAAATAAACCTCAAAACCTCAAATCCTTTACCTTGTCGATTGATAACGAAAATAACATAATCCTCCAACAGTAGCAGATAATGCAATGCAGGTAATGACCAACGGTATGATAAGCGTAGAATCTGAAGTTCCTTCCTCTTTCAAATCACCGCCTTTTCGTTGTCAAAATATAAAACATTTCTAAGTAATACATAGATTCTATTCTAATGTATATCTGTATTACTTGCACTTAAATATTTAGAACACGGTCATGCGGATTTCAGATAAGTCATGCGGATTTCAGATAAGTATTTGTGTTAATAGCATAATATTAGATCGTAAGATATTAGACACTGTGATAGTCTCTTTTTGTAAATCACTTTTTTGCCACTGTTTAAAATTGGTATGAATAAATTTCCTTTTCCTGTATACCTTAACACACGCGAAAAAAAACAAAAACTTTGCAATATTGTAGTTATTGTAACTGTATATATATATATATATATATATATATATATATATATATATTATTTGATATCAAACGCCGTTGAATAGCAATTTTTCCATGTTCTTTATATAAGAAGTAATATAAAAATAATTCGGGCAGGTGCAGTTTTCGCAACAACAGAAAACCGAGCGGAAAATAAGCTTATTTATTTTGAAATATGATAACTTAAAAAGTATGTGAAGTTACTAAGAATTTATGTATAGTGTTCTTGAAAATTTTGAAATTGCTGATTTTTATGAATTTCTCTTTCAAGATATATGAATTTGTTCTGTGTTTGAGAATAATTCACCAAACTTCTGGTGTGTTTTCTTTTCTTAAAGTTAAAAATATGTATTTCAATCGAGGTGTTATACTTACTGAGTACGTATATATATCGTAGTTTTTCTCACAATCCTCCAACGTCACGATTAATGTTGATGTTTCCATTTTTGAGAGAGAAGCGCAATGCCTTGGTCCATCTATTGATTTAAAATGCAAATCGAGATACCATATGTTTCTTTGTATACGCTTCAAATTAACCGTAATATATTTTCAGCAATTAACGGTTTTCGAATATGATAAATATGATAAATTATTATAGAATGCTTATTATCCGTGAAAAGGTCGGACTTTGGTAGATTCATTTTGAATGAATTTTATATAACCAAGAATTTCGCAATGATTATTTTTGCTCTTCGTGAAAACTTGATATCTCATCATTTTAGTCCTTCTCATGGACATTTACAATCGTTTCATCAAAACATATTTATGACCAATATGATTGTATTTGTTCAATGGATAATTTAATTCATGAACCTGTGTCGTCTGTTGTCCAAATCAGATCTAAACTTCGCTTCAGAGATGTCCAGAAGTACGTGTAACGGTTATTTTTGTCGTTTGAAATATTGTAATGCATAAGTTCAGTCTTCTTCCGGCACATATCGAATGCCTCCTTCCACGTTACAAATGAGCCATGGACTTCAGTATGTGTACTACCGTTAAGCCCTTTTATAGAAAGATTCATTTAATTCATGAATATCTTTTGTTAATAGTTGTAAGATTCTCAGTAAAATACACATGAATCTAGCCAGTTTATGTTAGAATGCTGTCAATATAAGTTTATTGCATCGGATTCGCAAAAGAAACTTGGTCATGGGATATGTCTTTTTATTCACCTACAAGGAAGCAACATCTTTATTCTATAGGGAAAAGTCTTAGAAATATATGAATGGATAATAATTAATCTTTCGCCGTAGAAGATAATATGTTATCATATTCATTGATATAAGATTTCCTGCTTTCCATTTTAGAACAATATTGTGTTGACTAAGCCGCTAATCGATAAAAAGGCTTAACATCGTATATTTCATGCGGATTCAACATCAGGGCTACATATTTTCCCTAAGTTAGTGATGAATCTTCATGTTCCATACATTCATTTCTGAATACTTTTAAGACATAAAAGAGTTACCTTTGCATATATATCGCCTTACAGATGTATAACAATTCGTCACATTATACGTAGTTGTTTGGCCTTTGTAGAAAACAACCAGACAGTTTCCTTCAAAATTGCTTGAATAATTGTAATTCAAATTGTCTGAAAAATAACATGTCTTCAATTTTAAACTTAAGTCAGTTAAACGCAAACATATATATTCTACATAGGCAACACCGATGGCGAAGGCATGGTATATTAATATTCATTGAGTAAATTTTTTGACAACATTTCTTACAACTTTTTAATGTTGAATGACTTTTGAATTTAAGAAGAAGTAAATTGTGATTAAGTACAAACTCCCTTTTAATTAAACCAAATCAAATGGATTTGGTGCTATTGAACTAGATACACTCATTTTTTATGCAATTATATTAACATTGCAATGGACGTACCTGTTTTTTCTTTGCTATACAGTGTCATTACATCCTTATTTCCTCCACAGAAATCATTAGGATTTTCAAAACATTGATTGTCACATTGTTTTGAAGAGATTTTAATGCAGCCTTTTCTTTGTTCTCCAGACAAGCAAAAACAGACATTCTCCTATGAATTTATATAAAAGTACACTACAACAATTTAATATGAATACGCAATGAATTAGCCTAAAAAATGAAAACATTTTCACACAAGAAACGTAAACTAAGCTTAAACTTGAGAAAAAGAGTTGTTATTATCGGTAACCTATAAAAGCTTAAAACTACCTTACTTTTTGTATTTTAATCTTTTCAAATATGATGTCAATCTAAAAAAAGTTTTATGACTTATCATGTGGGTTTAACTATGAAAAGCTTTAATATCGTTAAGAAATTACCTGCAAAGCCATATACACGTAATTACTATTGCATTTGTCAAGGCATTTTGAAACCGACCCGCAGTCCTCGTATTTAGTCAAATGACATTTTTCTTTCATGTCAAATCTTTCTATGCAACCTAAAATCATGAAGAAGTTAAAAAATGTCAACAATAAATTATCGATTTTCGATTCTTCAATTACATTTTTATCCTTTTAGTTATTATTTCATTTTGTGTTGTTGATCTGAGCTTTTAAAATAAAAATATTTTAAATAGTTCAAAACATTAATTCACTACTATCATGTCTAATAAAATACTTCTGTACCGTCCTACCTTCCCATGACACGAAGTCAGTATAGTCACCACGTGCACCTATCCAGTATAATTCATTTTCCTGAAGATGTGTTTCCACTGACTCCCACCCATTTATCTCTATGTATTTCTTCGAAAGTAGTTCTTTATTTTGATGTGAAGCCTCGTACCAAGACAATCTTCCATTAGAAATTCCTAAAATTGGACCGAATCATTATTTTGACTACTATAATAAAAATCGATATCTATTTTTCATTTTCTTATTAGATATGAACGTTACTTGATTTTTAACGAGATGTTCATGAAATCAATTTTAATGTTCTATCACATGTGTAATATTCTCACGATATAATTAGTGCAATCTCTGAATGTGATTAATACTCCCGATACAACCGTCCCTCAACACTATGTAAATAGTCAAAGTAAAATTTATTTATTTTAGAGATAGAGATGTCAATTTTACTGAAAACTAGCTTTTGATCGATAAGTTATGTACAATTTAATAACTGTACGTCAAAGGCTTTTCCATATATTGACATTTTAAAGGGACGAACCATCTATAGTTTGAAATGTTTAAATGAAGTGTTACCGCAGGAGGAAATAGTAATTATACACTTAGATAAGGTTGTCCTACCTAAATCTGAAGACCATGCCGGTTTCAGAAACGTGATTATTACGAATACCAATATCCTCTTCATATTTAATACCTTGCTTTTCGTATATCCCATTCGCAAGTTTAAGTATAACGATCAACATCTCTCTCGTGCGAAATAAAACTCCAAAATAACTACAGTTCAAAGTACAGGATACATTTATAATCTTCCTCTTATATATTAAACTTCCGTTTTTAAAAGTTTTTAAATTTCAGACTCATATTTCGATTTAAAAACATTATAATCTTTCCTCATGATTGACCTTGGAGATGACTAACAATATAGATACATATGATATTTCGTAAATATTGAACAAAGTCGCTTAGCTTGTTAATATGCATTTATTACACACACTTACAACTTAACCTTTACCATACACAGCCTTTTATTACTTGACATAAGTTATACTCAATTATGGATTTTTTCATCAGTCTTTATGAAATGTTAACATGATTCAAGCAAGATAGACTAACTGATAGATAAAAGCATAAATGGAATATAAACTTTGAA
>CM037790.1:12140879-12170439 GCA_021229015.1 Solen grandis | reverse complement strand
TTTACAAAAGGGGACAAAATTTAATTGAATGTAATTTTTAACCTCGCTAAAATTTTGAAAAACTATTAATTTAGTCAAATGCTCACTTGAAAGGAAAAATGATTCATTGATGATTAAAGATTTTTTTTGCTTTTGAAATTTAAACTTTTGTTTCTTAAAGGGCCCCTTTTCCAGATATTGATAATTTAACGGGTCTCGACAAGATAGGACTGCATGTTTTCCCCATATACCACCCAATTCACTCTTTGAAGCGGAGATATAAGAGAGGCAGCGGATTTTAAACATATTGTAAATGTCTCAATAATAGTTTCAAAATGTTTTGTTGAAGACATGCTACTGAGTAAAAAATAATGTGTATACATGTACACTACAAGATAAGATCCTCCTACCTAAACCCGAAGAGGATGCCGGCTTCAAAAACGGAAATATTATGAATATCAATAACCACTTCATATTTAGAATCTGTCATTCACAAGTTTAAACATGATAATCAACGCGGTTTCCATTGTGTGAAACATAAATCTAAAATAAACAATTTATATTCATCATCTGATGCATTAAACTTCCTTTTTAAAATGTTTCGAAACTTGCATTATCATACTTTCATAAAATATCAAAACAGGATATTATTTCATTAAATAAAAAAAATGAAAAGAAAATTAAACTAAACGAAAGAAAATGAGCTTTCGAGAACAGAAATGGCATCAGTTGAAAAGACCACTGATATCAAATTTGAAAGTAATGCTGCATAGCATACCACATTGGAAACATTCAAAATGGAAAAAGTCAGATTTACTCCTCCACAATATAAACTCTCCTGGTATAAAAGCGGGTTACATATTTGAGTTTAGATTATAGGTAAATATCGTACCAGTAGAAAAAAAAATTGATACTTGGCTTTTATTCATTTTGAAGATATAATAATTTAGGGTGTGGTGGTGGTAATCAATCATATCGAGAAGTTTCCATAGGAGCAGCATACGTTTCCTACCCTGAAATTGAAGTCTTGAGCAGATTCGTTTTAAAGACACAGAAAAACAATTCACATTATTGCGGTCTTCCGTTTCCTCATTCAATCAGATAAGTATAATTGCGAGATAACGTATAGCTTCACCATCTTGCATTTCAATCACTAATGCATAAGTGAAAGCAATGTTGCCATATCATTTAACCGCATTTTTATATAATTAAAGGACTGTATTACCAGAACAAAGTAATTAAATTGACCGTGAAAATCTTATGGACATAAATCATGATATCTATGTTATATATTAGAACAGAACTGTTCTGTTCTGTTATAGATTAGTGAGCTTGTCCTGTATGGGTAGCACCCGGCTAATAATGCAATTATATGGTATATAATGGTATATCCGGATTTCTGGAATAAGATACGGAAACTCGGACCGAGAAAAAACACCGATATTCCAGAGGAAGTAACCACCAACACGGGGGACATATCACGTGACGAGAGTGTTGTTTTCAACAAGTGGAAAACAGACTTTGAGAAACTTTATAACCGTGAGGACGATAGTAGTTTTGATGAGGAATGGTTCAATAGAATATCACAACATAAACTTTTATTGGAGTCGAATATGCTCGATCCTCTATATACGCCAAACACAATGCTGAACGGTTCTATAACTGTCGAGGAAATAAGGAAAATAGTTTTGTCTGCAAAATCAAAGTCAGCATGTGGGTTTGACCAAATACCATACGCCGTGTTAAAGTCTCCCCAGGTCATAACGGTTCTTCAGCAGCTGTTTCAGCTTATAATGGACACAAGTCTGATGCCTTCGCCTTGGAGAAAAGCCGTTATAATCCCCATACTTAAGGACCCAGCTAGCGACAAAAGAGTTCCTTTGAATTACCGTGGCGTAAGTCTTCTGTCATGTATAAGCAAATTATACAGTTCCTTCATCAACAAAAGAATCACAAAATACCTGTCTGAAAATCAAATTCTCGCGGACGAGCAAAACGGATTTCGTAAGGATCGGTCATGTGAAGATCACGTGTTTACCCTAGATAGCATTATTAGGAATAACGAAAATGTATATAGTGCCTTTATAGACCTCAAGAAATGTTTTGACTTTGTTGACAGGGACATGATGTTGTATAAATTACTTATACACGGAATAGATGGTAAAATATACAACTCTATAAAAATCATTTACAGTGATACTTCCTCGTGTATCCGAATAAACAACAAGCTGACGGATTGGTTCCAGTGTACTTCCGGTGTGAGGCAGGGTTGTAATTTATCGCCTACAATTTTCGCCATTTTCATCAATGACTTAGTTAGCGAGATAAATGACCTTGACCTCGGAGTCAATATTGGTGACAACGCGGTTTCAATATTATTGTATGCGGACGATTTAGTGTTTATATCACGTTCAGAAGCGGGGCTACAGGCAATGTTGGACAATATGCATGACTGGTGTAAGCGATGGCGAGTGTTAATTAATACAGATAAGTCTAAAGCGATGCACTTCCGGAAAAGTCACACTAGACAGACTGACTTTACATTCAAAATTGGTGAAAATACTCTTGAAATTGTGGATAAATACAAATACTTAGGAGTACTCATGAACGATAAAGGGAATTTCTCTTATAACTGTGAAATGCTATCAAAAAGTGCCGGTCGCGCTCTTGGGAGCATCATATCGAAGATACACAGTTTGAAACAATGCGGCTTTAATACGTTTGAAAAAATGTACAACGCGTGTGTCACAACCGTAGCAGACTATTGTGCTTCTGTGTGGGGTTTTAAGGAATATAAAAGTGCAGAAAACATCCAAAACCGCGCCATCAGATACTTCCTTGGAGTTCACAGATTCACGCCTATACCAGCTCTTCTCGGTGAAACGGGATGGTTACCGAGCACGTACCGAAGGTGGTTAGCGATTATCCGATATTGGAATAGACTTGTAAATTTGGAAAACTCGAGGCTCACCAAGTGTGTCTTTCTAGAAGATTACAGAAAATCTAATAGTACATCAAACTGGTGCTCAGATATTAAAATTATTTTCACTAAGCTTGGGTTGCTAGAACACTTCCTTAATAAAACAGTTATAAATATGGACTTAGCTAGGTGCAAAATGATTAATCAATATTCATCAGTGTGGTCAGAGCAATGTGAACGAAAGCCAAAACTACGGACTTACAGAACTTTTAAAACACAATTCAAATGCGAGGAATATCTCCGTATGGACTTGAAACGCCACGAAAGGTCAATAATGGCTCAGTTTCGGTGCGGTATCCTACCAATCAGAATCGAGACAGGACGTTATAACGGTGAACCCCCAGACCAGAGACTGTGTACACTGTGCAACAATGGAGAAGTCGAGGACGAGGTTCATTTCTTCTTCACATGTCCTTTGTATTCTAGATCACGAGCATACGTATTCGGTGATATTCTAGGTGACTTTCAGTTTCAGAGTATGACCACCATAGAAAAGCTTTCTGTTATTTTAAGAGAATATCCCAGGAAAAGTGCTAGATTTGTTACTATGGCATACTTAAATAGACGATCTGTTTTGTATGTTTAAATTAATTGTGTGGTTCTGTCTCTATATACATGTATACACAATTTACAGTCCTTATTTCTCTAGCAATACATAATAATTGTATAAATTTTGGACCCGTTCATGTGAGATTTTAATGACACTATTTGTCACTATTTATCTATCAAAACATATATATAAGGGTATATACACATTCATTTATACCATATACCATCTTAATGACATTTGTATTACATGTATATAAAAAAAAAAAAAAAAAAAAAAATAGTTACTGTTTTTACAGAACGTTACTAGAGTGTACTTGTATGAAAAAAGTAGTTCAGCTCTTCATGAAAGAAGGTATGTTTCATGAAAACTTTGATATAACTTGTCAATGTTTGCTTTAAACTTGTATAAACACATACAACAGAGAGAGAGAGAGAGAGAGAGAAACTATCTTAAATAACTATCAATCAAACATGTGATGTATAAAACATGTTATAGTTAAATAGTTATACAGCTGCACAATGTTATATGATCTCTTTTACTCATAATTATATACATCTATACCAGAGTAATTACATATATCAATACGTCGGTGTTATCGCATTACTAGTGTTGTGTTACATAACTGTCTCTAATTTTTAGTCATGATGTTTGTAGAGTTTATTTTTATGGTTAAAATCGTATTCAAATAAGTTAATTTTTTTTAAAATATTTTTTTGTCATAAATATTATTTATTGTACATGTATAAGGTGACTTATAGGCCCGTTGGGCCGGGTGTTCAATGATTTTGTAAATTATTTAACTTTATGTAATTTTGTATACACAAGTCACTATAATAAAAGATTATCTATCTTATCGGTATCATTATCGTTTTTCCTGTAAAGGCAAGTAGTATGGGTGGCTACAGAGTGAATTAAAATGAAATGAAACAAAATCAATTGTGATATATTCATTTGTATTCACATATCTCGGATATTATTCAAGTTTTGATGCCCATTTTCTTACAAATATTTTGTCTTATGAGTTTAAATTATTGTTAATGACCTTTTCCTATGTGGATATATTGTTATAGTCAATCATGCGTGGATATATCCAATATTTTATCCTCTGTGGATATATCAAGATATCAATATCTTTGTAGAAATATTTACTGATTCCTGTTTGAAGCTTAGGCAATCCTGTGTGGTAATGTTCCGCAGACAATGGTCTATGATATTAGTTATTAATGTTGTTAATATGTACATATATAGTTTTTTTAGTATAAAATTATTTACCCTAAATGATTCAGAATATTTCTAGGGTTTTAGATATTTTTGTTCAGAAACTTTTCAATCGGCATTTGAAAACGAAAAAAAGAAAGTTTAAATTAGAATGAAATGTGCGTTTTAATTTAAACATATTTATTTCTCATAACATTTCATGAAAATACAATATGAGGTGAGATAATAAATAATTTGAGAATTGAATTGGACAGAAAGCTCAAAGCTTATCTAAAGTCCTTTCCAATATGCAATATCTTGTGGTTACCGGTAAATGTTACAGTTATGTCAACAATACTCAAGATTTGATAATGTCATGTAAACGGATTAAAGATTATAAAGAAAAATAGAACACTGTTTTATAAAATAGAACGATTGGTATTTAAAAGAGAACGAGAGAGAGAGAGAGAGAGAGAGAGAGAGAGAGAGAGAGTTAGAATGTATGGAGTGGATGTTTACATGAAAGAGTGAATACAATTCACAAATTAATTACTATAATAAATCAGTTCAGTTAATTCAACACCACACATCTGATTGAATAACGTGCTAATCAGGAGATAACCTTTAACTATTTATGATAGATCTTTGAACTGACTAAAATATCGCTTTGTTTTCTTGGATTGTGAGGTTAGGATTACCATATAGTAGGGTTTCGAACGAGGTGTCGGCTGGGGTATCATTCAACATAATGTTTCTACTTTCATTAAAGCGGGTGCACTCAAGTAGATAACGAAATGAGGTTTCAATCTCTCCACATATACAAAGAGGAGAATCTACAACATTTCGGAGAAATATATGATGATTGAGACCACTGCAATTTGTACGAATGCGAGTGTGTAGTATCTATCCCCATGATAATAATAAGGTGGTGGCTTGCTAATATTTTATTATTAAGTGAAAGTTTAAATGATCTTTATGAATCAGGATTCTGAATTTCAGGTGACAAATTATTCCACTCTCTTACTGGTGATGGAAGAAAAGAGTTATAATATATAGTTGTCGGAATTTTTTAAAGCATAATGAGTTCTCTGGCCTATGCTAGTTGGAACTTTATTTGATAAATATTTTGGTGTGAAATTATTTTTCATTTTGTATAGCATAAATGGTTTATGTTTTAATCTTCTACTTTCCAAGGACTCCCATTTAACGTCGTTATACAGATCTTTTATTGAAATAAGTTTAGTGGCACTGGAGACTATTCTCGCTGCTTCATGCTGATTTTTTTTCTAATCTGTCTTTTTCATGCTGATTACAATTATCCCAAATTATTTTTGCATATTCTAAAACAGGACGAATAAAAGAAAAATGAATAGTTTCAAGAGATTTCCTGTCCAAAACAAATTTAACTTCTTCATTATGTTAATTCGTTTCCAAGCTTTATCAGCAATATAATCAATATGGTCATGCCATGAACAGTCATAAGAAAAGAGAAGGCCTAAATGCTTGTGTATATTGATCTCCTTTATTGGTACATTACGCATAAATAGGGGTCATGAGTGGCTCTAATAAGTTTTCGAGAAATAAGAAGAGTTTCTGATTTTGATGGCCAACAACAAGCCATGTATCGGCCCAGCTGGATATCTTTTCAATGTCAGTCATTAGTTTATGTGAAGCGACTTGCGGATTTTGTACAATTACATAAAGACTAGTACCATCAGCAAACAAGCGGATGTTACTATTTATGTCGGATGTAATATCATTAATAAATATTAAAAAAAGAAGTTGGCCAATGTTGATCCCTGTAGCATACCGGCATGAATATCAGCCCAGTCCGATTAACTCCAGGAATTACAACACGTTGTTTACGGTTAGATAGATAACTAATAAACCAAGAATGAAGATGACCTGTTATACCAGCGCATTTTAGCTTTTGAAGTAGACCTCTATGCCAAACCTTATCAAAGGCTTTACTGATATAAAAACATACAATTAGGACTTCTAGGACCTCATCTAAAGCTTTGCAAAAGGTGTCATACAGAAAAGCTAACTGGTTAATTGTTGAGTCTCTGGAACAAAACCGGACTGTGAGGTAGACAGAAATTTAATACCATGGAGATGATTAAAACATAAACACTTTTTCTATGGTATTTAAAAGCGGAATAGGTCTCAAATTATTTGGTTTAGAAGTATCACCTTTTTTTGAAGACGGCAGTTACATTAGCCTCCTTCCAGTAATCTTGTACAGTATAATAAGACAGGGACTTATTAAAAACTTTACAAAATGGACCAGAAAGCTCGATAGAAGCTTCATGCAACATCCAATTACTAATTCCATCTGGACCAGATGCTTTACCAAATAGTAAGGATTTAAGAACATCCGTCACTTCAGAATGTGTCAAAAATATGTTTTCAATCACTTGATCGGGAACAAATATTTTTTGTACTTTTTTACCCTGGTCATCCAAACAGTTTTGTTTTTGAAATAATAATTATATATAAGCTTTTTCAGTATCATTTTCAGATACTGTATTTGTTTCTTTATTGTAGAGTGTTGGAATATTATGTTGATTTTTTTATACAAATGATTTAAGGGTTTTCCACCAATCTTTATGATTTATGTTACTCTGTAAATTACTTGCCAAATTTTTAAAGTAATTTGTTTTGGAATTACGTAAATGTGAAGCTACTTCATTTCTTTATTGTTTGAATTTATTCCAATAAGAGACAGAGTTTCTCTGTTTTGCCTGTCTGTACGCTCGTCGTCTTAACTTAATTTTTTATGTTTTATATTACTATTTATCCATGGAATATCACTTGGGTTGATAACAACAGCTTTGTTTGGAATAAGGTTTTCAGCTATTTTCAATAAAGTTTTAGAAAATTTAAATCATAATCATGTATACTGTTCATCTAGTGCATCCAATAATGAATATATAACAGCTGAGAAACAAAAATAAGATCAATAGTTAAGAACTATTTTCATTGAAATGGGTAGACGCCTGAAAATTTAGTTAATGATTTGAATATTTTGGGTTCTGAATATTAAGTTAAATCACCGGTAATATAAAATCCCTATGAGATTATAAATCTGTGCATCTGCATTTGTGGTCTATAAAATACCCCAAGAAAATCTGTTTAGATTTGCTGACAGTGATTTCAAGCCAAATACATTCTAAACTTACCAATTCCAAATCACATCTGGGTTTAAAATGTATACTTTCTTTGACATATACCATAATTCCGCCATGAGTATCACCTTGTCGATCCTTGCGAATGAATCGATTTCTAAGTCACTAGATTTGACGGAGTCTCCTAACTATGTCTCGATAAAGCACAACTATCAAATTCATGGAGTTCCGAGCCTATAATATCAATTTTATTTGCTATACTTTGAACATTATAATGAAAAAATATAAAATGTTTAGATGTAACATACGAGGTTAACGATTCATTGGACATTCATTAACAGACACACGCAAGCCTCTCATCAGACGAGAATTTGATTATAGAACATATAAAATGCATATATCCCATTTTTTTGTTGCTGTTGTTGTTTTTTCTTGGTGTGATATATTTCTAAAACGGAAAATACGGCATGATAATAATTTCTGTGAACTTTTCTTTCTTCTAAAAATATTTTTTAAAATAATATGTTTTCTTTCTTTTTCTTGACGATCTGAAAACTAATAGATACTATTTGCATTTTAATAGACGATATCCGGATTTAACATGAATTGGTTTTTCATGTTGGTACAAACATGGTGTTCATGCAATGTTGAAAAGCATGAAAAACATACAATAGTAATTATATTATTATACTTTGCCAGAACTTTATTCATTTCTAACGGTAGTAAGGTATTTGTACCTACATGGAGCTGGGAAAACCTACTGTGTCTACCTACTAGTCTATTAGATTTTTTACCCATTATGAGCAAAAGGAAAGGTTGCTTTATACCTTACAATTTGATAATGATTGATTACTGAATAATGTTTTTTTTTCCTGGATGAATCAATGATTGGACAACAACATAATGTTAATATCTCTTCTGAATGATTTCTTCAGTGAAATCATAGAAGACAATTAAACACAGTAGAACTCAATTTATTAACTAAATTTATAATTAAAATAAATACATATTGAATGAACAATACGCCCAACTGAATATTATGTAAAGTAAATTTACGTTTTACTCTGTCTTGTATCATAATCAAATATTTCATTGAAATTGTGTTTGTCACTTTAAATACATATTTTAAATGGCTGTTCTGCTTAATAAGATGGGCGAAATGTGGTCCGTTTACAACTTCAATAAAATGTACATGATCTTGTGAATTCTTTGTTTGTCTGCATAGAATTGAAATATTTGTAATTACAAGGCTCTTTGTCTGTATCCAATTCGTCCACATGATAAATTCAGAATAAACTGGCCGTTTTTTTCGTCAAATATAAGTTTGACATCTGGGTACTCATCAATATGTCAAATTCTGCCTAAATATGTATAATGTGTGTGTTATCGCTTCAATTTCACTAAATAATAATTGTATGTATATAACAAAATTAGTGTATTAATCGATATGTATAAACAATTTACATAACCTTATAATTAAGAATGTTCATATGTTATATATTTGTACAGTATATGGAGTTTATTAACACATAGACATACACAAATCATGCACAATAAATTTAGTTTTGCCCGTTTCTTTTCACAATCAAGTTTGTTTTGAATTCATAATCACTGGTATGGTATATACAACAATATTAAATGAACACGATGGAATCAACGTAATAAAATTAAAAAATCAAATTTACCAACTTTTCACGTAATTATCTGTTATTGAGATTCTTTTTCCACTTTTATGATGAGAATTATAGCAATAGTGTTTTTCAGTTCATACAACATGGCATTATAACTCAATGTATGTATTTTCTATCAACCTTACAATACATATAGGTATATTAAGTTCAACATAAACAATCTTGTACTTAAAACATATGCCATGCATCTGTCACAATAACATCAAATCTTAAATAACATGATACAAAATTCATGTACGTAAACGGTACTCAAATCCATTTAATAGAATATATCCATGATTAATTATCATCCGTTTGTGGAGTTTTAGTCTTTCCTGATGCCATTCCATAGGCATAACTTGAAATGTGAATGCTGGGTTTCAAACTCCCTTTAAAGTTCGCAACATCGTAACCACCATTTCTGATTACATCATCACTGGTTACTTTCTCATAGTTGCTGTTTGCAGATTGTGGTGCTTTAATTGTTGTGTTGTATATCGTCTCGGGCTCTGCGTAGACATTGAATGCAACAGCAGGCTCATCTGCTTCGTCAGTTGCTCGTCTTTCATTGCTGCACAACCATGTTCATCATTCAAAATTGTGATCAGACATGGGGAATATTACAATTTCTAACACAGACTAATTATGGGCTATTCCGAGGGCTAAAATGAAATACTCGGATAAACGCAATGCTAGAGAATGAAGGATTTTCAACATTTTTCCTCTATATATATCAGTGTTTCGCATCATGACTTGGAATTCATCTCGAATTAAGCATGGTGCTCTGATAAGAGCTTCTAGGATAATCGCAATTTTACTGCAATTATATACAGGTATTATGAAGCGTTAATATCAATTGACTGAAAAAATATTTATTTATTTATTTCTTCTATATTTTTGTACGATAAAAGAGTTTTACCGTTTAAATGTTCTATTTGCAAATAATCTTCCATACATAACGTTAACAAATGGTTTTATCAGTGCCTATAATTATTATATTCATGTGTAAATTAGATAGAGCTACTATAGTAATGGTGAAAGTTAAATAAAATTTTAGTGTTGACATTGATATACATTGACTATTAAGGAAAATTACATTAAAAAGCTAACTTAATCATTAACCGTAAATTAGATAGAGCTACTACAATAACAAAAATCCAATGATTTCTAATTCCTCACTCACCTTTTCTTGTAAAGTCGGAAAAAACATACCCCTCCTACAACATTGGCTATTCCGGAAGAGACAATAATCAGCAAAAGTATAAGCTGGGTGTTTAAAGTGGATGTGTTATCCTCTAAACTGCCTCCCTTTTGGACTGAATATTAAATCGTAAATAGTAAATACTTCATCGATTTTTTTTTCTCAAATTAATGTTGCTTTTAACCATGTTAGACATATGGCAGCCAATAAAATAAGCGCGCAAAGATAAATTTCTTAAAATCTGAGATAAAAATGCACGTGATTAAATTGTGCCAACGAATGCTAGGTAAATTCTTGTAATCTATTTTGTGTCACAATGTATATTTGATATGATCAGTTCTAATATTCTGTTTAGGAAAAATATTAAGCAGATTGTATTTATTTAGAAAACAATCTTTTTCTCGACATCGTCTATTGACATTCATTGAAGTGTTTTTGCTCTCATTCCATGCAAAACAAGTACAAATAATCACAAGGGTCAGCCTTTATCAGCACGTGTGAGATTACAGGCCAAAATAATCAAATGACATGTCTAGTATTTACATAGATAACTGATTACAGGGTCTCTAAATATATAAGGTCAATATTAAAACATATATAGTCATATATAGTTGATATTTTAGTAAATATGTTTCTTATTTTTTTCCTCCGCGATAAACGTGACTTTCATTTGATTGTTTACGTAAGTATTTATTTACCTACCGTGTACATATATATATCGTAATTCTTTCTTACAATCCTCCAACGTCACAACTACGGCTGAAGTTCTCTTTTTTGAGAGAGCAGCGCATTGTTTTGGTCCATCTAATAATTTAGAATGCAATTAGAAGAACCATATATTTAAAAAAAATATACATTAGAATAAACTTAAAATATCATTTGCAATTATTCATGCTGAAAGATGATTCATACCAATCATTTTTAAGTATATACGTTGTATATAGAGTGCAGCCATTTACGGTAAAGAACTATTATATTCGCTTAGAATTATTTTTGTGTTATCAAGAATTTCTCAATAATTGCATATCGAAAATTGTTAATATCTTATGATAACATTTTCCTTATTATGGAAATTTACAATATCTTAATCAAAGTATGAATTAAAAAAAATCCTTTAATATTGCATGCAGTGGGATAAATTTGTTTAATGATAATATAAACCTGTATTCGTTGTCCAAATCAGATCTAAACTTCGCCTCAGAGATGTCCAGTAGTAACTATTATCAACATGTTCTTTGTATGACATGTTGTAATGCAGACTTCCTACATTCTTTCGACATAAATCGAATGCCTGCTGCCACGTGATTAATGATCCATGGTCTTCAGGATGTGTACCGTTTGGACCTATTTTTTAGAAAGATACATTACATTTATGAATGACTTTTCTTACCAGTTGAGATATTCTCAGTAAAGAATACATGTACCTAACCAGTTTATGATACAATGTTGTCCGCGCACATGTTAGGCTCAATGGATTCTAAATAGAACATTGTTCATCTGACATGTATCTTGCTTGAAAAAGATGTAAAGCAACATTTTTTATTCCATAGTGAAATATCAAATCTTACCCAATAGGAGATAATTTTATCATATTCATTATATCAAAACCAATTTCAAAGCAAAGCCGCGCTCAAAAATAATATTAAATGAGTTCAAATCGATAAAATGACGTCACATCGTATATTTAAAGCAAATTCAACGTCAGGTGGGAAAGAAACTGAAAAGGAAATTAAAAGAACTACTAAAGCACATAATAAATAGTACATTTGATTATTTTGCTGTAGTATCATATTTTATGTTATGCTTACTAATGAAATTCTGTGTTCTATTTGTGAAAATAAATTCTTATCCCATATTGTGAATAATATAGATCTGCCGGAATTACTTTTTTCTCTTATAAAGGGTATGTATTTGTATATGTTGCAGTAGTTAGCATAAAATTAAAAGAAAATGTGTTTGTTCGAGTTGATATCGAATATATCTAATCGGGAAGTGATATAATTTACAACAAAAACTACAATATCCTCTATTAATTTCACTAGATACAAAAAACACCTCTATATTGTGCCAAAGTTATTGAGAAATCTTCATGTTCCATATATTCTCCTTTGTATATCTTTCAAGACATAAAAGGACTTACCATTACATATATATCGCCTTCCATGGTTTGCACAATTCGACAGCTTATACGTAGGTATTTGACGTCCATATGCAAGAACCAAACAGTCTCCTTCATATTTGCTTGACTTATTGAAATTCAAATTATCTGAAAAATATTGTATAGCTAATTTCACAAATTTAAGCCAGTTCAAGGCAGAACTATAGAATTGTTATAGACAACACTGATCATAGTATAGTGCATTACAGATGCATAGTATTTTAGATGGCATTTCGTAAATAAATCATGACAACATTTCTTACAGCTCTGAAATGTTGAATGCTTTTTTTATTAATTTTAAAAATATAAAAAGTAAATATGAGCTTTCAAGAGGAAAATAATACAAAGAAAATTTAATTCAATCTTTATCAATATTTCTGCAAAACTTGCCTTCTCCAAAGAAAAGAAACATGCATTTTTGAGCCACTACATAATTAAAAAATACCTTTATTATGTGGTGGCTAAATAAATCATATAAAAATTTTTCCTTAGATTTACATCACGCAAAAATTAATATAAACATAAACATAACATAATTGTGCTGCTATTGAACTAGATACAATTAACAATTATGCTTCTATATTATTATCGTAATATACGTACCTGTTTTTTCTTTATTATACAGTGTCATTACATCCTTATCTCCTCCACAGAAATCATTGGGATTTTCCAAACATTGATTTCCACAATCTTTTGAAGACAAATGCATGCAATCTCTCTTTTTTTTTTCAGACACACAAAAACAGACATCCCCCTAAAATTTTATACAATCACGGTTGACAAATTAGCCAAAAAAAAAGGAACAAATTAAATTTAAAAGGAAAACATAACACACTAGAAAATTGAACTTAACTTAATGAAAGAGCAGTGGTTATCTGTAAGTTATTAAAGCTTAAACATACCTAACTAAATATTTAATTTTTATATCTTACATCTTGTCATTTTGAAAAGGCTTTTAATGACTGATTATATGAGTGAAAAAAAATCATATAAAAGAGTATACCAGCAAAGCAAAATAATCACTTTTGCAGTTGCCAATGCATTTTGAAACCGATCCAGAGTCCTCGTATTTAGTCAAATGACATTTTCTTTTAATGTCAAGGCTGTCATGTCTTTCAATGCACCCTTAAAATAGGAAGAAATTGAACAATGTCTTAATGCCAAATAATTGATTTTCGATTCTTCAATTACATACACATACAAGCGGCATAATTATTTCGCGTTTTATTGGTATTTTATCTTTATTTATTCATTCATCTTGTGTTTTTGTTGCTTTGTGTTTTTGTAAATAAACAATTGAAAAAAATATCAAAACATTAATTTATCACGTTCTAAAATTTATGTCTAGCAACACTTCCATAACATCTTACCTTCCCATGACACAAAGTCGGTATAGTCACCACGTGCACCTATCCAATATGATTCATTTTCTTGTAGATTTGTTTTCACTGAATCCCACCCATTTGTCTCGATGTACTTCTTTGAAAGCAGGGTTTTATTTTGACCTAAAGATTTTTTCCAACTTAATTTTCTTGTTGAAATTCCTAAAATTAAGACAAAATATTATTTTCATGTCTATATAAAATCAATATCTATTGTCTCTATATTATAATATTTACCTTTTATAATTTCATTATAAATCGGACTCCGTTACTTGCATATGTTTACATATTTCACAAAATTTCTTTTAGACATTTTTTACGAAATGGCAACAATAATACGAATGTAATTATTGCCTACGCTACAATGTCGTAACTATTAATTTAGTCAAATGCTCACATAGAAAGGAGGAATGACTCATTGATGATTAAAGAGGAATATGCTTTGTGAAAGTTCACTCATGTTCCTCGAAGGCTTCTCCAGATATTGATATTTTAACGGGTCTCAAGATGATAGGACGGCATGTTGTCTCTATGTACCACCCACTTCACTTTATGAAGCGGAGATATCACATATTGTGAATGTCTCATTTATGGTTTTAAAATGTTTTTACTACTGAAAAAAAAGAAATAATGTGTATGCATATATATATTAATAGATAAAATTTTCATACCTAAAACTGAAGACGATGCCGGCTTCAAAAACGTAAATATTATGAATATCAATATCCTCTTCATATTAAGAATCTGTTGTTGTTTCTTTCTTATCTCTCGTTCACAAGTTTAAATATGATAGTCAACGCCGTTTCCATTGTGTGAAACATAAATCTAAAATAACGAAAGTCCAAATTTCCGTAAACAGTTTATAGTCATCCTCTGATGCATTAAACTTCCTTTTTAAAATGTTTCGAAACTTGCATTATCATACTTTCATAAAACATCAAAACAGGATATTATTTCATCTAATAAATAAATGTTAAAAAATTTTAATACAAATTAAAGCAGACGAAATAAAATGAGCTTGCGAGATCAGAAATGGCGTCAGTTGAAATAAACGGTGATATCAAATTTGAAAATGCTGCATAGCATACCACAATGGAAACACTAAAAATGGAAAAAGTCAGACTTACTGCTCCACAATATAAATTCTCCTGGTATAAAAGCGGGTTACATATTTTGGTTTAAATGGTTGGTAAATATCGTACCAGTAGAAATAATAACTGATGATACTTGGCTTTTATTGAAAGGAATTGTATAGAATTGCCTTTTATTCTTTCAATGTCACATGTTTGAAAATGAAACACGTTACCTTTAGTTTGATGGTGACTTGAGTTGTTGAATATTGTCTTTACTTCTGACAGATATTTTTGAGACCGACTTGTATTGAATGAAAGACCTATATGAAATTATTGTATTATTAGTTCTATAATGATAAAGGACAACAAATAAACACACATACGTAAGCCTCTCATCAGACGAGGGTTTAATCATAAAACATATTAAATGGTTATATATCAATCTTGTTTTTTTTTCTTGGAGTCACATATTTCAGAAACGGAATATACGGCATGATAATCATTTCTGTGAGCTTTTCTTTCTTTTAAAATATTTTTAAAAAAAGGATATTTGTTCTTTACTTTTTTGACGACCTGAAAATTAATGGATACTATGTGTATTTTAATAGACGATATATGGATTTTACATGAATTGTTTTTTCATGTAGGTACAAACAAGTTGTTCATGCAATGTTGAAAAGCATGAAAGCATACAAAAGTAATTTTATTATTATCTTTTGTAGAACTTTATTAATTTCTAACGGTAATAATGTGTTTATTGTTGTTGTTGTTGTTGCTGCTGCTGTTGTTGTTGTTGTAGTATAGCCCGGTGTCAGGATAATGTGACTGGGTGTGGTATCATGCCACATGTCTATGGAGTGATACTGCAGCACTATATATGTCTCAAGTAAACATAAATATAAAATGACTGAAACACTTTTGGTGGTACGTTAAACCCAACAAGCACACACAAAATCAAAGGAAATGATGTTACGAACTCCTTTATTTCTAATATAAAGGATTAATTGGTATGTAACATGTTTGAACAATAAGCTTCCAAGAATGTTTTGATATTTGTGTGTGGATTTTTGTTTTGCTGTAGCTAGTCGCTAGTTCTGCTTCTTCTTTCTCTTATTCTTCTTATGCCTCCTCTTCTTCTTCTTCGTCGTCGTTGTCCTCGTCTACTTCTTATTACCAGAATGCATGTTATTAGCATAGCTTTGACCGAACATGCATTTTATTTTACTTCACGCTAGTTCCCTGGTAGCTGTGACGTCAACGTTTGGCAATATAGGCTCCATTATCGTTCCCTTGGTAACTGGCGCTTTGACGGTGAATCAGGTGTGTTGAACATTCTCTGCACTTTTTTTTTTTTGGTATAAAAAATTGCAATTTTGTAGTCTTGTATAGTGGATACTTATTAGGATTTTGTTATGCAATATCTAAATAAAAGAAATTTCTAATATGTCTATTTCGTTTCAAAGGTTTTGATATTGCTGAAAGTATTGCAAACATGAATTGCATCCACACAGTTACCATTTACACAGAACCAGCGTAATTTAATGTCAACAAAATAATAAATAATTTTAAAGTTAGTTGAATAGATAAATTTGCATATATGCTCTGCCAGTCTCAAACCTACGACTTTCAGGCGAATAACAAATTAGCTTCACTATTTGTATCACCATATTGCACCCGCATAAATTATTTCCTTCTTTGTATGGGATAGAGATATCTAGCAGCTGGCTTGCGGTAGGTCGGTGGTTCTACCCGTATGCCTTCGTGGTCTTCCTCCACTTGTAATTAGCTGGACGTCGCTGTATGACTGAAATACTGTCGAAGCGACGGTAACACAAATAGTCATGTCAAGTCAAGTCAAGTCAGAGCTATCTAGTATTTTTACAGACAATAGAAGGCCGAGCGAGAGTAGACTTTTGTCATCTTGAGAAATGTTTTACCCTAAATTTGTGGCAACATTCATAGATCAATTTATTTTGTTCATGGTAAAATGGTAAATTGAGAGGTGTACTATTAATATAGATCGCTGTTAAATTTGAATTTTCAAAGCTTCCTATTGGCCACAAATTTAGGGCGACTTTTAAACCAGGTGATATTATTTTCCACGCAGGACCTAGAAGGATGGGCCCAAGTATTTTATTTGACCTCGGCAGTGGTAGCGGTGTCTGTGATATTCTTCCTCGTGTTTGGCTCCGGTGACCAGCAGCCCTGGGCCAATCCCCCGGGGCACCTGAATCTGGTCCAAAAGACCGACCCTCTTGCCTTGAAACCATACAAATTTATGTCCTTGTCTAGTCAGAAGAAAACTTCTGACGAGAAGATGGGACTCACCTCGAACGAGTCTCGGATAAGTACTGCAATTACACAGCAACGATTGATTCAGAAGCTATCCGATTAGATTTGTAGTCAGGCGAGAAGTTGGGACTCTCGGATAAGCACAGTCAATAATGCAGCAACGATTGATGCAGAAGGTATCCGATTAGATGAAGTGAAAGTAGGATATACATGTACATGCAATGGGCTTGTCCTAATAGGGGTTTTAACTTTAGTAATGATATTTACTGGAATTGAGATATATTTATCATCCCAAAGTATGTTGTTATATATACTTTAAGTGTTATTTTGTAACATTTGTTGTGAATGTTTTGTAAAATATGATTCAGATCATCTTTAAAGTGTTATTAATTGTAAGTTTCCATCTGTTTATGAAGCTTTAACTTTTTTCATAGCGAAAGCCAGGCATAAAAATGCATGCACACGTATTTTATTAAAAAAAATACATGACAAGATTATTTATAGGCTTAAGCCGTTTTTTTTTTGTTTTTTTTTTTTTGCATAATTATGTTCATCGACGTTTTCGTTTTTCCGGCTTATTCCCATAGCAAATGCTGATAACACATTTCAGGTTGCCATGATACTAGATAATGTATAAAGAATTAGACAATAGCGGTGGTTTCAGGGGAAATTGTTAAGCATACTTTTCTGTTTGAATCATTTGTTGAAATTTGTATCCAGCGCTACTCATTGACCATTGTAAATAGTCACGATCACGATTAAATGGCAAACAATAATTATACATGTTTAATCGTAAAAATGGTACTGATATAGCTCCCTTGCTTGTGCTCAGCATATAAGGGTAGTTCCAGGACTGGTTGGCCTGGTGTCAGGATAATGTGACTGGGTATGGTATCATGCCACATGTCTACGGCATGATACTGCAGTGTGGCAGCACTATATCTGTCCCAAGTTCATATAGTCTCCAAATTGGCTGAAATACTGCCCCCCCCCCCTCCTGCTCTAAACCATTCGCACCTCCCTGACTGACTGCTGAACGCCCTTTGAAGTAATAAAATACAGTCAACCTTTGATACACTGGCAGTGTTTGTAATTCTCGTTTTCGCCGATGTATCGAGAATTGCTACCGATACCGGAAGCCAAATTTGTTATTAAGAGATGAATGAAACCGTCACATGACTTTCAGCGCCGGAACCCGAGTATGCCATTGCATCGACTGCCGATGTATCGAGGGTCGACTGTAGTGACTGTACTAGTCACATCTAGATCTAATTACAGTAAAATAATAATCTAAAATCTAGTTTAGAATTTTTTTAAATCGTACAGAGATTTATCAATCTAAGAATAGAAGGAATGTCATATCATGAAATGCCAATTACCTCTGTATCTCCAAATCGCAGATATAGATACGAGATATATTAATTGAAGAAGGGTACCGTGGTCCAGTGGTAAAGTACCCGACTGCGGATCCGTAAGTTGTTGGTTCGAACCCCGTTGGGGGCAAGAATTTTCCGTGACCTTCCCAGGCGCCAGGTACTGGCCCCGCCTAGGAACCGTCGAGAGGGATTAGTATAAGTTGTAAGAACTTGTTTCCAAATCGACGCTAAAATAAATAAGTATTGATACTAGATTTACCCATGACATTTAGAATTTGCATAATCTAACAGTTCAAGGATATAAAAACAGTCCATGGATAGCGATCTGTTGTATACGGAATCGTATTAGTGCCACATTGACACTTATTATTTTTTTTTTAATTTTGACACTTTAATCTGTAAAATTTACACTTTTTTCTGTAAAATTCACACATTAATCTGTAAAATTTACACTTTTTTTTGTAAATTTAGTCTGTTAATTTTACACATTAAACTAGCCTGTTTAAAATAATGGCAGTGTCTATCGGCACGACGGTCGTGAAGATAAGGTTGTTTATATGCACGACGAAAATATAAAAAAGCACATCCAGAAGTGAAAATATCTAGACCTTGTTTTTTCCATCTTTCTTTCTTTATTTCGTTTGCTTCAAATGTTGCGGTGATAAAAAGAGCCGTGTAAATGACCAAATTCTTTCCTATTGAATTAATAGTTTGCTTGGTTCTGCCAGTGGTGATGTTTTATGACAAGTGACAAGGGCATCCTCATTTTTTTTTTTTTGCAGTTATCTTTAGTGGGTAGGTAAAGAGATATGTATTGAAGAAGACATGTAATGAAAGCAGCATAAGCTAAACAGCAAACACCAGACTAAATACAAGAAAGAGTGTGGATAACATAGGTTTCGACCTTTCAGTATTACTGAAACATCCAAAGAAAATTAAGAAGAGGAGATAAGGTGAAACGAATAAAAAACCTGTAACTTTGAGAATATTTGTTCCTAACCACCCAATTTTGTATTTGGCAAATTAAGCTACAAAATTCTACATAATTGTCATATATACATAAAATTTAGTTTTGCTTAAAAGTAGTTTTTACATTAATGAATAAATTATTCAAGTTATGCATTATACACTATTTTAGTCTCAAATTTCATATTACTTTTACAGAATTTACAAAATACAAACCTATAACATATACCTACAACATATACCGGTGCACACAACATATACCTACAATATATACCTGTACCTACAGCATCTACCGGTACCTACAACATATACCGGTTTATACAATATATACCTACAACACATACCGGTACACAAAACATATACCTACAACATATACCTACATTACATTCCTTCCGGAAATATAAAAAAAAAACAAATTTAACAGAAAAAAATTGAATTTTACAAAAAAACTAATTTTACAGATCAATGTGTAAATTTTACAGAAAAATGTGTGAAATTTACAGTTTAATCTGTAAAATTTACAGATAAATAAAAAAAGTGTGAATTTTACAGATTAATGTGTAAATTTTACAGAAAAAAGTGTGAATTTTACAGTTTAATCTGTAAAATTTACAGATTAATGTGTAAATTTTACAGAAAAAAGTGTGAATTTTACAGTTAATTGTAAAATTTACAGAAAAAAGTGTGAATTTTACAGTTTAAACTGTAAATTTTACAGATTAATCTGTAAATTTTACAGATTAAAGTGTCAAAATTAAAAAAATAATAATCAATGGCTAAAAAACCGGGAAAGGAAAAGTGACTAAAAAATTTCCGGTTTGCAGCTTAAGAGAAAGTGGGTGGGGGATACAATTTTGCGTTTTTACCAAATTTTTTTTAAGTAAATTTTACAGATTGAGAGAGAGATAGAGATCAGTTTGTAGTATTTTCGTTCTTTGAAAATAAAATACCGTTAAAGTTTCTGTTTTGACTTTTGTTTTTAGAGTAACGTTTATCACCTCAAATAGAGCATGTCTCTCCAGCAAATTGATCCAGAATTTTATTTACTTAGCAGAGGTGACACATAGGGATCACCTTTCCGTCGTCTGTCCGTCCGTCACACTTTTTCTGTCACGCTTCAGCAGGTGACACACGTGTTCACAAAGAACACTCTTGTTTTGCCATACCATAATACATAGTACTGGCCCTGATCTTATGGAAACTTATAACATTTAACGCATGTCTTGCTTTGATGTTGGAACTTATCTTCACATTGAAAGTTCAGTCAGTATTACAGATGTGGGAAGACCTCGCGAGACTGCGACACAGAGTGCACCCCGGTAGAACTAATGACCTTCTGCAAGCCAGCTGGATCGGATCGGACGAAAGACCCTTTATCGTCTCCAAATGACTAAAATACTGTCGGTGGGACGTTTAACGCAACAAACAAAGAGTTTTACTGTATAAAACGGCCTTTATTATTATATATATCAATATATTTGTTTATTTGAAATACACATCGTTCTACAAGTTCTTCCGTTTCAATATAGTATTTCGATATAGTACAAGAGCACGTTACTCGTACACTAAGAGTGTAACAAACATTTGAGAGTTAACTCCCCCCAAGTTGTACAGACGCTTGATTAAATTGTTACCATTTTGTATGAATGTCAAGCGTTTATTGACCTAGCAAAAAGTCTGCAAAGTTGTGTTCTCTTGACCATGTTACTAGCTGATATTCTAAGCTTATAATGGTTGATTAGGTATAAAATGATAATTGCACACGGATGTCGGCTGCACCTCCGGTAATATTTCAGTTCTCATGTTGACAATATCTACTATCAAACTGACAGATCTGCATTGGTAGATCTAATAGTATTGGTTAATCTCACATGCTTTATCAAATATCAAAAATCACCTTCTTTGTCTTTCTTAATTATATTTCAGTCTATAAGATAAAGCTCTCCTTGCTACCATAAAAAGTTTTTTTTTCTATATGATTTTATTGTTTAGGTTGATAACTAAATATATTACATAAGAGTACATTGTTTTTGTAAATAAACAAAGTTTGATACCAAAGCATGCATTAACAATAACTAGAATGTATCAAAAGTAAGTATAGAATGGTTCCATTTTATTTATATGTTATTTTCAAAGTTGTTTTCGTCATCTTTTGTCAGCAAGGTCTGGGCCTCGTTTTGAGAAATTGAACTTCCGGTGGTCTTGGTTCTCGGCTTGTCCTTGTCTACGACAATTTCAAACTCATATCCGAGTTCGTTAAGTGTCTCTGGGTGGTCCTCGGGAAGATCGGAATATTTTTGAGTTATAGCAACACAAAGGTTCTGCCCATATATATTTGCAGCAGTTCTACATCTGTCCCTGTGAATAAAACAGATGAAACTATATCTTGTATATCGCATATTAACTTACAAAGACAAATATATTTGAACTTAAATTATCACATCAACGATTGGCCATTTACATAGAGTTAAAATCAATCCTCAAGTCCTTTATTGTTTTTCACTGGAATTTTGGATATTTGAATAGCTTATAAAGCTATTTAACTTTCTATAATAAAATTAATAAATAAACCAGGTGTTATATATCCAATATCCAGAACCGTGGTAGCACTATTTCGTGGCAATATTTCAAAATATAATTTTAGAGTCGTCGCCGGATAACCAACGGCTCCTCATGACGCGTATCCAGAAATATCAATATTGTAAAAAGCCATTTTGATTGGTCATGCGTATCGCGTAAAAACGACGGCTTGCTAGTTGAAAATCCCACGATTGATGGAGAGTTATTGAACGAATTGAACGTGGGTGTCCGACGATTGTTTAGTTTGCGTATATATAGGCCTAGTGGATAAGGAGGTCAAAACGTCAATCGGAACAACTCGGTCATCTACGCTACCCTACAACAAGAATGACTGAGCAGTTCCAGTTGATCAGTTTGCTTCAATTCCTTCAAATTGAGAAGAGCCATTTTCTGTAAATCCAAAACCTGAAGATACCTGTCCATTCCATGATGAGCATTTTTGTTGTGGTGTAAGAACTGTGGAAAATAGGAGTGCTTCACCATAATGTCCATTGCTAGGAGTCAATAATACACGTTATTCTCAAATTGTTTACAAAAAGTATAAATTTTAGATATACCAGCAATATACGAGTAACTGTGAAATAAGTATGCGAGTATACTGTAAAATCATTAATTTTCGATGAAATCAAATTTCGTTGATTATGTACTTAAGACAATTTCGTGGATTCATATTTAAGAAAACTTGAGGTCTATAAAATGTGGGGATAAATATTCGTGCATAACACCCTCCATGAAGTCAACGAAAATAAGTGTCCCACGAAAATTAATGATTTCACAGTCCTTGATGTTAGAATACGTACAGGAACCATTCTACGGTCATAAGGAGGCCTACTTCCTTGGCAGGAATGTTCATGGCAGTCAGCAGAATCAATATTGTAACAATACCCGCACTTGGTACAGATGGCACCGCGAACGTGGATAGTGACGTCAGAATTCTATAAATAGAACAGATAATTAAAAAATAAATCAAGTGTTGTTAGAATCGTAGGAAATAGCTGGTTCGATACTTTATCTAGTCAATTCGAAGTTCGGCAATTCCCTAAAATTCCTCACTCCAGGTGGCCGCGTGGTTAGAGCGTCCGCCTCGCAACTGTCGGGTTATGGTTCGATCCCCGGCCAAGACATGCCAAAATTGGTAGATCTCTCGTGCGCTTTGTGCTGAACACATAAGAGACGAGTTAATTTAGAAGCTCTAGAAAAGGGTTGTCTGTTATATGATTAATGCTTACTCCCACCTGTAATAATTACAGACTTGGTCTTAGTGATAGATAAAAATAGCTTTTACCTCGCTCTTTTTTCACAGCATTGATTGTGGTGTCATTAGATTTCGGCTCTACCCATGAGCTTTAGTATGAACTTTTCCGAGGGTAGTAGGCAGGTGTCGGAATAATGTGACTGAGTGTGGTATCATACCACCCTTGCAAAGAGACGTAAAACTCAGTGAACAATAAAACTCACATATGTCGGTATCTAGTTGTTCCAGTTGACATATGAACAGACAAGAGGCCGCTATGAAGAGCGCACTGTCCGGCTTGTTGAGGGCAGACGAGAAAGGCACGACAAACCTCGATACCCGCTTGTCAATACCGTTCAGGCGTTCCATACCGTACAGTGTTTCCGGTATTGCAATGGCTCTGAAATGAAAAAAGTAATGCAAATGCTAAAGCCGATATTTATTCTGAAGAGTTTGCAAACAGTCAGATCAATAACACCCCAAAAGAGACTTTATTATAAGGTTATATATTTGTCTATTTCAGTTTTTAAGTTAGAAACTACATTCATTAATTTATTTATATATGTATTCATCGGTTCATTGTCTAGTGGTAAATTAAACATCTTGGTTTCAAAATTTACCATTTAAATGTGTATTTGACCACCTTTTGTCTTTCCTGGACGTAAACATAAGTCAAACCTGTTTTAAGCGGTCAGCCAAGGAAACGAGACAAAATGACCGCTCAACAGGGGTGGTCGCCAAATGAAGGTTAAACATATAAAACACTGCTAGATTACAGATGCTTTAACTGACCGCAAAATTCAGATTGACCGCTTAATACAGGTGACCGCTTATACAGGTGACCTCTTATACAGGTGACCTCTTATACAGGTTCAGCTGTATATCAATACCACTCGTATCACGCCGACCTCGTCCACCTGATTTTGTAATCTCATCTGAATTCAAAAAATGTGGTTAAATCTACTATCAACCAGAAAGAGACACAACTTACTAAAAATATATTAAAATACTAACGAGTAAGTCCATTTGAGCCACCATTTGACCTTGGCTATAAAGGTCAGTATACTACCACTAAAGTCGATTTCTTCTAAGCCTACCGCGGGTCGCAATGCAACGCTACGCGACGCGACAAAGTGACCCTTACATAGCCCCAAAAAACTTCCTTCTTTATAGCTGGGTATAACAATACAAAACTCACGAACTGGCTGAGATAAATGTTATCATCAAGGGCCTCAAGAGGTTGATGAAGAAGGTCACGGGCGACTTCCTGACGAGGACCAAGTACACGAGGGGGACCATGAGGAACATGAAGAGGCCCAGTCCCAGGAGAGCGGCCAGAATAAACATGCCAAGCTGTCTGAACGTCACCTCCAGGTCTGGTGTCTTGGCCAATACTGCTGCTATAAGACTGGCTATACCAATTGGTGTAAACCTGGATGAGTCCAACATGTTTCTTTGTTAACTTCTTGATGTTTTGAAATTTACCGTCGTTACGACATTATTTCTGACAAAGAATTAATTACAGTCCAGTTAAGTACAGAGAGACGGGAAGGCAACGAGTTCATTCAGACAGAAAACAAACGACCGACCGCATACTAGCTGGCAGGGATTCATTATATGAAAAATCAAAGTGACTTCGCTGCGATTCAAATCCATTACGACAAGGGAGTAAGTGCTTCAAAAATTGTTTTGTTTTGTTGCTGTTCTTCTCCTATTTATTGTTGTTTTTTGTTGCTGTTGTTTTGTTTGTATTTTTTTTTGGGGGGGTGGGGGGGGGGGGGTTATATAAAAGTAAAATTTAAAGATGATTATTAAAAGTATCTGAACAGTACCGATTAATCTGAGCTGCAAAATGGCTGCAAAATGTCTTATTAGATTTATCGAAAATTTGCTGCTAGCATCTTAACAACAAGAGGGGCTTCCGTGGCCGAGAAGGTAAAGTCGCTGACTTTAACATTCACTCAGCCCCTCACCGCGTGGGTTCGAATCCCGGCAGGGTCATTCGGATTTTCATGTGAGGAAGCCTTCCAGCTGGCTTGCGGTAGGTCGGTGGTTCTACCCGGATGCTTCCTTGCATTCGTGGTCTTCCTCCACCTGTAAGTAGCAGGACGTTGCTATATGACTGAAATACTGTCGAAGCGATGGTAAACTCAAATAGCCAAGTCAAGTCAAGTCTTAACAAAAAGAAACAAAACTACTCTGTGAATATATTTTCGAAGGACACCTACCAGACGAGCCATCTCAGAACTCTAATGATGACTTCTGTAGCCGCTTTGAAGAATTCAAGAAACGCTGCAGCCTGCTTTCCGACCGAACTGGTTCCAACCCCAAACAGGGTACAGCAGATGATAAGTCCTGGAAATACAGGCCAATGTCGTAAACTAAAATATATGTCATAGAAACACAGGCCGGTGTTGTAAATTAAAATTTTTGTCACCAAAATGCAGGCCAATGTCGTAAACTAAAATGTATGTTATGGAAATAAGGTCGGCGTTGTATTTTTTTTCATAGAAATACAGGCCAAAGTCGCAAGCTAAATAATCGTCCAAGGAATACAGGGCAAAGTCGTTAACTGAATAATTGACCTAGAATTACAGGCCAGTGTTGTGAACAACATTCGTCCTAGAAAACAGGCAATGTGTAACTGAATAGTCTCGTAACTGAGATAGTCGTCCTAGAAATACAGGCCAATGTCGTGAACTGAAATAGTCGTCCTAGAAAAACAAGTCAATGTTGTGAACTGAAATAGTCGTCCTAGAAAAACCGGTCAATGTTGTGAACTGAAATAGTCGGCCTAGAAATACAGGCCAATGTCGTGAACTGAATAGTCGTCCTAGAAATACAGGCTAATGTTGTGAACTGAAATAGTCGTCCTAGAAATACAGGCCAATGTCGTCCTAGAAATACAGGCTAATGTTGTGAACTGAGATAGTCGTCCTAGAAATACAGGCCAATGTCGTGAACTGAAATAGTCGTCCTAGAAATACAGGCCAATGTCGTGAACTGAAATAGTCGTCCTAGAAATACAGGCTAATGTTGTGAACTGAAATAGTCGTCCTAAAAAAAATTACTTGAAAAAGGGCCAATGTCGTAAACAAAAATATTCGTCCTAGAAATACACTTTTGATTTAAATAGCGGACGTAGATTAAACAGAAAGACAATGTCAAATTAAAATCAATTGTATTCATCTTACTTTCAATTGTTTTTAATAGCTTCATAATACTGTGAACTATACATGCTATAAACATTTTAGAAAAACAACTATGGTTTGAAATTTAATGATACAGTCTAACCCGTCTTAAGCGGTCAGTCATGGGAACAAGAGAAAGTGACCGCTTAACAGAATTGATCCCCAAATGCAGGTTCAACATATAACATTTTATTTTTGTAATATCAAAATTGACCGCTAAATGCAGGATGGCCGCTTAATACAGGTGACCGCTAATACAGGTTCAATTGTATATGCATAGGTACATGTACAAGAAGATCATTGGTCTCGTCTCACCTAAAACGTTGGTGCCTTTAGCACTGCCAACATATTTTCTGTAACTTGTTGAGTTGTTTGGTCCTTCCATTTCATCGTACTTTGTTATGGTCTGACCAAAATATAAAATGAAAAGATAATGGTGACATACTGAATGTTATTTTATTATTATAATTACAGGTCCATCTAAAAATACTTATATATTATCTTATTCAAACTATGTCTTTTTGTTGAACAAAGTTGTTGAAGGTTTATTCAAATTAATGATAAGCCAGCATATTTTGCAATATATATTAAAATATTTATTTATTTATTCATTTATTTATATTATGTATTTAATCTCTATTTCATTATTCTTTTTAAGTTCATAACATAATTTCTTTTTACATTTAAAATACACGAAACAGATTTTCTTTACAGAGCAGCGCCGTACGTACGTACGTACGTATGTATGCATGTATGTATGTAGACACTTTATTTTTTAAAAAAAGAGAACTAATTAATAAATGAAATATGGTCATATTTATTTCGATTTTATATGACGATGCTTTGTTAGGTAAAGGTAATTAATTCCTGTCAAAACATACAATGAACAATAGAGTGTCAAATTTACAAAAAGTTTATGTGTATAACAAGCATGTGTAATTGTTGCAACAAAATCCCCATTTGATACTATCGTGGAATGAGTGTCCTACAAAATAAAATATTGTAAATAAGTTTATCTTATTCAAAACAGACATACAGTGTGTACAATTAAATTTCGTACTAATGCCTTCGAAAGCAAGTGGAGCTTTTGGTCGTTTCATATCATGGTAAATAAAACGTTAAATACACAGTGATCAAAAATCGAAAAAAAAAAATTCTGTTCCAAATTCCAACTGAATGCATCGTTAGTAAAATTATTTATACTCACGTGACATATTCTATAAATAACAATTAAATAATGTATAACCCGCCTACGCTTCCGTAGATTTTATTTTATATTTTTAGATAAAAATAAGTACATGGGATATAACGCCAGACCTGTTGAAATGCTGCAAGAACCACATTGTCAGGAAATAAGTTTCTGAAATATACGTAAAATACAAAAAAGGGAAAAAAAAAAAAATTAAAAAAAAAAAAAAAAAGGAGATAGTGGAAAAAAACAACAAGGGGAGATAGTGGAAAAACAAATCTTGGCGACAGTCATGTGTATATGACAAATATTGTATGTGACTGTGAAGAAGCAAACAAATGGACATTCGGTTGACAAAACAAATGAAATGAATAAATTTCTGATGGTTTATGAAATCTGTTTATGACAGTTTCGAACAATGATACATATATTAGTTCAATTTGAAAACAAAATATATTGATAAAGATCTTAACAGACATACCATCATTATTAGCAGTATAAAGACATGAATGATAGACCGTCCCTGGTTGCCAATGGGCTAGAGTGTCCACGTCTGGACCGGGAAGACAAAGGTTCGATCTCCGGTCGCGACATACCAAACACGCTGAGATGAAACTGAGGCCCGCTGTTTGATGTTAATTATACAAGGACAGGAGAGTCATGGATTTGGATACTTTGATTGGGTGTGGTACCATGCCACATGATAGTGAGACAAGACTAACTCTGTATGGTCTAAATACGCGGGGGATGTTTCAGAAGTTGTTTTGTTTGTTTGCTTATTGGATTTAATGTCACACCGACAGTATTTCAGTCATTTTGAGACTATGTCTACTTGAGACAGATATAGTGCCGCCACACTGCAGTATCACGCTGTATACATGTGGCATGATACCACACCCAGTCACATTATCCTGACACCAAGCCAATCAGTCCTGGAATTATCCTTATATGCTCAGCCCCTACCAATGGATCTATACCAGTACAAATGTTTAAGACTTTGGTATGTCGCGGCCGGGGATCGAACCCACTACCTCTTGCTCCATGAGGCGGACGCTTTAACCATTCGGTTACCGGAGACGGTATGTCTCAGAAGTTCGTGGATGTCTGGGGGATGTTTTAGAATTTCGTGGATATCGAATGGGTGTTACAACTGTTCGTGGGTATTTGTTACAACTAAGAAATATTTTGCTCAACATAGCAACAAATAACATATATTAATTATTAGTAAATGCAGACAAATCTCCGTAATGTAATCTTATTCTAATTTAAAAATGATAATGATAGTTCAAAAATTAAAACGTCGAAGTCATGATACAATCGAATATTCTGCATAAAGTTTGTTAATTGTAAAAAGCAGGTTATTTTTTCTCATTTAGCTAAAAACATGAGTCAACTAATTACAAAGATCCTCCAG
>CM037790.1:12090779-12140779 GCA_021229015.1 Solen grandis | reverse complement strand
GATTCTCTTGAACAAGTATAACTTAATGGCTTATCTTTGGGTGCCTGGATAGCGTAGTGGTAACGCGCCTCGCTTCTCGCCAATTCATTAGTGATTAATATAAGTTGTGATAACTTGTTTCGTAATCGATGTAAAATTACAAAGTTTAAACTTTTTTTTTTGTACATTGACCTGCTAATACCTTTGGATCTGACACATGGCCTAAACAAATATTTTGTCATCTGTGTACTCTGCTTTGACATCGCTAAATAACGCTTTAACATCTCATATGGACTAGCTATAGAACTTCCTTTAGCTACTACAATCTCGTTGCCCTGCCTTTACTGATCCGTTTTACCTTTACTTAAGTGTAACGAAACATAATCGGCATGCAATACAATGTTAATGATCTCTGCAATTTTCTTTTTTGAAACGGAAACGATACACGATGGGACACCATGCTACACCTTCTGTGTAAATATCAAGCAAATCGGTCTTAATGTAAGACCTGCAGTGCTTAAAAACCCGTTTTTAACAGACTTTAGACTTATAAAACTGCCAAAGGATAGATTTATGAAGTTATGTAACGAAATGTTAAAATATTACGATTCAAATGGTTACTGAAGTCAGAAGTCAGTTTTGATTTTCCAAAAGGAAATAATACAATAAAAAATTAAATTCACTCTTATTCAATATTTCGGCAAAAATTTGCCTTTCTCAAGAAATAAAAAAAAACATGAATTTTTAGCAAGTTCTATATTATAGATGATTGAAAAGTCGCCATTTTGTTATTGCTATTAACGACGTCAACATACAAAACAACGTCAAAAGATGAAGTTACGTTTGACGCTTTTTCTGGGGCGTCAATTGGCGTTCAATGGCACAGAAGGCAATTCTTGCGTGTTGCAGCCAAGCGGCTTAATAGTATGTAGTCTCTTTATCCAAATTGTCTCATGTAATCGTCTTTCAGTTCTACCCGCTGTATATACTCGATGCAAGATTGACAATCGCATGTCTTCATAAGTGTGGTTTCCTAGTGAAAATTGTGCGTTTATTCGTCGATCCCTTGTCAGTCTAACATCCCTTAGGTGATCCTGCATTCTCTCCTATTACTAACGTTCCGTCTCTCCCACATAGACTGTAACATCATACTGTGCACAACATATAACATACACCACTTTTTCACTTGACAATATACATCAGTCTGCACACTATAGAAATCGTGACCTGCTGTGTCTTAAATAGGAATGTCTGTAATAATATTGCAAAGCGCACATTCCTTATTGCATGCAAATATCATCTTACCAACATATATTTGAGTCTTTGAATGGACCAAGATATCAGCTATGTTTCTGTCTCTCCGAAGTTCAACATATAATAAGCCGACAGTCTCGGGTTTTGTATGGATCAGAGAAGATGAAGGAAGTCTTCGCACAGCCACGTGGTGGCCTTCAGGAAATATTGGCTTTGTAACACATCGAAATGTGTAATACATGCATTTATGTGAGAAATATATATGTTATTGCACATTATGTAACAGTATAGAGATCTGCACAGATCTCACAGTTAGAAATTTTAACTTTTTCTTGCTATACATTAATATTTCTTGTAATACATATGTGTATGTTATACACAAATGGAGTTGAAGACTTAGATTTTATTAGGGCTGGGTCGATACAGAAAAAAACCGATACGATATGTATTGCGATACGCACAAATCAATACGCAATACGTATTGACGATACGATACAAAGGTATACATTTGGGGTCATAAAGAATTTATACTAACTTTTGTTTAAAACCTTGTCATAATCAAATTAGGGGAAATAATATCATAATTAAATATCACATTAATATTTATCTCAAACTGTTTAATGATTCATCATTAACAAAACAAAACATAAAAGGAAGTTCGGGAACGGTTCTAAGGCTGGGGGAAATTTCTGAAATTGTCAAAAAACAACAGTAAACCCAGATGACTTTCTAAACTATCTTGGGCAGTTCATGTTTTTCTTTAGGAACACGAGGCTGTTGACTGCCTCGCATTTTAGACATGACCTAGTTGCCGAGACAATGTCACCAGTAGTACTAAAGACACGTTCTGAGGCAACCGATGTTGCTTGTACACAAAAGTATGTTTTTGCCATGCGGGACAAAAGAGGTAGGTCATCATGACTTTTCCAAAACTCTAATGGATTTGAGGCCATTGGGGATTTGTCCAGATTCTTATAGGACGTGATCTCGCGCTTGCCCTTGCTATTGTCCAGGGGTTTTGAGTAGGCGGTGTGCTTGTTGTCAGGGGTGAATCTGAAAGTGATTGATATTGAAACTTACTTATCAAGAACTTCAATACCAATTCCTTTGAAAAGAATAGGACAAAATAGAAATTTTTTACCTGCATTGTTACGGCTTTCCGCAACCTGCGGAAAACGTATAGGGTTTGTTATGTTTATTACGGCTTTCCGCAAACTTGCGGAAAACGTATAGGGTTTGTTATGTTTATTTTTCTTATTGGCTTTTTAGGCAAAGGGTTTTTTGTACTGTTTTTTTATTATTAGGACTTTCTGCCTAAAGCAGAAAGTCCTATTGGGTTTGTACTGTTTATTAGGACTTTCTGCCCTTTCGGCAGAAAGTCCTCTTGGGTTTGTACTGTTTATTAGGACTTTCTGCCTACAGGCAGAAAGTCATATTGGGTTTGTACTGTTTTTTTATTATTCTTCTTCTTCTTCTTATTCTTTTTTTCTTCCTCTTATATTTGTGTTAATTTCGAGGTGTTGCCATTGACTCAGAACAATGAAAATTATATGGCATATATTTCAAACCATGAGCTTTCGGATGCAATGAATTGTATATTCATATGACGTCATATAAAGTCAGACGACGTCACGTGAAAAAGTTTGTACGCGGTCTACAGCCATTATTTCTGGACCGATTTTCATCAAAATTTCACAGAATGTGTATGTTAGGCTCTAGTTGTGCATCCTGGTGTCCGTTTTTCAAAATTCGAAAAGTCCATGGTTCTATAGCGAATCCAAGATTCGAACCAAGGTCGTAAATTTTTAAATGCTTATAAAATCTGTCCTATTTAAGATAGAAAGTAGATTTTTAGTCAGTATATAGGTCTCTAGAAGTTTTAAACATTTTGTGAAAATAAATGTCATATGACGTCACGTGACGTCATTATATGATAATGTATTTCTAATATTAACAAGAATATTTCTATATGTTGCAATTGTCGAAGGGCAATGAAAATTTAATGACACATGCTTCAAACGCTGAAATTTTGATTTCTATGATTTTCATATGCCTATGACGTCATATGACGTTACACTTGAAATATGCAACAAAAGTTTGTACGCGGTCTGCAGCCATTGTTTATGAACCTTTTATTAAGTTCTGTTGTGCTCTCGGTGTCCGTTTTTCAAAATTCGAAAAGTCCATGGTTCTATAGCGAATCCAAGATTCGAACCAAGGTCGTACATTTTTAAATGCTCATGAAATCGGTCCTATTTGAGATAGAAAAGTGATATTTGGTCAGTATATAGGTCTCTGGGAGTCTTAAACATTTTGTAAAAATAAACGTCATATGACGTCACGTGACGTCATTATATGATAATGTATTTCTAATATTAACAAGGGTATTTCTATATGTTGAAATTGTCGAAGGGCAATGAAAATTTAATGACACATGATTCAGACGCTGAAATTTCGATTTCAATGATTTTCAGAAGCCTATGACGTCATATGACGTCATATTTGAAATTGACTACGAAAGTTTGTACACGGTCCAGAGCCATTATTAATGGACCAATTTTCATCAAATTTTCACAGAATGTGTATATTACGTTCTTATTGTGTTTACCGGTGTCCGTTTTTCAAAATTCGAAAAGTCCAAGCATCTATGGCAGAGCCAAGATTCGAACCAAGGACGTCAATTTTTAAATGCTTATAAAAACTGTCCTATTTGAGATAGAAAGTTGAAATTTTGTCACTTAGTAGGTCTCTGGGTGTCTAACAATTATGTGAAAATAAACGTCATATGACGTCACGTGACGTCATTTTTTTATTATTATTATTCTTTTCTTCTTCCTAACTTAACGCTTATCTTAATATGTTGCAATAGTCCTAGGACGATGAAATTTTTATGGGTTATTAGTCACGTGAGGAAATTGTGATTTCAATGATTATTAGCAGCCTATGACGTCACATGACGTCACAGCTAAAAATAGTGAAAAATGGTTTTCGCGCTCTACAGCGGTCATTTATGGTCGGGTTGTCTTCAAATTTTCACAGATGGTACATCTTGAAACTAAGGTGTGCATATCCTGTCATCTAACCGAAATTCCGAAAGACCGAAGTTCTGTGGCTGAAATAAGATTCGAACATAGGACCGAAAATTTCATTTTAGGATTAAAGAGCTTCAGGATGAGATAGAAAGTTGAAACTTACATAGTTTGCAGTTCTGCATAATTTCTTAATATATTTTGAGTCGTGACGTCATATGACGTTATGTGACGTCATAAGCATACTTCTTAATTTTTATTTTAGGGCAATGATTTCGACATGATGCCAGTTGTTCAGAATAATGAATATTTCAGAGTTATGACAGTAATGTGCTTTTAAACAAAAGCATCTTCAGCACCCTATGACGTCATATGACGTCAGAGCTAAAAATAGTGAAAAATGGTGTTCACGCTCTACAGCCGTCATTTATGGTCGGATTTTCTTCAAATTTTCACAGATGGTACATCTTGAAACTAAGGTGTGCATATCCTGTCAACTAACCGAAATTGCGAAAGACCGAAGTTCTGTGACTGAAATAAAATTCGAACATAGGACCGAAAATTTCATTTTAGGATTAAAGAGCTTCAGGATGAGATAGAAAGTTGAAACTTACACAGTTTGCAGTTCTGCAGAATTTCTACATATATTTTGAGTCGTGACGTCATATGACGTTATGTTACGTCATAAGCATACTTCTTAATTTTTATTTTAGGGCAATGATTTCGACATGATGCCAGTTGTTCAGAATAATGAATATTTCAGAGTTATGACAGTAATGTATGCGCTTTTAAACAAAAGCATCTTCAGTACCCTATGACGTCATATGACGTCAGAGCTAAAAATAGTGAAAAATAGTGTTCACGCTCTACAGCCGCCATTTATGGTCGGATTGTCTTCAAATTTTCACAGATGGTACATCTTGAAACTAAGGTGTGCATATCCTGTCAGCTAACCGAAATTCCGAAAGACTGAAGTTCTGTGGCTGAAATAATATTCGAACATAGAACCGAAAATTTCATTTTAGGATTAAAGAGCTTCAGGATGAGATAGAAAGTTGAAACTTACACAGTTTGCAGTTCTGCAGAATTTCTACATATATTTTGAGTCGTGACGTCATATGACGTTATGTGACGTCATAGCATATTTCTTAATTTTTATTTTAGGGCAATGATTTCGACATGATGCCAGTTGTTCAGAATAATGAATATTTCAGAGTTATGACAGTAAAGTATGCGTTTTTGAACACAAGCATCTTCATCACCCTATGACGTCATGTGACGTTAGAGCTAAAAATATTGAACAATGGTGTTCGCGCTCTACTGCCACCATTTATGGTCGGATTTTCTTGTAATTTTCACAGATGGTACACCTTGAAACTAAGGTGTACATATCCTGCCAGCTTACCGAAATTCCGACAAACTGAAGTTCTGTGGCTGAAGTAATATTCGAACATAGGACCAACAATTTCATTTTAGGATTGAAGAGCTTCAGGATGAGATAGAAAGTTGAAACTTACACAGTTTGCAGTCCTGCATAATTTCTTTAATATATTTTGAGTGGTGAGTCATAGGGAGTCATAAACATATACTACTATTTACTTCTTTTTTTCTTCGTAACTAATCGCTTATTTTTCGCAGAATATAATGTCAATTGTTCAGCATGAACATGAATACTACCAGGGTGAGTCATTACATGAAACTTCATCTCCTGCTTTTTGCATTAATACAGGTTGCAGAAAGTCCTATCATTCGTTTAGGGCGAATGACATCTAGTTAGGATTTCTGCCCTTTCGGCGAAGTCATATTTTGGTTTTTTATTTTTTTATTAGGACTTTCTGCTACGGCAGAAAGTCATATTGGGTTTGTACGTTTTTTTATTATTCTTCTTTTTTCTTCTTATTATTCTTTTTTCTTCTCTTATATTGTGTTATTTCGAGGTGTTGCCTTGCTCGAAACAATGAAAATTTTATGGCTATATTTCAAAAACCCTTTACCCTTTTGGATGCAATGAATTTTTATATTCATACGACGTCATTAACGTCAGATTTGACGTCGGGGTTTAAAAAGTTGTACGCGGTCTACACCATTATTTCTAGATCGTTGTTTTAAAAAATTTACCCGATGTGTATGTTAGGCTCTAGTTGTGCATTGGTTCCGTTTTTCCAAATTTGAAAAGGGGAAATGTTTTATGGCGAATCCAAGATTCGAATAATGACGTCAAATTTCAAAATGCGTATAAAATAGTTCCAGAAAAGCTAGAAAAAGCGAGATTTGGGTGAATATTAGTCTATAGGTCTTTTTATTTTCTGAAAGTTTAACACCAAATGACGTCACATGAGTCATAATGTTTTAAAAAACTTTTTGTATTTAATACTTAACGGTTTTAATCCCTGTAGGCTTTATTTTTTGTTTGTTTTTCTTGAAATTTTGTTTTGAAGTTTTTAGTATTAGTTTCTTGGGGGCCATGTTACTTCCGTTTCTGGAAAATCCCAAAGGTCAGGTTTAATATTTAATTTTGGGTTTTTTTTCGGCCTTAAATATCTCAAAAACGGAAAAAAATTTTTCGAGGACCTATGCGTTTAATTTGTAGTGTTTTGAAAGACCTTTCAGATGATATTTAGTTTTTGAAAGATCGGGATTGAATCGGTTGGTTTATGGCGGAAAAAAAAAGGAAAAAAAAAAATTCGGTAAACCCTCAGGTGTGTTTTTTAAAGTTTATATCTCGAAAATTTGATTTTTGAAAATATGATGAGGGAAAATTATTTGTAGAGAATGTTTTTGCCGTTCTTTTGATGCTTAAAGTTTAATGATTGACCAAGATCCATGGAAAAAATGGGGAAAAAAAAAAAAGAATTTCCCTGCAATAGCTTTGGTGGGAAATTTTTTATTTTTCAAGGGTTTAAGAGCTTGTTCTCAAAAAATATTAAAAATATTCCTATAGTAAAGCGTTTTGAATGTAGAGAATTTTTAAGACGATTACTTTGGTACTAAAGTTTTGAAATTGATCCAAGGGATAAAGGAAAAGTAACATCAAAAATTAAGATTTAAACATGTAGAATTTCAGCGATTTTTTGTTTTGTAAGGGTTTTCACGGCTTTTATCTTAAAAAACCCCTATTAAATAAGTCAACATTTTGCGAATGAGATGTGAGAATTTTAAGACGATTATTTTGGTACTTAAGTTTTGAAATTGGATCAAAAGTATAGGAAGTTTCACAAAAATAAGAATTCAAAACATATAGAATTTCTGGATTCTGCCGTCATTTTTTCAAGAGTTTTCCGGCTTATTTCTTAAGAATCATTAGAAATTTTGGGTTACATTAAGCAAGTGAGATGTTAGAGAAATTTTAAGCGATTATTTTGGCACCTAGAGTTTTGGGAAAATTTATCAAGAAAAAAAGGAAGTTACTTTAAAAAAAACGTTTAAAGCCCAATTGGGAAAAAATTTTTTAAATTATCCTCTTTCCGCTTTCACCTTAATTGAAACATTTTCGGAAAATGTAAGTTTACAGATATGTATTAGTCATATAAATTGAAAAAAAAAACTTTTTACTTATATCATATTGATATTACTAGCTAAACAGGTGTACCGTTCCGGTGGCCGAGTGTTTAGAGCGTCCGCCTCGGGAGCGGGAGGTCGTGGGTTCGATACCAAGTCGTAAAAAATGGTACTGTTATAGCTCCCTTGCTTGACACTTAGCATATAAGGGTAGTTGCAGGACTGGTTGGCTGGTATCAGGATAATGTGACTGGGTGTGGTATCATGCCACATGTCTACGACGTGATACTGCAGTGTGGCAGCACTATAACTGCATTAAGTAGACATCGTCTCCAAATGACTGAAATACTGTCGGTGGGACGTTAAACCCAACAAACAAACAAACAAACTAAACAAGTGTTGACAATGATTTAATGTTTTGTCAAATCATTTTATTTACGTTACTTATGAATATCAGTTGCAGCATTGCGTTACCATAATCCTTTGAGCGTTTTGAAATGTCATTTAGACCGTTGTTGAAACATTGCAATTTCCCGACTTTATTGTTGCATCTATCGATAAATGTTGTACAAGCTATATTCCAAATTTATGATAAATGATAACCTATGTGAAAATATATGTTATAGTACAATGTAATTTAATTGCCAGCTTGAGATACCATGAGCGTGTATAAGTGTAGACGTTTGAAACAAAATGATCAACACATGTCATCCGTTCAAGACGCTGCAAGCTAATTTGTCTGTAATGCGGCGTTCACACAGTGCCGATTATGGTTCCCGTTTGAGATCAGACAGCGCTACGACAAAAAAAAAAGTCGGATTACTATCCTCAATGTTCTATCATTGTCTGAACTCAGTCGTATATGTTCGTAACAGAGTCCTACGGATCGGGAATGGTCCGGAGAGGTCGGCCAAGCACTCCTGACAGTTAGGTGCGTCCCGTAACATTCGGGAAACTCAGCCGATTTTGTCTAGTCGGATTACAATCGTGACTATGTCGTGACAGATTCTGCTGTATCGGATCAGAATCGGATTGAGAACGGGATAATCGGGACGAATTCTACTGGAAACGGCTGGATCGGGACGCCTCCTGAACAATATCTGATTGTTGTCGTGATTAAATAAATGTTTTTACAAATTTTGATAAAAAAGTTTGAATTTCCAGCCACGAATCACAGGATCTTGATCAGAATTTTGACACATTTTAATCGGGAATGGTCCTATCAAGGACGGCAGTAAAAATCCTGAATGTGTGACCTAGGCATTAGCTAAAAGCGCAAAATTTAGTAACTTTGTGTAATACAGTCGTCTCGATCGTATGTAAAGCGTTATTTGAATTTTACTCACGAGGCTACACGCGTCGACGATTCTATTGCATGGTAGCATTTACTATTTCATTCCCGGTCTGTACACGAAAGTAAAAAAAGAATTTTGATATGCAGAATTAAGAGGTTTAAGTTTAATTGTTTATATTTTGAATACCTATAAAACTAGAACCAAATATGCTACAATGGAATTTCAGGCCATTTATTTTGGTACCTAGAATAGTAAAATTGGTCAAGTTATAAGAAAGCGATATCAAAATAAAGATTTATTAGTCCCCTACCGGAGTTCACACCGGAGGGGACTATAGGTTTGCCCTCCGTCTGTCCGTCCGTCTGTCTGTCCGCTCAAATCTGGATCCCGCAATAACTTAATAACTAAGCAAGCTAACTTGATGAAACTTGGTTTATGACTAGATGGCAATGTGTCGATTATGAACGTCGTTTTATTTTTTTTATTCGACTAAATTTGTGGTTGCTATGGTAACGGAAATAGTGAAAATATGGCAAAAAAAATGGGATCCCGCGATAACTTTATAACTAAGCAAGCTAACTTGATGAAACTTGGTATATGACTAGATGGCATGTGTCGATTATGCACGTTGTTTTATTTTTGTTCTTCGACTAAAATTGTTGTTGCTATGTTAATGGAAATAGTGAAAATATGGCAAAAATGGGATCCCGCGATAACTTTATAACTAAGCAAGCTAACTTGATGAAACTTGGTATATGACTAGATGGCAATATGTAGATTATGCACATCATTTTATTTTGTTCTTTGACTAAAATTGTGGTTGCTATGGTAACGGAAATAGTGAAAATATGGCAAAATATGGGATCCCGCGATAACTTTATAATACATTTTATAAGGCATGTATATAGTCAGGGTGGTGATGCAGAGTGAAAGTTCTCATTTCTCATCAACAAGACTAAAGACTAAAGAAAAACATTTTGGATCAGGCAAGGTAACTATTATTAATTCTATTTCTTGCATCTGTCTTGCTTGCATGAATTGTATAGTGGGCACAGCAGAGACAAAAACTCTACATGTAATTTTGCCATTGCTTATTTCAAAAAGTTCATGTATGAGAAGTCCATACCAAAAAAAAGTAAAAGGTAGGGAATTTAATATATATTCTTTCTAACGGTATTAATATTTATATTTTTCAATGTTAGCAGAAAGTCCTATCATTCGTATCAACGAATGAAATCTAGTTATTCTTTTTTTCTTCCTCTTGTATTTGTGTTAATTTCGGTATGTTGCCAATGGCCCAGAACAATGAAAATTTTATGGCATATATTTCAAACCATGAGCTTTCGGATGCAATGAATTTCATATTCATATGACGTCATATAACGTCAGATTTGACGTCAGGTGAAAAAGTTTGTTCGCGGTCTACAGCCATTATTTATGGACCGATTTTCATCAAAATTTCACAGAATGTGTATGTTAGGCTCTAGTTGTGCATCCCGGTGTCCGTTTTTCAAAATTCGAAAAGTCCATGGTTCTATAGCGAATCAAAGATTCGAACCAAGGTCGTAAATTTTTAAATGCTTATAAAATCTGTCCTATGTAGGATAGAAAGTTGATATTTAGTCAGTATATAGGTCTCTAGAAGTTTTAAACATTTTGTGAAAATAAGTGTCATATGACGTCACGTGACGTCATTATATGATAATGTATTTCTAATATTAACAAGGGTATTTCTATATGTTGAAATTGTCGAAGGGCAATGAAAATTTAAGGACATATGCTTCAAATGCTGAAATTTTGAGTTCTATGATTTTCATATGCCTATGACGTCATATGACGTCACACTTGAAATATGCAACAAAAGTTTGTACGCGGTCTACAGCCATTGTTTATGAACCGATTTTCATCAAATTTTCACAGAATGTGTATATTAAGTTCTAGTTGTGCATCTCGGTGTCCGTTTTTCAAAATTCGAAAAGTCCATGGTTCTATAGCGAATTCAAGATTCGAACCAAGGTCGTTAATTTTTAAAAGCTTATAAAATCGGTCCTATTTGAGATAGAAAAGTGATATTTGGTCAGTATATAGGTCTCTAAGAGTCTTAAACATTTTGTGAAAATAAACGTCATATGACGTCACGTGACGTCATTATATGATAACGTATTTCTAATATTAACAAGAGTATTTCTATATGTTGAAATTGTCGAAGGGCAATGAAAATTTAATGACAAATGATTCAGACGCTGAAATTTCGATTTCAATGATTTTCAGAAGACTATAACGTCATATGACGTCACATTTGAAATTGACTGCGAAGTTTGTACAAGGTCCAGAGCCATTATTTAGGGGCCGATTTTCATCATATTTTCACAGATTGTGTGTATTACGTTCTTATTGTGTATACCGGTGTCCGTTTTTCAAAATTCGAAACGTCCAAGCATCTATGTCGGAATCAAGATTCGAACCAAAGACGTCAATTTTTAAATGCTTATAAAAACTGTCCTATTTGAGATAGAAAGTTGAAATTTTGTCAGTTAGTAGGTCTCTGGGTGTCTAAAAATTATGTGAAAATAAACGTCATATGACGTCACGTGACGTCATTTTTGTATTATTGTTATTCTTTTCTTCTTCCTAACTAAACGCTTATTTTAATTTGTTGCAATAGTCCTAGGACCATGAAATTTTTATGGGTTATTAGTCACATGAGGAAATTTTGATTTCAATGATTATCAGCAGCCTATGACGTCACATGACGTCACAGCTAAAAAAAGTGAAAAATGGTTTTCGCGCTCTACAGCCGCCATTTATGGTCGGATTGTCTTCAAATTTTCACAGATGGTACATCTTGAAACTAAGGTGTGCATATCCTGTCAGCTAACCGAAATTCCGAAAGACCGAAGTTCTGTGGCTGAAATAAGATTCGAACATAGGACCGAAAATTTCATTTTAGGATTAAAGAGCTTCAGGATGAGATAGAAAGTCGAAACTTACACAGTTTGCAGTTCTGGAGAATTTCTACATATATTTTGAGTCGTGACGTCATATGATGTCATGTGACGTCAAAAGCATACTTCTTAATTTTCATTTTAGGGCAATGATTTCGACATGATGCCAGTTGTTCAGAATAATGAAAATTTCAGAGTTACGATAGTAAAGTATGCGATTTTAAACAAAAGCATCTTCAGCACCCCATGACGTCATATGACGTCACAGCTAAAAATATTGAAAAATGGTGTTCACGCTCTACAGCCGCCATTTATGGTCAAATTTTCTTCAAATTTTCACAGATGGTACATCTTGAAACTAAGGTGTGCATATCCTGTAAGCTAACCGAAATTCCGAAAGACCGAAGTTCTGTGGCTGAAATAAAATTCGAACATAGGACCGAAAAATTTCATTTTAGGATTAAAGAGCTTCACGATGAGATAGAAAGTTGAAACTTACACAGTTTGCAGTTCTGCATTATTTCTACAAATATTTTGAATCGTGACGTCAGAGGACATCATAAGCATACCACTTATTTTTAATTTGGGGCAATGATTTCGAAATGATGCCAATTGTTCAGAATAATGAAAATTTCAGAGTTATTGAAGTAAAGTATGCGCTTTTGAGCAACAGCATTTTCAGCACCCTATGACGTCACGTGATGTCAGAGCTAAAAATAGTGAAAAATGGTATTCGCGCTTTACAGCCGCCATTTATGATCAGATTTTCTTCAAATTTTTACAGATGGTATATCTTGAAACTAAGGTGTGAATATTTTGTCAGCTAACCTTAATTCCGAAAAACCGAAGTATTGTGGCTGAAGTAAGATTCGAACATAGGACCAAAAATGTCATTTTAGGGCTAGGGATAAAGAACTTCGGGATGAGATAGAAAGTTGAAACTTACAGTTTGCAGTTCTGCAGAATTTCTTAATATATTTTGAGTCGTGACGTCATATGACGTCATAAGCATACTACTACTACTGCTACTTTTTTTTTTCTTCGTAACTAAACGCTTATTTTTCGCGGAATATAATGTCAATTAATCAACATGAACATGAAATACTACCAGAGGTGAGTCATTACATCAAACTTCTATCTTCTGCTTTTTGCATTAACACAGGTTGCAGAAAGTCCTATCATTCGTTTTGACGAATGACATCTAGTTATTATTATTATTATTCTTCTTCCAACCTAATTCAAGAGTAAATTTATATATGTTGCCAATGGCCAAGCAACATGAAAATTAAATGCTTCGACAAAAAAGTATAAATTTTTAAATTCAATAATTTTTAATTTTCAATGACGTCAATTGACGTCAGATTTGAGGTCAGCTTCAAAAGTTTGTTCGCGCTCTAGAGCCTTCAATTCTGGTCTGATTTTCTGGATATTTTCACAGTAGATGTATTTTAGAAGGTAGATGTGCACCCTGGCATTCAAATTTCAAAATTTGAAAAAATTGAGATTTTATGGCAAAACCAAGATTCGAACTTAGGTCCTAAATTTATATTTTAATGTTACAAGGGAACCAAATGCGTTAGAAGAATGAAAATTGGACAGCATATCGGCATAGAGGTCTTCTTTCTATTTCTTAAAGGATTTTTTCTTAAGTCACGTGGTTATGACGTCATATAAACGACAAAAAGCAACTTTTTAACAAATTTATTTCGCTCTTATATCATGACTTTTCACTCAATCTTTTTAAAACTAGTATTGCAGTGATTAAAAAGTTTACATTTATAAATTATTTTATTTTTAATTTTCAATGACGTCAAATGACGTCAGATTTGACGTCAGCTTTAAAAGTTTGTTCGCGTTCTAAAGGATTCAATTCTGGTCCGATTTTTTTGATATTTTCACAGATGATGTATTTTAGGATGTAGATTTGCTCCGTGGCATTCAAATTTCCAAATTCGAAAATATAAAGATACCATGGCAAAACCAAGATTCGAACTTAGGTCCTAAAATTACATTTTAATGTTACAAAGCCCCCTGATGCGTTAGAAGCATGAAAATTGGACAGCATATCGGCATAGAGGTCTTCTTTCTATTTCTTAAAGGATTTTTTCTGAAGTCACGTGATTATGACGTCATAAAAACGACAAAAAGCAACTTTAAAAAAAAATTATTTCCCTCTGGTATCAAGACTTTTGACTCAATCTTTTTGAAAATTGTATTGCAGCGATTAAAATCTTTACATTTATAAATTCATTTATTTTTTATTTTCAATGACGTCAAATGACGTCAGATTTGACGTCACTTTCAAAATGTTGTTCGCGCTCTAGAGCCTTCAATTTGGGTCCGATTATATTGATATTTTCACAAAAGATGTATTTTAGGATGTAGATTTGCACCGTGGCATTCAAATTTCCAAATTCGAAAATATAAAGATTTCATGATAAAACTGAGATTCGAACTTTGGTCCCTAAATGTTACAAAGCCCCCTGATGCGTTAGAAGCATGAAAATTGGACAGCATATCGGCATAGAGGTTTACATTCTTTTTTCTGAATGATTTTCTTTTAAGTCACGTGGTTATGACGTCATTAAAATGACAAAAAGGCATTTTTTAACATTTCTCTTGCTCTGGTATCATGAATTTTGAATCATTCTTAATTGAAATCTTGAGAATTTATAGAGTTAAGATTGAAGTGATGCATACTGCAAGAAATGTTTGATTTGTCACGTGGTTATGACGTCATGAATACTAAAGCAAGAATTATTTTAAAAATTCATATAAAATCGCCAATAAGATCAATGAACTTAAACTTTTCAAAAATGTCGAAAATTAGTACGTTCATAAGGGTTTGAAAATTTTAAGTTATTACGTCATCAAAGATGGCAAATATTCATGTTTGATGGAACGCTTACTTGAAAATGTGAAAACAAACCTGTTCACATTCTCGAATATATTTTTTTCTGGATTAATAGAATGTTAGCTAATCATGTCCTTCCAAAACAGATACTTTTCTTTAGTCACTTGATTTTGCCGTGGTTGCAATATTAAAATCATTCATTTAAATACGTATTCGCGCTTCAGCGTCATGAGTATTGTGGCAATCTAAAGCATACCTTAAGGAATTTATGTTGTGTCACTTGTTTATGACAACATTGATTTGTAAGCAAAATACATTTAAAAAAACATAAGATTGGACATATTAACTTTAAATAAGTAATATTGCCGTGCCTTGACATGCGCAGAAAATTTCAAGTGAGTACGTTATCAAACATGACCTATTCATGTTTTTCTTTATAGGGCTAATTCATGAAAATATATTAATTTGAAGAAAGAAATGAAAGCGGTCATTGGGTTGGTTGAGCAAGATCCGATTGTTCTTTTGCAGGAAAGAGTGCCTGCGTTGAATAGTGAATTGTGGTACATTTTTTTCTAAAAGAGTCGCATTTACGATGAATTAGTAAAATTATACTAGAGCCAGAAAACCTATAAGGATAACTTATTGCATTTGCTTTGACGGCTTTCTGCAAACCTTAAGAAAATGACAAATACATGTAGATCTTCCTATTGATTTTTTATGTTTTCTAAATGTTTAACGTTGTTTTTTTTTCTAAATCTGTAAAAATAAGCCAGTATATAAAGCAAATGAATTGTTGAAAGTTTTAAGACGTTTATAACGTTAATTACATAGAAATAAGAGAAAGTATTTTCATACACACCTCTGCTTTGTTTCTATCTAATTTTGCAAATGTAAAACTCAATCAATTTAAAGGTTGAAAGTCATGGATTTCAAAGTATTTTTTTTTCTTTTTTAAAATTTCAATTGTGGTCAAATTGCAATGAATATTTGTTAAGTAATATGCTAACGAAGAAAAAGATATTAAATAAAGAATAAAAAACTTTTAAAATTGATTGACTAACGTAAGAAAAAAAACTTGAGGATTGTATTAGTATTTTTTTCTGCATGATAGTAAACTGTTGCGTAATCAAATAACGTCCATATATATGCTTTCTCAATATCTTCCTAAGAAGATGAAAATGAAAAAAATAATAAAAAATAAAGCTTAATTTTGAACATAAGTATATATTTATGATAATGATGATTTACGTATTGAATTAAACATTATTAGCCAACATTATTCCATTTCTTTGTTTTAACTAATATATTCAACACCTTTGAAATAAGCCAACGGAAAGCCGCTTCGTTTGTATCTTAAACAAACGACTTCTAGTTATTATTATTATTATTCCTTTTTTTCCAACCAAATCTAAGAGTTAATTTCGGTAAGTTGTCAGTGTCTAAGCAACATGAAAATTAAATTGCCTCGACAAAAACTTATAAATTTTTAAATTCAATAATTTTTAATTTTCAATGACGTCAATTGACGTCAGACTTGACGTCAGCTTCAAAAGTTTGTTCGCGCTCTGGAGCCTTTATTTTTTGATATTTTATCTTAATATTTTCACAGAAGATGTATATTATGATGTAGATGTGCACCTTATCTTTCAAATTTTTAAATTCGAAAAAATTAAGAATTTATGGCAAAACCGAGTTTCGAACTTTGGTCCTAAAACTATTATTTAATGTTACAAAGGCTACTGATGAGATAGAAGCATGAAAATTGGACAGCTTATTGGCCCAGAGGTCTACTTTCTTTTCTCTGAAAGATTTCCTTTTAAGTCACGTGGTTATGACGTCATTTAATGGACAAAATCCTATTTTTTCAAAGATTTCTCTCCCTCTGGCATCATACATTTTGAGTCAATTTTAATGAAATTGAAATTGCAGCGATAAAAAAGTATCTTTTTATACATTCAATCATTTTCAATTTTCATTGGCGTCATATGACGTCAGATTTGACGTCAGCTTCAAAAGTTTGTTCGCGCTCTAGAGCCTTCAATATAGGTCCGATTATCTTGATATTTTTACAAAAGATGTATTTTAGGATGTAGATGTCCAGCTTGGTATTCAAATTGCCAAATTCGAAAAGATTAAGATTTTATGGCAATACCGAGTTTCGAACTTTGGTCAAAAATTAAATTTAAATGTTACAAAGCCCCCTGATGCGTTACAAGCATGAAAATTGGACAGCACATCGGCATAGAAGTTTACGTTCTATTTTCTGAATGAATTTCTCTTTAGTTATGTGGTTATGACGTCATCAAAAAGACAAAAAAACATGTCTCTTTAAAGATTTCTTTCGCTCCGATATCATGTATTTAAAGTCAATCTTAATTATATCTTCAGAATTGATAGAGTTAAAATTGAAGTGATGCATACTGCAAGAAATGTTTGTTTTGTCACGTGATTATGACGTCATGCATACTTAAACTATAATTATTTTGAAAAATCATATAAAATCGCCAATTAGACCAATGAACTTAAACTTTTAAAAAATGTAGAAACTTAGTACGTTCATAAGGTCTTGAAAATTTCAAGTGATTACGTCATCAAACATGGCAGTTATTCATGTTTGATGGAATGCCTACTTGAAAATGTGAAAACAAACCTGTTCGCATTCTCGAAGATACTTTTTTTCTGGATTAATAGAACGTTAGCTGAACATGTCCTTGCAAAAAAGATATTTTTCTTTAGTCACTTGATTTTGACGTCGTCAAAATATAAAAAATATTCATTTCAATACGTATTCGCGCTCCAGCGTCATGAGCATTGATGCCAATCTTAAGCATACCTTATAGAATTTATGTTGTGTAACTTGTTTATGACAACATTGATTTGTAAGCAAAATATATTAAAAAGATCAAAAGATTGTATATATTAACTTTAAATAAGTAATAATGCCGTACCTTAACATGCGCGAAAAGTCCAGAAAATTTCAAGTGATTACGTTAGCAAACATGACTTATTCATGTTTTTCGTAAAAGGGCTTATTCATGGAAATCTATTAATTTGCAGAAAGACATGTAAGTGGTCATTGGGTTGGTTGAGCAAGATCCGATTGTTCTTTTGCAGGAATGAATGCCTGCGTTGAATAGTGAATTGTGATACGTTTTTGAGTAAATGAGTCGCATTTACGATGAATTAGTATAATTATACTAGAGCCAGAAAACCTTTACGGATATCTTATTGCATTTGCTATCACTGCTTTCTGAAAACCTGAAGAAAATGACAAATACATGTATATCTTCCTATCGATTGTTTATGTTTTCTAAATGTTTAACGGTTTCTTTTCCTAAATCTGTTAAAATAAGCAAATATACAAAGCAAAAGAATAGTTGAAAGTTTCTAGACTTTTATAACGTTAATTACATAGAAATAAGAACTTATTTTCATTATTTTGCTTACACCTCTGCCTTTGTTTCCCTCTAATTTTGCAAATGTAAAACTCAATCAATTTAAAGGTACAAAGTAATCGATTTTAAAGTGTTTTTTTCTTTTTTACAATTTCATTTGTGGATCAAATTGCAATGAATACATGTTAAGCCATATGCTTACAAAGAAAAAGATATTAAATAAAGAATAAAAAAAAATCGATTGAATAACGTAAGAAAAACAATTCTTGAGGATATTATTATCTTAAAATTTTCCTTTTTTTTTTTTTTTTTTTTTTTAAATATAGAAAACGGGTGCATAATCAAATAAGATCCATATTTATGCTTTCTCAATATCTTCTTAAGAAGAAGAAAATGAAAAAAAAAAAAGATTTAAAGCTTATTTTTGAACATAATCGTAAGTATATATTTAAGATAAAGATGATTTACGTATTAAATCATACATGATTATGCATCATTATTCCATTTTTTTTTTGTATTAACTTATATATTTAATACCTTTGAAATAAGCAAACGGAAAGCCGCTTCGTTTGTATCTTAAACAAACGACTTCTAGTTTTCAGTGTTTTGCTATGACTCAGCTCTGTGTGTGTGTTAACTCTGTGTATTTGTGTCTGTGTGTTTGTGTGAGAGAAATATCAATTTATCATACTTTTTAACTGCACATATAAATTGAAAAAAAAAAACAAAAAAACATTTACAACAAGATTGTGCATGTTCACTGTTTAATGAAATTTTGGCATGAATAGTATTAGATCTATTTGGCGAACTGCAGTAGGGACGAATTTATTTTTGTACTAGGTAACACTGTGTCAATAATATTCAATATTCATTATTCACAAAAAATTGAATGATTACAGATTCTATTTTCAATAGTTATTACGTACCAACTGTATTTTCTTGTTTCAAACCCACTGTTTTCAGAGTGGGAGTGGTACATGGGATGGCTGCCGCATGCCGTCTAAGATGCGTTGACATATTTGTTGTCCCTCCCGACGTCGCAATTTCTGTCCTACATAGATGGCATTTTGCCCTTTTGTCGGTAATCTTGTCAAAGTGGGCCCATACTTTAATTTCCGAGAGGACATTATGCAGACGATGTAAAATTGTCAATCGAAAAAAACATTCAGTAAAGCTAGCAGTCGTAGTTTCGAATTTTATGAACCGGGGGATAACTCTTATTATCTTTTAAATTTAAGTTTCGATACGCAGCGAAACCGATAACCGGACCATATTGAACTGCGAAAAACCGGTATGTATCGGTTTATCGATATATCGACACAGCCCTAGATTTTATGTGTTTTGGTATGTTATGCATTAATGAGGTTGTAAATCTATTTTATGTAGTTTAACTCTTGATACATTCTCCGTTGTACCTTGAGAAAAAAAAGGCTGCGCATGACATATTTTTATATATCATAAAAGAGAACAACTTATTAAATGAAACAAATTGTATGTTTACCTTACAATATACTAGCAAAAATGTTTAGAGATATGTAATGCTATAAGGTTGTCATTTGAATAACATGGATTCTGAATCCAATTCTTGCCATTGAATATATTGTATATTGTGTAATATATCTGTGTATAGGTAGGAGGCCTGATTATACAATAAAATTATCGTATCGTATCGTAAGTGTATGAGCTCAAAGGGGTTTGGCACGAACGGGGGGCGGGGCATCAAATCACAATATATAATACAAGGGATACTACTTCCGCTTTAACTAAACCCATACCTTCATCGGGAAAATGCCAATAGCTCAGCCATTTATGAAGGTATCTTTGAGTATTTTGCACCTATTGCAAGCGTATACATCTATGCAACCAAACATCACCACAGTTTGGACATAAAATTCTCAGCAAGAATCATGACGATTACATAATACAATCAAACTTTGTAGTTGCACATTGGATTGAGTTTCTAATACTCGTATTAACAATTTAGGTAATTACACCATTTAAGTTACAAAAGATAATAATTAAAACATATCAGGAATAATAAAGATGTTAAATAAATAGTAATTACCTCATAAGAAACAAATTATTTCCCTTAGAATATTCATACTTCAATTCACATATCAAGATGGCGTTGTATATTAAGTATTTGTGAATTGGTCCGTTGGTCAATGATTGGTCAGTCAAATCGAGTCCGAAATCAAAGTACTGAGAGAGCTGAAAATAAAAATACAACTACTAAATACATCTACATTAATTTTAACCCTATGACACCTGGTTTAACTTTCACTTTCAATCTGTAGAACCACTGGATATCAGTTTTGTGTCACCCACAATGGTGTCACCAAGATTATCTCCGTTTTGTCTTCCCTCAGTTTCTGTACAGTCTTGCCAAACTGAGAGGAGGGAATGCATAGACAAGCCCATAAAAACCCAGTCAAATGAACAGGAAACAACTGTTCACACATTTTGATAAAGTTTAAAGCAAATGTGTCCATTTTAGTTTAGCAAAGTTATGTACTATTGTATCAAATATTGACCTAGAGATAGACCACTTTACATTTTTAATTGAAATGCCTAGATTGAAAATCTTCATGATAGTCTGTTTCTGGAACATGTACTGCAAACACCCAAATATGTTTCTCTAGACAAAACACCCAAATGCTTTTGGCAATGACATTGCAACTGTCAGACTTTAAACCAACCGTGTTATTTACATAAGCCGTGATACATGTATTGTCTGTTTTAATCTGACAATATATAATATGGGGGAGATGACTAAATATACATATTAAATTGTTACGATAACATGCAATCTGCTGTGTATCCAGTAAACGACTGACCAGCAGGTGCATTCAAATTGGTCAACGTAACTCACGCATGGCGTTAGTATGCAGTGTTGAATAAAATCAACATTTAAATTTAAAAAAGATTTGTTGCGTTGGTGAAACGAATTGTTCATTGAACCAAAGGAAATTCATTATAATAGAATTTAGCAAGATAAGTTACTGGTGAAAAGATGATAAAAACGCATCGCAAGTATATTTTATTTCACTGTTTATTTGGAAACCAGACGGTAAAATTAGGCATTTATTTATAATAAAAATGACCCTGTAATACAAACAACCTGCGAAACACCACATGTTTCACGAAAAAAAAATCTGTCGCGAAGAAAGTAAGGAACAATAGAAACTATGTAAAATGGAATGTTTTTCCAAAATGTATTTTAAACTTCGCCAAATATACGAACTAGATAACAACGTTATCTACGAAACACATTTGGTCAATATTGTGGGAGGGGAAAAAACCCACGTGTCTGCTACAGTGGTCGCCCGTCCAGACACGTTGGTTTTCTCTGGGTTCTCTGGTTTCCTCCCACAATAATGACCATACACTCCGCCATCAGAGCCATCGAGAACGATTAATATAAGTTGTGATATCTTGTTTCGTAATCCATGTAAAAATAAAGATTAAACTGTAAACAATTTCGCTTCGAAACTATTTAAACTTCGCCTGCACAGCACGGTATGCAAAAGCGCAATCGGTCATGGTATACAATGATTTGAGTCCGACAGTGTATGGCGGTATACAATGATTTGAGTCCGACAGTGTATGGCGGTATACAATCATTTGAGTCCGACAGTGTATGGCGGTATACAATGATTTGAGTCCGACAGTGTATGGCGGTATACAATCATTTGAGGGGCCGCCGTGGCCGAGCGGTTACAGTCATGGACTACAAATCTCTCAGCCCCTCACCGCTGTGGGTTCGAATCCCGGTAGGGACTTCGGATTTTTCATGTGAGGAAGCCTTCCAGCTGGCTTGCGGTAGGTCGGTGGTTCTACCCGGGTACCTCTGTGTACTCGGGGTCTTCCTCCACCTGTAATTAGTTGGACGTCGCTATATGATTGAAATACTATCGCAGCGACGGTAAACCCCAATACAACAACAACAATCATTTGAGTCCGACAGTGTATGGCGGTATAGAATGAGCAGGTAGGAGCACTACTGATCTATCTGATGCACGTTAATCCAATAAGAAAGTCAGGAAACGTCGTGATTAATCAAACATGATTTAACCCACTTGCGCGGTCAAAGGTAGATTCATGCGACTTCTTAGTCGAGGATACATACACGGAAGCAATGACTAGAAACGAAGGACTGGTTACTTAATACGTTTAAGGGATTGCATCAACCAATCGACATATGAAAAAATAAGTTTAAAAGACGACTGAATGAATATTTTGCGTCAACATTTTAGAAAAGTGTATTTGTCTAATTAACATGTTTCAGTACTAGTCGCTTTTTACTTTGATCCGTTGGTTGAAGTACAACTGTTATATTAAAACCCCTAACCTCACTGAGCAAAGTTTAAACTAAGGCAGACTGTTTGATTAACAGATACCAGGATAAAAACATGCTTTATCACACGTGCCTAGATATATGCCATCCCGCTCCCCGAGAAAGAGGAAGATAAAATATAACCTAAACAAAAAGTCATTTCCTCTACTCAAAGGTGCATATTTCAGATTTCAAAGAACTGCCCCATTTGCCAGGTTTTTCTAATCTTTAATTATATATAAATTTTAAAATTTGTTTTAACTGGTATATAATGAAATACAGATAAATAAATAATGTTTGAAACTATGGTTCCATAGACGAACCAATTCATTGTTGTTGTTGTTTTTGTTGTATTGTGGTTTACCGTCGCTGCGATAGTATTTCAATCATATAGCGACGCCAGCTAATTACAGGTGGAGGAAGACCCCAAGTACACAGAGATACTCGGGTAGAACCACCGACCTACCGCAAGCCAGCTGGAAGGCTTCCTCACATGAAAAATCCGAAGTCCCTACCGGGATTCGAACCCACAGCGGTGAGGGGCTGAGAAATTTGTAGTCCACGACTGTAACCGCTCGGCCACGGCGCCCCCTACCCTTCTTGCCCCCTCCAATTCTTTGAAATAAAAAGAAAAAGATTTATTACAAAAGGTGGTAACTGAAAATACGCACGTAAGAATGCAGGAAACTGTTTTATTACTTAACAACATTTACAGCAGTAGCAGTAGCATCACCAATAACGATAGCAGCACCGTCGTCATATTCACCATCAGCTGAACTCTCAGACGTTTATTTAATATGTATTGGTGTTACGGTATACATAATTTTATTTAACATTAAGGCGAAAGGGTAAATAGAGAAAATGACATGATATTGTTAATTTAAATTACATTGTTGTGCTTGCTTTAATTTCCCGAAATTTGACCCTTAGTTTCGTATTCAATGTACGCAAAAACAACTGTCATCATGGTCGTTTCTATGAATCACATATAATTGCGAGCGCCCAAACCAAATTTCCTACATTTATGAACCTCCTTTTCACTACGCGCAGAAATATGATTGCCTAGTCGAAATCAAATTGAATTGAGATGTGTCCATAACTGGCCATGAAGAAAAAATATCATATCATATGTTCATTTGAACATATTTGTGTAAGCTACCATTTTCGGCACTTCAGATAAGACATATTGTCTATTTCATACAATCGACTCATTGGCTTATTACGTAAGTGTGCATACAAAAATAAAATATTGAAAGAAACTTATAAGGCTATTTTTAATCGGCACTATGTAGAAATGAAGTACGTTGTACAGTCATGAATTAAAAAATTAAATGTTTGAGTTTACCGTCGCTGTGACAGTATTTCAGTCATATAGCGACGTCCAGCTAATTACAGGTGGAGAAAGACGCCGAATGCACGGAGGCATCCGGATAGAACCACCGACCTATCGCAATCTAGCTGGAAGGCTTTCTCACATGAAAATCCGAATGACCCTGCCGGGATTCGAACCCACGCGTTGAGGGACTGAGTGTGTTTTAAAGGCAGCGACTTTACCCTCTCTGCCACGGAAAACCCCTATTACAGTCATATTTTGGGCTTTAACAAAAAAGTTAGCATTCTCGGGAATATATGCATATTTGACACGTTAATAGATACACATGTACAATCAGTTTCAAAACACTATGTTTATAGACATCGCTGCAAACTTTGATTCTCGTGTTTGAAATATATTTAAATAATTAAAATAAATGCAAAACAATTACTGTAATAAACTCTGTTCGCTGAGCGCTATCAGCGCTTTGATTTGAATTATGTATTGAAAAATATTGCTTCCTCGTCTGCTATCGTTTATCAAATATTTTATCATATAATTGCATTTCATTTTCGACTACTGTCGTCACCTGTTGTATTACAAATATCATCATATAACCGTGACACGTTTCTTGATTACATCCAGATAAGGTACTGATAGTATAGTTGTCGAACTTGCTATACACTTTCGGTCATGTTATCACGTCACCGATGCCTTTCAGTAGATCTAATTGGTCAATTACCAGTCCAATTAACGCAATGGTATGTGCGTCAGTCTCTTGAACGGGGAGTTGAAAGTTCAATCACCTGTAGCGATATACCGTAGTCGGTTAAATGGTGCCAGCACAACAAGCTTGCTTTGTACTCAGCATATCAGGGAAGTTTAAGGACTGGTTTGCAATGCAGAACTTATCGGTGTATCCGTCATGCCTCTCTGCGACTTGAAGTACTTCATGTTTCATACAGCAAACAAATGGCAAATACTTAAGAGTTTAGACAAAAACAATCATAAGGATAAATGAATAATTAAGAGATGAACCGCTGAAAGTAACTATGTCATTCTAAACTTCAAAGAACAGTAGCAACAACTTGAAAAGTGACAACTGAAACCAAAAGCGCATCGCACCGCATACTAGCTTTGATAACTTGTGTTACTGCTAAGTGTAATTGTTGGATCTCCTTTATTTCTAGATTTCATTATATTTGAATGTGGTGATGTTTATAAATTAATTTTAAACAAATTTAGTCAACAATGATTATTTTAAATAATTAAGCCCAACACAGATGATCTTTCAACGATAAATATCCAAAACAGTAATCTGCTGCTTGGCGAACAAACTTGTACATTAACATTGGATGTCTTATCAGGTTCGATATCAGCACAATCCTTGTGTGCTTATTCCGTAGTGGATTTATTAGATGTACCTGCTGACATATCAGTGAAGAAAGAAGAAATTTAGCAAACATTGTTTGCGTTGGTTTTTTGCAGAGTTGGACGAGTGTCGGGATAATGGGACGGTATGTGTTATCAAGCTACCTGTTTATGAGTAATATTAATACGGCTACGAACGTTTTAAATACCCTAGGTTGGGGCGGCGGGAATACACGGGGCTTTTTATAAAGGGCGGGATTTTGACAAACAGAATTGTACCGGGAAATACACTTTGGCAAAATAAGCATAAAGTTTGACAAATTGCCAGTGTCCTAGGGCGGGGAATTAGACTCAAAAAACAAGATAATGTCAAATCCCAAAGGTCAGCCCGCCGCTCTCCTTCCGGGACAAAAGATTTATAGGTGAATAATACTGCAGTGCCTTGTAGAAAAAAAATAAATAAAGAAAAACAAACAATCCACTTCTAATAAAACAAATATGTTTAAAATTGACTATTTCAAATACTACATATTGACCCAGGTAGCCGATAGATTAATGCCAACATTCAGTGTTCGTTACTATGATTCTAGTTTCCATGGTTACAAGGGTAGTTTAATGTGTGTGGTATTATAACACCTGTTTACACCATTGACATGCGTTGCACTTTATCTGTCTCTAGTAGACAAATACCCAAATATTTGCAAAATTTAGTTAGAAAGTTTATGTTTGTATTTAACGTCCGACTGACGTTTAATATAGGGGCTTGTATACAGCAGACAGATATATAATACTGATCTTGGCCTTACTTGGCTGTTGTGCTAAACGCATTAACAAATACAATGTACATGTAAGTAGTAAATCAGTAATGACCTCTACATCCTGTAACGTTAGGACATACTACGTGATTAACATAATGTTTTATCATCTTTTGTTATTATGAATAGGATTTCTTGGAATAAACGTTAACTTTCGTTTTCCAAGATTAAACGTGAATATTTTATCAAAACTATCAGATTGTCACAGGGATAAGTCATGTCTATGCCGGTTGTTTTTTTGGGCTGTGGGTGCATTTTGACTTCTGTATACTCGCCGATTCAGTTCATATAACATTGCTGCTGTCCGTACGTACGTACGTCCTGACGACCAAAACTTGTCCGCTCGATCATTAACCGCAGGGCCTGGGTTTCTGAAACTTGGTAGGAACATTGGCCATGACCAGTAGATGCACCCTATCGATTTAGAGGTCACTTGGTCAAAGATCAAGGTCACTGTGTACATTAGTATGAAATCCTTGTCGGATCATTAACTGGAGAACCGCAGGGTCTGGGTTTGTGGAACCTGGTAGGGACATTGGCAATGACCAGTAGATGCACCCTATTGATTTTGATGTCACTAGGTCAAAGGTCAAGGTCACTGTCACTATTAGTATAAAATCCTTGTCAGACTGAATGAAGGTTCTTTACATGCTATTATTATAAAAAAAAACAGTTGTGGGGGCATCTGTGTCCTATGGACACATTTCTGGTTTTATTTTATTATTATTTTTTATTATTTTGATTGTTGAGCGTTAGAAGTGTGATTTTATTGATTAGGTTAATATAAAGATATTATACAATAAATTACATCTATGTATAAGTCAACGCGGAAAGAATTGAACCATTATAGGATAAAGTGATGCTACATGTTTTGAAACAAACAAAAATAGTCTTAGTAAACCAGCAATGGTATACCACAGATAAAAGAGATGACTTGAATTCAAATAAATCTAGGTTTGGGATCGATAATTAGAATATCGATCAAAACGCTGTCGATACATATCGACAGACAAGTATAGAATGCAATTCTGAACATGAGAACTGCACCATACTTATACAATCAGATTTAGAAGTACATGTAAAAAAAAGTTATACATGTACACATGAAAAAGAAGAAAAGATAAACAAAACTGTTACATAAAGATGGAAACTGAATACGATCCCAGTCAGATATTAGTACTAGCGATGATACATGAAGACACACGGTCCACATTTGTGTACCCGCAATTTGTGATAGCGTTGGCGCTCTCCCCTTCGGTGTCAGGATAATGCAAATGGGTGTGAAATCATGTCACATGTCTACGGCTGATACTAGAGGGTGATAGCACTATCTCTCTCAAATAGACAGCAAATCCTCCAACACACAGCAACAACAACAACAACAACAACACCACAACCAGCATATATACTTATAATAATGTATTGTGATTGCGTTTTGTCATTTGGATATTGATTGATACCGATATATTATCAAAAATTTCTGTAATTAACCAGTACATTCTGACTGGCATTATTTCTCAAAACGAAAAGAAATAAAATGCAATAATCAAAACCATTTGCATAAACACACATACACAAACTATTTTTTATCAAACTTATTTAACGTCAATTTGGATTTGGAACAAGTTTTCACACTTATACTTATCTCTCTCGACGGTTCCTGGGTTGGACAAGTACTTTGCGCCATGAAAAAAACCTTGCCTGCTACGGGGCTTTAACCCACAACCATTCTGACACGTTACAAATGTTCCACGACGCCATTACTATTGTGGTTATTATTTCATATTTAGACATGTTTTGTATTTAACTCACAAATAAAAAAAATAAAATAAAATGATAAATTAAAAAAGATGTGTGTTATAGTTTAATACATATTTATATATCTGTATACAATAACAGCTACTGATCTACTTCACCATTACGTACTTTAGCTTAAAAAGAAAATGAAAAGCGCCATTCAGAATTAGATGCCAACCATGCGTCTATGGTTTTATCACGCTAACCGTTTTATTACAGGTTGTAAAGGTAAAAAAAAAATCACCTGGGGCCCGTTTCACTAAACTTCGTACAAACAAATTTGATCTTAGTCGTAAGTCTGTTGTTCTACATAGTGTCTACTAATGTCTCATTTTCACAATAAAAGATGAAGAAAGATGGTCCAATTTATTGCATTATACAAGCACAACACTTTTTGTAAAGAAAAATATAAAGGAAAAACTATTTTACATCTGTGAATTTAAATACATAAGGTAAAATGGGGAAAACAGTTAAACAAGAGGGGAATTATGGCCTTGTATCGATCACCAGAATACCACTGCTCTAAAGGAGCAATCTTTGTAGAGGGTTACACATAGAACATCTGTGCTAAAATATTTTAAAATCTGGCCAGTAGTTTTGGAGTAGAAATCATTTAAAATTTTCACTAAATACATTTAAGGCAAATAACCCCCGCCCCTGGCGGCTATACTTTTTTTTACGGATCGGAATAATTTAAGCAATCTTGGTAGGGAATTACCCAGGGAACATCTGTACTAAAATATTTTGAAATCTGGCCAGGAGTTTTGAGGGGGATGATTTTAAAAGTTTTCATATTTTTTTTTATTTCCGTTGCCATGGCAACCAGAGTTCTACATAGATCAAGTTTATTTTAGCAACTTTTGTGAAGGTTCACCCAAGGATAATCCCCGCCATGTCTAATCAAATTCTGTTCAGCGGTTTCAGAGGAGATGTCGTTTTAAGATATCACTATATATATATATATATATAGCAGATTAGCCCCACCCCTGGCGGCAATATTTTATTCTAGATTGGAATAATTTTAGCAATCTTGGTAGAGTGTTACCCAAGGAACACCTGTACTAAAACATTTTGAAAAATGGCCAGTAGTTTTGAAGGTGGAGAATAATTTCATTTTTTTTTTCATATTTTTTCTTTCCGTTGCCATGGTGACCACAGTTCTACATTGATCATGTTTATTTTAGCAACTCTTGTGAAAATTCACCTGAGGATAATCCCTGCCAAGTTTAATCAAATTCGGTTCAGTGGTTTCAGAGATGTCGTTTAAAGAGTTCACTATATACAAATAAGGCAAATTAGCCCCGCCCTTGGCGTTCATGTTTTTATCCAGATCGGAATAATTTAAGCAATTTTGGTAGAGGCTTACCCAACGGACATCTGTACCAAAACATTTTGGAATCTGGCCAGTAGTTTTGAAGGAGATGACTTTTAAAGTTTTTTGTTTTTTTTCTTTCGCTTGCCATGGAAACCAACTTTCTACATGGAGTTTATTTTGGCAGCTTTTGTGGAGGTTCACCCAAGGATCATCCCTGACAAGTTTAAGCAAATTCTGTTTAGCGGTTTCAGAGAAGATGTCGTTTAATAATTTCACTTTATATATTATATAAGGCAAATTAGCCCCGCCCCTGGCGGCCAGGTTTTTTGACGGATCGGAATAATTTTAGCAATCTTGGTAGAGGATCTGTACGAAAACATTTTGAAATCTGGCCAGTAATTTGAAGAAGATAATTTTCAAAGTTTTTTTTTATATATACAGTCGACTCTCGAAAGTTAGAATCCGGATTTTCGGAACACCACATGTTTTTCGAACACGTTTCTTGGTCCCGGCAGATTTCCTACATAAATTCATATGTTCGGGTACTGATAATCAGAACCGTGATAATTGGAACTTTCGAACAAGATCTGAGGTCCCAGTACAATTGGTTTATGCCCAACTGTCCCACTTTTTGATATTTTGTTTCCCAACTGTCCCACTCAAGATTTTTAGCACCTTGCTGGGTGTGTTTTGATAAGGGATTATAATCTATTTCAAACTACAACACATTAAAATGAATTGAAGTTGTATTATCTGATTTTGTTTCTGATTTTTTTTTTGATTTTGTATTTTAAGAGGTAAAATTTCATGTTTTAGTTATATTGTATTATTTCTTTCTAAAATGTGTTTATTAAGGTCCATTAATTAGGGTTACTAAATTAATTGTAATTTATAGTGTAAACATGCATTCCTTTGATCTCTGGCTTTAATTTTTATAAAGATAAAAAATAATTTGAACTTATTAAGATAATTATCACCTCTGCTACTTTTTTCTTTAAATTGTGTTAATTGATTGTCCAACTAAAGTCCATTTATCCTGTATATATTGCTAAGTGATTGGATTAAGAAATACAAACAAGTCCTTTGATCTAGCAGTTTACTACTTAAGGTAAACAATTTGATTTGAAGTAATTAACATTTTTGGTTATCAATTTATTGTGACTTTCAAACTGTGATATCTCATTAATGAACTGAACTGTATCAGATACAATATATTTACATTCTGATGTAAATGTCTTCATTTGATAGTAAAATTTCACTAAGTAACATCGTCTGAAATTATAAGCTAAAATGGCAAATGCACAAGTGAGTGTGCAGTTTGTCAAGAACCAACGTGGTGGTGATAGTCTGGTTTACAATGGATTCAGATACCAGGTCAAAAACCGAAAACCAACAAGGTGTACTGGGTCTGTCATGTCCGAACCTGTTCTGCTAAAATCACAACAGCTGACAACATTCCAGTTTCTGTGACCAATACCCATAATCATGCAGCCGAACACATGGAACTGAAGCGCCATGAAATAAATCAACTCATGCGAAAGAGGGCACGCGAAGAAACCACGCCGATTCCGTCAATATATGAAGAAGTCATATCCAGTCTGAGAGACAGAGAATGGGACGAAGATGCAGAACAAGTCTGCAAAGGATTACCAACCTTCCCCTCCACCAAGTCATCTCTATACAGGGAAAGAGGTGCATTGAGACCGGGATACCAAAGTCCAGGAGTGACATAGATTTGGATGGAAAATGGACTGAAACGCACACTGGTGAGCAGTTCCTACTGGTTGATGAGGCAGAGAATGACAACAGGATGCTGATTTTTGCTACAAGAACAAATCTCCAGCATCTGGCACAGAACCCAACCATATATGGAGACGGAACATTTTATGTGTGCCCAGACATATTCAGCCAGGTCTACACACTCCATGGATATATTGATGGACACATGTATCCGTTAGTGTTTGCCCTTCTGCCTGGAAAAAGTGAAAGGATTTACTGCAGACTTTTTCAACATCTTCAACAGAAATGCAGGGAAATAGGAATGGAACTGGGACCAGACACACTCCTGATAGACTTTGAGGCAGCAACCAAGCAGGCAGCTCGCAGAGTGTTTCCAAATGTGAATGTGAAAGGGTGTTTTTTTCATTACACACAGTGTGTTTGGCGGAAGATACAGAAGCTTGGCTTAGTTGGACTGTATTCTGAGAATGAGGACTTTAAGAAACTAGGAAGAAGAGCTGCAGTTCTGCCTCTAGTCCCCATACAACATGTTGAAGATGTGTGGTTTGTCGCACTGACGGATGCTGAAAATGCAGAGATTCCAGTGGATGTTTCAAGGTTCACAGACTATGTCACTGAACATTGGGTTGAGGGAGACAAGGACAACTGGAACCATTTCGAGACAGAAGGACCAAGAACAACAAACAACTTGGAAGGCTGGCACAACAAACTAAAGAAAAGTATGAGACAGTCACATCCGAACATTTACAAGTTCTTGGAAACAATACAAAGGATTGAAGCTGCCAATGCTATCAAAATTCTTCAGCACAGTGCCGGAGGAGTGAGAGAAAAGAAGAGGAGGAAATACCGACAACTTGAACAGAGACTGTCTGCCCTGAAACACAAGTACATGGCTGAAGAAATCACTGTGATGGAGTATGCCGATTGTGCATCGCATTTGATTCGGTTTGACGAGTAACTCTGTATAGAACAGATCAGTAGGGTGGAATGTCACAGTTGTTTAAATGAAATGCTTGTTTTCAAATTAAAACAAAATACAATAAATTGTACCACATCCGAATATAGCCCTGTCTTTATTTGATTTGTTCATGACACATGAAATAAAAATAATAAATATATGAAAACATAAAGAGTTTGTTTTCTTCATTTCAGAGAGAGAGAGAGAGAATACTGACTATACTATAAATACTTATTATAAATAATTTTGCTAATAGCATATAACTTATTATAAATACTAATGCAATATATTACTAACCATAAATACTATTGCAAATTGCTCTTAATAATATAAGACAATAAGACAAATAATTGCACTGAAATATTCCATCCATTTAGGTAAAGACTATAGTCACTCATCCATGACAGTCTATTGTTATCCAATTAAGCATGATTCCCAACTGTCCCACCTTGATTTTTACTGTTTTATATAAAAGTGGGACAGTTGGGAAGACACCGTACAATTAAATCAACGTAATTTATACCTGTAAATTCGAATTCCTAATCGCACCCCGAATTAACACCTCCGACGAGTGTGTGAATAGTAAACAAAGACATACGTGTAAGTGTGTTTGTTGCGACGCGTGTTAATTGATTGACAACTGGCTCATGTTAGTTCCGCGTGTAAAATGAGTGTAAAGTGTGTGACTAATCAGCTTTATGTTTTTTTTATTAATGCCTTTTAAGGCACAACCCTTCCCTGTCGTTCTAGTAGTTCCGCATTTTACCCATTATAGAGACGATAACAATATTGATTCATTATGTGTTCGTCAATGGTATATCCTATCCCACGCAATCGGCATGCATAATGTGCATACACATTCACAAGACGTACATGGAACATACAGATACATAAATTAAACACGTAAAATTTCATTTTTTATTTTCATTTTTTTATCAATATAATTGCAGATATATTTCACAAGTACATGTTAGTACGTGTGGCCAGTTTGTTTTTAAATGCATATTCAAATGAAATTGCCAACAAACCGTCGATAAATATTATGGTGCATGTCAAATATTCTTGTGTCTGTTTACTTTGGAAAATTCGCACTACCGATTATTCGAACAATTTTTTTGTCCCCGAGGGTGTTCGAACTTTCGAGAGCCGACTGTATTTTTCTTTCTGTTGCCATGGCAACCAGAGTTCTACATTAATTATAGCAGCTTTTTGTGATGGTTCACCTAAGGATCATCCCTGCCAAGTTTAATCAAATTCTGTCCAGCGGTATCAGAGGAGATGTCATTTAAAGTAAATTGTTGACGACGCACGACGGACGACAGACGACGACGATCAGGGGGTAATCCTAATAGCTCACCTTGTGCACGACGTGCTCAGGTTAGCTAAAAAAATTGAACCGACCTACCGACACTCTTTTTGCACAGATTTTAATGGAAGCATGCAACAGTTTTTTTTTCGCCATTTTAAGAAAATCGCATAAGTGCTGAGTAACTAGAACTGACGGGGGGGGGGGGTTGAAAGAACTTTTCAAGGTTTTTCCAGGTACTCCCGAGTATGTATTAATGCCTACGTGAAAGATTTTCCTATATACGCCAACGCGCCTACCATATAGAAAGTGAAAGTAGAATGGGATTTTCGAGAAATGTTAATTGACTGATATGCGGCACTCCTTCACATTTTATAAATACACACGGCGAATGAGTCAAGAGAGGAAGTAAAGCAGAGTCAATATATTGTCTCTGTATCCTCGATACTTTGGAAAAAGGAAGGCAACGTGAAACTGGATTTATTTGGTGAATACATCTGATGTATACTTAATTTTTCCACGTACCGCTAGTACTCGCTACGCAAAAAGAATATGATTTAGCAGCCATCTTGGATCAGTGCAGGTTTGTAATATCTGTTAACATTTGTGTTCGGTGCTTCGTTTAAGATAAGTATACGTTCATATGTTTATGCTTAAGATAAGATTTTTAAAGAATAATTAACCCAAATAAGATCAACATATACATCTTCACCATAATGTCGTCTGATAAGAAGATGAAAATAAAACCATGTAGCAATAGATATCTATGTTGTATTGGTTTTCATGAATTGACGGGGGGGGGGGGGGGGGGGGGGTATTGATTATGGTTACGTCGTCGTGTCCTTGAAGTGTTGATTTTGCTAATTTTAGCTATATGTCCTATTTAGTTACAGTGCACTGAAAATCGAAAGAATGGTCTGTTGGAAAAAGTATGTAAGGGTCCGGAAATACTTATTGAAGAGCCACACTAATGTGTACTTAACATTTAGCACTTCTCTCTCTCTTTCTCTCTCTCTCTTACTGTTTTAACTCTATCTGATTTGAATGAAGCTCTACACGTACTTTAAGCTACATAATGTACTACCATTGTGTATCGATTTGTATCAAAATTCTTTAAATAATTATAAAGCGATTGAAAAAGGGGGTTCTTAAGAGTGGTACAATATAACATTGAAAGCGAAAGTAGAACACTTATATTTCCTCATAATAACTAGCTCATCTTGAATATAAACCCAGAGATTCCAGGTGTGTATGCGGGGTGGGGTAATACATAAAAAATGTAGGCAGTGACAATGCAAGCGGGCCGTGAAAAGGGTGCAGTTCCGGTTGGACTAGGGATCTTGGGAATTCCCGTGCGATTTTTTAAAATTTAAAACTGTAAAATGCTTTTTTTTTGGGGGGGGGGGGGGGGGGTTGTATGTTTACATTTACGTATGGTCGGGAAGTATTAGAGGGGGCGCGCGCCGGGCGAGCCCCCTCCCCCCTTTAATCCCTCACTGCTCTGACAAATAAAGAGGTAATTAGCTTTCCGTAAATAGCACGCTCGAAAGTTAGCGAGTATGGAAGGAGATAACCGCCAATATTCTAATTTAAAATTGAATTTGAATGTTAATTTGCAAATTGTAAACATCGTCTATGCTAAATATCTCGATCTAATTACTAATTACATATGAATTTCATTTACCACCACCAAATTTATAGCAAGTTACAGATCTAAAAGTTACAGTTCTACAAGATAAAAATCTACCGATGTAAAATGTACACGTAAGGTGGCGCTCGGGAAATGCCAATCTATATAGACTTTACCAGCAAAAGAACCATTTTTTAAAAAAAAATTCAAGCAATGATGATGGTGATACGTTTGTTGCACATGAAGCAAAAAAAAAAAAGAAAAAAAAAAAGTGACAAATTTGATATTTATCTTGTATGATGTTGGTAATAATGACTCATGATTGCAATATTGAGGTGGGTCTTTACTTTTCCCACAAATTGTGTTAATCACATAACTCTCTCTCTCCCCCCCCCCCCACCTCCTTTTTATCACATAACTCTCTCTCTCCCCCCCCTCCTCCCACCTCTTTTCCTCCCTCATATAACCTCCACCCATCTCCTCTCCCCCTCCTTTTCATCATATACCTCACACCATCTCTCTCTCCCCCCTCCTTTTCATCATATACCTCACACCATCTCTCTCTCCCCCCTCCTTTTCATCATATACCTCACACCATCTCTCTCTCCCCCCTCCTTTTTATCATATACCTCACACCATCTCTCTCTCCCCCCTCCTTTTCATCATATACCTCACACCATCTCTCTCTCCCCCTCCTTTTATCATATACCTCACACCATCTCTCTTCCCCCTCCTTATTATCATATACCTCACACCTCTCTCTTTTCTCTCCCTCTCCCCCCTTTTATCATATACCTCACACCCTCTCTCTCTCCCCCTCCTTTTTATCATATACCTCACACCATCTCTCTCTCCCCCTCCTTTTTATCATATACCTCACACCATCTCTCTCTCTCCCCTCCTTTTATCATATACCTCACACCATCTCTCTCTCTCCCCCTCCTTTTATCATATACCTCACACCATCTCTCTCTCCCCCCTCCTTTTCATCATATACCTCACACCATCTCTCTCTCCCCCCTCCTTTTCATCATATACCTCACACCTTTCTCTCTCTCCCCTCCTTTTCATCATATACCTCACACCATCTCTCTCTCCCCCTCCTTTTTATCATATACCTCACACCATCTCTCTCTCTCCCCTCCTTTTTATCATATACCTCCCCCTTCTCCCCCCTCCCCCCTTATCATAAATCTCCCTCTTTAAACTACCACTTTGTTGATAATTGACTCAAAGTTAAAAATTAAATATTGCATTAGGTATATGATGTAATTTACATGTATGTTTATATAAACATAGTTGTATTGTACGGAGCAACGGGGATGGCCTTGACCCTTTTGCTTCTATGACGAGGAAAATAAAGTGTTTAAAAAAAAAAGGATTGCATTATTCTACTGAGTGATTTTTCCAGGTAAATAAAACTTAATCATATGTTTTACAAGGCAGCATCAATTTTAAAATCATTTGAAAATAAAATGAATTAAAAAAAAAAATCTCTCTCTTCCCCATCGCTCTCTCTCTCCCTCCCCCCTTTTATATGGAACGTCAAATCTACATAAACTCAAATATTTGAAGATACCTACAAATATTTAGAGATATCTTCAAATGATATATTGATATCAATAAATCATTTGAAGATATCAACAAATGATTTGAAGAGATCTTCCAATGAATTAATGATATCAACAAATCAGTTGATCTCAATATATAATCATTAATATCTCCAAATTCAATTGTTGATATCAACAAATTGAAGAGATCTACACGAAGTGCCAAGGTGAGCTTTTGGGACCAGCCTTTGTCCGTCGTCGTGAGTCGTCAGTCGTCAACAGTTTACTTAAAACTCTTCTACTCTGAAACTACTGATGTGAAAGTGATCAAACTTTGCAAGGATGTTCCTAAGGTGATCCCTTATAAAATATTCAAATGGTTCCGGTCTGTTGTATAATTAGGTCACAGGAGTTAAAAATAGAATTTACAAAGTGAAATCTTAAAAAATCTTCTTCTTTGAAACCACAAGGCCTAGAACTTAGATATTTGGTGTGCAGCATTGTCTAGTAGATAACTACCAAGTTTGTACAAATCATGACCCTGGGGTCAAATTTAACCTCGCCAAAGGAGTCACATGATTTTACGTAGGCTAATATAGAAACAAGAAATATCTTTAAAAAAAGATATTCGGCGTAAAATGGAAAACAAACTGAACTCCTACAATCTAATAATAGACTGTATTTCCGCGAACCCAGATGTATTCTTAAAATAGTGATCATGAAGTCTATTAATATACATTCTGTACACACTGACATGGTTAAGTGTACTTATTACAAAAAGGGGTCAAAGGTATGTTATTGTATATGTAAGATTCATAATGTTTGTTGGTTAGATCCGTATTGATAAAGTAAGACCCCCTAATTGATAGGAAAGTATGTGTTAATTATAATATATGGGTTAACTTCCACCTCCTCCGCATACTACATGATCAGCAGGTTAAAGTGGGCGAGTCCACTTCTGCAGATTTGCAGGGGGGATTTTGGTCTAAAAATAAACATCGAAATCGATTTTATACAGCTACGCCGAAAAAAAACTTGAAACATCTTCTTCTCAGAAACCACAAGGCCTGGAGTTTAGATATTTGGTGTGTAGCATTGTCTAGTGGATCTCTACCAAGTTTGTTCAAATCATGACCCTGGGATCAAATTTAACCCCGCCATAGGGGTCACATGATTTAACATTGACTAATATAATAAAAACTTGAAAAATCTTCTCAGAAACCACAAGGCCTGGAGTTTAGATATTTGGTGTGCAGCATTGTCTAGTAGATCACTACTAAGTTTGTTCAAATCAAGGGGTCACTTGATTTTGCATAACCTAATGATACCGGTGAGCGATTCAGGGCCATTATGGCCCTCTCGTTCTATAAATAAATGAATAAAAATGCATATATAAACTTAGGTGAAAATATATCATCTTATAATTATCATCACTTATTAATGTTAATAAATGATATTGGAGATAACATATTGAATAATCGGTACCTAATAACAAAGTAAATTATTTCACTTTCTACCTACCTAACTACCTACCTACCTACCTACCATGGTTTGGTCGACGCAAGTCAGTCACAATTTATTTGGAGATTCTTCAATTGTGTTCCATCATCGGAACTACATATTTATTATTTTTAGAAGGGCACACTAGCATCATTATTTTACTACGGTATTATTTAAAACAAAGAGGACAATTCAAACAACACTTTTAATCTTCCTCCCCTCTCTCTATCTCTCGCACTGTAATCCTCTCTACATAGTTAAAACTTATTTATTTTACGTCGATTGGGAAACAAGTGCTTACAACTTATACTAATCCCTCTCGATGGTTCCTGGGTTGGACCAGTACTTTGCGCCCCGGGGCGGGGGGGGGGGGTCATGAAGAAATCTTGCCTCCAACGGGGTTCGAACCCACAACCTTCGGATCCGTAATCGGATACGTTACCACTGGACCACGGCGCCCTGTCTACAGAATAAACAAATGTTTACAAAATATTTCTGTAAACGTTAGGGGGAGGGCCGAATCTAAAGTTATGAGAACTTGTGGTTTAACCCCAATTTAGTCATGATGTGACTTAAACTATGTTTTATATAGTTCATATATGTACCACAACCTTCATTACTGTACTCGAAATTTAACTACCCATACCCATATAAGAACACGATCGTATAACCAACATATATCTTTACCGTGGATAATTCTACTTGAATGCACTGACTATCTGGTTTAATAGTGGGTTTATAATTATTGATCTATCGTTTATGAAACTTATCATTATTTTAACAAAGTTTGGCATCGCTTGAAAACTTTATCCTCGGTATGGTGCTATAATATACTTAAAAACTCTCGTTCAGCGCATTAATGTATTAACCATAGTATGCAGTGTTACAGAGAAATATCAAAGCGTTTGAAGACTGCGAAGCGATCAGAAAATAGGAGAGTAAGAGGGAGAGAGAGAGAGTAAAAGCCTTCTTGAACTTCATACATATATTTGTTTAACGTCCCGTCGACAGAGTTTTAGCCATTTGGAGATTATCTACTTGTGACAGATATTGTGTTGCCCAACTGCTGAATCAAGCCGTAGTCATGTGGCTTGAAAGACAACCAGTCACATTATTCTGACACCGGTGCAACCAGTCCTGACCCTTCAGTGCTGATTGCCAAGCATGGGAATTATACCAGTACTATTTAATATGAATTTGGTGTTTCGGGGGCCAATATTAGAAACAACGACCACGAAGTAGATTTATGTACAACTTGTTTTTTTCGAATCGACTTTAAAATATTTTCATCCAATAAAGAGGGTGTCCATGGCGTTGTACACGATGTACACCTCCTTGATATATCTCGTCGTTTGTTTTCTTGGCTTTACGTATTGTTGAATGATGTACACTTTTGTTTAATTCTAGTTGTATTAGTAACAATAAGGAGAGAAATATATAATGTCAAAAACATCGTAAATAAGAAGTAAGTGTTATCTAGACTGACATGACTATTTGAGTTTACCGTCGCTTCGACAGTATTTCAGTCATATAGCGACGTCCAACTAATTACAGGTGGAGGAAGACCCCGAATGCACGGTGGCATCCGGGTAGAACCACCGACCTACCGCAAGCCAGCTAAAAGGCTTCCTCACATGTAAATCCGAATGACTCTGCTGGGATTCGAACCCACGCGGTAGGGGGCTGAGTGAGTGTTAAAGTCAGTGACTTTACCCTCTCGGCCACGGGGGCCCCAACCGTTATCCAGAAAGTGGGCATAGGACCAAAACGGCTTTCGTTTGGATTACAAAAATAACAATTGATATTGATTTTGCATATCGTGATATTACATTTTGTTATTGAATGAGACTTTTGCACTAAGCTGACATTCGAATAGAAGCGTATTCTATGGAACGCCGCGACTGTCTTATGTAGTCTAATTACAAGTTATGTTCGAATACTATGATAATGTTGTCTTGAGCAAACGACATTGTTCTTGTCAGATAAACATGTCATTATGACAAAGTATAAAAGTATAATTTATCTTCCCAAATATATGTTTTTTTTTGTCAAGTTAACAGGTCAATTGTTTGCTCTATCTTGTAATCTACATATGTGATCTTGTGAATACACAATATCATAATGTACATGTGATATCTTGTCACATGGCGGCCCTATCATGTCAAAGTGTCATGATACCCGGTATTGCGTTATATATGTGCTATATTGTCAAATCGACCTGCTGTCATGTCGAAATGACGTGATCTTTCTTCCAAGCATCATGCTATCTTGTGAAAACGGCATGCTATCTAGTTGAAATGAAATGTTTCCTTGTCAAACGAAATGATATAATTTCCAAACGATATGCTATTTAGTCAAACGGCATGTTTTCTTGCCTAAAGGACATTCTTCTTTGTCTAGACGCCATGTTGTCTGAGAATTTATTTACCTCCTTTTCCGGACCACGTGGTTCCGCCATTTTGTGGCCACTTCATTCTCATTACGTCACATCAACAACATAACGAACGTTGACATTATAACCGTAGAAAAAATAACATCACGTGGTTAGTTCACATAACAGCATGCTGTGTTTAAACGTTACGATATATTATCATATGGTTTTAACAACAAAACATGTATACATACATATCAACACAGATATTTGAGTAATTACTACGTCGTTTCGACAAAACAGCAAGTAACTTGTACCATGTCATTTGACAAAACAGCGTGTCGAATTCACAAGTCAGCAAATCGTTTGACCGAGTAATCATGTCGTTTTAACAAGGTCGTTTGGACATTATAGCATGACGATAAGACACTATGTCGTTTGAACATGATAGCATGACGTTTAGACAAGACAGCATGTCATTTTGACAAAACAGCAAGACATTATGAAAATACTTGCCGTTAGTAGTGCCGTTTGGACAAGACATCATGTCGTTTTGACAGGTTTTCATGTCGTTTTGAAAAGATGGCATGTCTTTTGGACAAGACAGCAAGTCTTTATGATTTGAAAACATTATAGCATGTTATATGGACAAGATACCACGACACTTCGACAGAATAACACGCATGTTCGACATGATATCACGTTATACGAACACGATACCACGACACTTTAACATATTATTACGCATGCTGTACTTGATAACACACTGTTCGAACATGATAACATGCTCATTGGACAAGATCGCAACATAGACAGTTACGGCGTTCCATAGTATTCGCTTCTGAATGGATAGCCTGATTAATGAGCTTTTTAATACATGTACATTATATTTGTTAAGGAGACTGGGTTTGCTGGCAATTTACCACGTAGATATACTCTTTTGGGTCATATAGGGTATGTTGGGTTTTGTGCATTCATAATTACCATCATAGTAAATTGTAAATAAATAGGCTACTCAGCGCGCTTGATAAGGGCTATCTGTGAAAGTTAAAACCGTATGTGGGTATGCATGTATTTTAAATTCTTATATCTTGAATGCTAAATGGAATGGAAATCACCAACAACTAAACGCGTTTGCAATACGGACACCTTGACAGAAACAATACTATTTTTATATCCCCCAAAATACACCTTATGTCACTGGGGTTCTTCAGTGCGCATTATGAGATTTAACAATAATCAATTCCATTCAATTAGTCGAAGTCATCTTCATTGACAGAAAAGCATTTTTATAGTCTTAAACTTCATTTGTGAAGGCAGACAGTTAGGCAGACCCAACATACACTGGAGCATGGCACTGCTCTGCAGAGAGGGTTTTCTTCATAATAGGAAACAAGAAATAATCACAGAGGCTGAGGTCTGGTGAATTATGCGGATGGGCCGCCATTGAGGAAGCTAGACAACATTTTCCTTTTCCATTAATTCCGATCAAGCGCACGTGAGAAGCTGCAATGTCATGAAAAAGGCTACGCTTTTCATATTTCATTGTAGATTTCTTTTTCACTTTTGGCTGCACACTGTATTCATTATACTAAGCTGTGATTATTCGATCGTTTGGAACTGGAATTTGACTAATCTTTGTCAATAATAATAATTATAAAAAATAATAAATATATTTCCAACTCTTTACATTTGCCCCTATCAATTATGGTACTTCAGTGGTTGACCCATTGATTAAAAACAATAGAATGACAACTTGAAGAACAAAAGGATTATGTGGTTACCGAGTGAATACAATAGATTTCCTTTGTATTTGGCCACACCTCATACTATCTAAAGAGTCCATCGTACGCCCGAGTGTCCTTTTGTGGATTTTTCGGTTCCGATCAATCACTTTTGAACGATTCAACCGACTTAATTCATATTTAATATTATATAATTTATACATATATGATATCGAAATACATGTCAAGTTCGATTTTGGTTACTATCCATTATCTACTTAATCTTTCCAGAGATGACCCTCTGTTAGTATATTCTGGATTTTTTTTTATATCCGATAAATAATTTTGAAGGACTCAATTGATTAATTAATATTTGTTTAAAAGTTTATGGTGACAAAATACAGGCAAAGTTCGATTAAGGTTAGTATCATCTTTTATCGGAGTTATGTCCCCCGGTTGACATATTCTTGATTTCAGTTACTTTTATCAAACACAACCTTTCTGAGTTTTATCTTATGAACTGGCCCCTTTCTGAGTTTTATCTTATGAACTGGCCCCTTTCTGAGTTTTATCTATGAACTGGCCCCTTTCTGAGTTTTATCTTATGAACTGGCCCCAATGATGTGCCAAGACTTAACAATAATTTTCTTTCCCTTTAAGTCTGGTACCTGGTTAATCAGATCTTCAACAGCAGTAACATCAGCTTTTGGTCTGTGGTAGCAGCTGTTCTGGGCATACTTGGACGGGTCATCTATGAAGTTAGTTTTATCTTCTTAAAATAGTTTGTGCCACTTGTAAAACTGACCTTAATTTAAACAAATATACGACACGTACCATTACACGTACCATTTTCCATCCGTGCTTCTTACTGTCATATGTATCTTCCTATTCATGTAACGTCTTATTCATTTCCTACCTTTTAACACAATCCGATGTTTGTCATCTAAATGAATGTATCCCACTACTAGTATTATGCTGTATATGGTTAAAATGAATAACGTTAATACAAAGTATGTAATTTGACCAAGGGTATACAGTTTGTTTTTATTTGCAATTGTCATCTTTGCTCATGTTTGTCTTAGCTATTCTAGGTTTCAGATTATCATATGATTTACTTACGCTATCTGTATTGGCGTTATGATTGGAGTAAGCTTGTTCTTAAACAGGTGAAATTGGTGTACCATGGAGGGGGAAGAGTCAAGGCTGCACAACATATTCTGATATTTTTAAGAGATACATAACCGATGAAGCGGTTGTAGTAGCCCTAAATGCAGAAGGAATCATATCTAACGGTGAGCAATTTTAACTTACATTATTGTCATACTTTCAATATTTGTAAATGAAGAAATATATATTTGTTGGTATGCCAATAAAGATTGATTGACTGATTGATTGATTGTTTTCAACAGTTTAGTATGTCAACAAAGACTCAATACCTCATACTGTTTATGAAATGGTGAACTATTGGTTAAAATCAGGAGTCTCTATAACTGTTATGTTACTTACTTGTATTATTTAAACTGGTGGTACTTTCTACGGAAATGATAATATGTCAGAAATGATGTGCCTTTTTTGTTATTTAATTCATGTTTACCAATCATTTTTCCTGAACGCAGATGAAAGCGACAGACTTAAATCTATGTACCGGAAAGGAGAGAATCAAAGGGCTACTGCTGAAATGTTAGACTTAATCCTAAAATCACAGGATGTGCGAAAGATGGGGTCATTGAAAACGGCATTGCGAGAAAATGGTAATATAACTTCAGGAATTTATTGGTTCTAAATTTTACTTATTGGTTCTAAATTGTACTTTTAACACACAGTATACATATTTCACTTATAAGAGTATGTTTGAACTGCTCAATTTATTAATTGTATGTGTGTTTTGTGCATTGCCGCTTTGATATCCAAGAATTTCTACCAGGCATTGTATTGTTACACCGTCAAAAGTATACTGCCTTCGGATTGACGATGCCCGTTTCCCAACCATCAGCGCAGTGTTGTTTGTAATAATTGTTTGAATTACATTGTAGGACACGAATACCTTGAAGATCTCCTGAAAGGCACTACTGATCCGCAGGTTAATCCCCGAGAAGTTACGATGCTCAGACATTTTCAAAATCATCTTGCCCAAAAACTCAGAGTCATTGATATATTACCATTAGTTTTTGGAAAAGGTTTGATAGAAGAAATAGATCGAGATGAAATTTTTAAGAAATTAGAGCAGGAAGGCAATATTAGGTCCGCTATGTTGCTGATCGACAAAATTCAGAAGAGAAAGGCACCGAAAGAATGGTATTACGGATTTTTGGAATCGTTAGTTGAAAGTAAACAAGAATACCTGGCTTACCTTTTGGAACCTGACTTCAAGACCAATCCCTCGTCATTCAGTCCATTTACTGGTAAGTAAAACCTTAGTAAAGCATTTTCTCTTAGATATTACACAAATGTTTAAGCTTATTGCTACTGTGGAGAAGATTTTTGATATGTACTTAAGACCAGATGTCATCTCAATATTCCCAATTCATCTTAATGTGATTATGATTCTCAATTGTTCCTTGTAAGTATTATCACTTTGCAACTTGGAAGACCGAAAGGCAGTGGTGTGTCACTGGTTGTAATTTCTTAACACTCAGGTCTACGGAATGGCATGATCATGGCTGAAGATGACATGTGTCATTTGTATTTGTTGCAGGGATGTGCGTATACTGGAAATGCTTGTCCGTCCGTCTGTTTGTAGACGCAATCTTGTCCGCACTTCATGTCTAAAACTTGACTTGAATAAAACTTTGCGGATTGGTCGGTACATAACGATAATAGTTCTGTATGAAGGGTGGGATGTATTTTCACAGAGTTATGTTCATTTGTATTTTAGCAACATTATGTTCTACGGATTCTTGTCTTGAAAATTATTAAAATGATTGACTTCAAGCAGATACGTAAGTGGATAAGCAACAATACAAACTTGCACTTGATTATGTTTTCTTTTTAGCTCACCTGAGCACAATGTGCATATGGTGAGCTATTGTGATTGCCTTTTGTCCGGTGTCCGGTCCGTCGTCCTTGCGTGCGTCCGGCGTCAAAAAATTCATTTAAAGTTATAATAGTGTTCAGAAACATGATAATATCGTATAAATAAATTGTTCTTATAACTCTTCAAAATGGCCGTAAGGCATTCAAAATAAACATTGCGTACATTACTTCAACATAATTTTGGCCATTTCATTACATAAAAGAGACTTTAAAAAACTTACTTTCGTTTTGCTCGATATATTGCGGTCGCACACGGATTTCAACGGAAATATTCGGCATATCGCGTCAGCTTCTACTTTTAGCCCATGACCTAAACGGTGCAAACGGTGTAACTGTACACAAGCGACTAAATGTCAAGAAAACCTCTGTAAGTATTCTTAATCAAACACTATCGTTAATATTTATCTCTTTTTCTCCTTTTTTTTTATTCTTATATGCGTGTTTTGTGATAAATTGTTTAGATTATTTACACGTAATAATTGAAAGACGAACGGTTACATATTTATTATGCTCTGTGAAGCAATAACGGCTGTACGAACTTCGTAACGAAATATCACCTTTCAGAAGAGCTGTTATTAGGGCTTTCTGCCTTAAGCAGAAAGTCCTATTGGGTTTGTTATGTTTTTTCTTCTTATTATTATTATTTTTCCTCCTTTTGAGGTTCAAATTAAAACAGGTTGCCAATAAACCAGCTGCATGAAATTTTAATAGTAATCAGTGTGACTTTGGCCCTTTTGAATGCAACAATATTCATCTTCATATGACGTCATTAGATGTCACAGTTCAAATGAGCTACCAAATTTTGTTCGCTCTCTGCAGTCGTCAATATTGGTCTGATTGACTTGATATTTGAATAGAAGGTGTAAGTTGGGATGTAGATGTGTATATATTCTTGAATTTTCAAAATTCCAAAAGTTCGAGATTTTTTTTGTCAAAATCGAGATTCAAACTTTGGTCATAAATATATAATTTCGTGTTACAAAGGCTCCTGATGAGTTAGAAGCGTGAAAATTGGAAAGCATATGTGTCTTGAGATCTTCTTTGTATTCCTTAACATCTGACGTCGTGTGACGTCATTTAATGTCAGAACGTAATAAGCAATTTTGCATTTGAAGTAAGCGGTTTTAAGGCCCTGCAGGCTTTATTTCTTGACCGATTTACATGTAACTTTCAATTAATGTGCAACCTAGTGTCCCGTCGAACATTGTGACATTCGTTTCCGGAAACTCACAACGGTCAAGGTCATATTTCAGTTATCTTTTTTTTCTTCGGCCTAAATATCTCAAAAGCGATGAATATTCTTTCGAGAGACTATTAGGTTTTTGATGATCGGGGTTGGATCAGTTGAGTTTTGGCACAAAAAACAAAATAATGTTACCCCAAGTGCATTTAACTGCTTATATCTAAAATAAACATTGATTTTTGTAAAATTAGGGTATGAATATAATTTGAAGAACGATCCTTTGCCATTCTAAAAGTGATTAAATTTTAAAGATTGGCCTAGGATTCATAACGTTTTAGGGCGAATACAAAACGACATGAACATATTTTTGCCGATTGTTGCAGTAGAGGTAAACTATCCATATCTTAAAAGTGATTACAGATACATCCATACATAAAGCATGTGAAATTTAGGGAATTTGAAGACCTTTCTAACAGTATTTAGGTTTTTGAAATTGGACATCATTTTATGAAGTAACAAGAAAAATAAGAATTTAGACGATTCATTCATGCACTTTTGCAGTGGTCCTTTAGTTATCTATACATAAAAAGCTGTTACAGATTGGTGAACATAATAAGAATGTTAAATAATTGATATTGTAAGAGCTTTCTTACAACACCAAGTTTAGGAATATGCCCTTATTATGATAAGGCGCTTGTCCATCTGTCCGTCCGTTAGCCATATCAGTGTCCTTGATAACTAATATGTGTGATGTCTTCATACTTAGATGAGAGGTTGACATGGATAGTGGATGATCACTATTGCTTTTGATGTCATTACGTCAAAGGTCACATTGACACTTAGTCCTTGTCCGCACAATAAATTGAGAAGGAGTAAGCATAAGTTTTTGAAACTTAATTAGGGAAATTGCCCATTGTCAGTTGAAGACCCCTATTGATTTTGAGATCATTCTATCAAAAGTCAAGGTCACAGTGACCTTTAATATAAAAATCCTTGTCGGCCGAATTCCTGGAGAACGAATAAGCCTAAGTTTGTAAAACTTGTTACGGACATTGTCCATGGCCAATTCTGAGGTAATTAGGTCAAAGGTCAGGATCAAAGTGAAACTTGATATAAAATCGTTTTTTTTTATTTATTACTTGAGAAGAAATAAGCCTATGTCTGTGAAACTTGATAGGGACATTGCCCACGGCCTGTATATGACACCTATGATTTTGAGGTAATGAAGTCAAAGGTCAAGGTTACAATGACACTAAGGTCATTATAGCAGAAAGCCCTATCGTTTGTTCGGGACAAACGAAATCTAGTTATAATTAAAATTATAATGCACATTTAGAACGATGCATTTCAACTAGTCATATCAATGGGCCACTCGGCGTGAAATGATATTTTTTGTACTGGTTGTCACGCTTAAATTCTGTAGGGCGTCACGGGATATTGACAAACCGAAAGCAGATCGACAGGGTACACACATGTTAACTACTTTTCAACCGATATCGTTCGTACGTAAAGAGATTTTTTCCAGCAATAATTCTAACTCAGTAATTTGTATAAAGTTATACAGTATGTATACGAGTCATTGAAAATATTTTGCTAACAGAAAGAACACCTCGAGATAATCAAGCACCGGGGAGAGGGAGCGGTGTGGGAAGGGGAAGATGTTCTGATGAAACCTTTTTCAAAAAGACAGAGAAATGAAATGAAGGTGGGTTTTGATTGAACTCATAATTGCTAATAATCCCCTTCTCAATAAGTTAAAGCCAAGTCAGCTGTCAACGTAGATAATTTCCAGGAAGAAAACAGTATTTAACATAGATAAATACTTGCAATGCCAATAATTTTAATTTAATTAATTTACCCCCCCCCCCCCTTTATAGTGGTTTCCCATAGCCAAATACTGACATTTTTTCCCGAAATTACTATATATATGCATCTTTTTCCCCCAATAAATATGTTTTCTTTTCCAATAAGTCGAAAAAAAAGTTATTTGTTTCCACTAAGACCGTCAAATATAGGGTCAGTAGGTCGGCTAAACTTTTTTTATGTTAACTTTTTTTCCATTTTTACCTTATTTGTTAGAGGAATTGGCGGCCAACCGTAATAGCCCAAAAAAACAGCGAAAAAAAGTCTAGAGTCGGTACAAGAAATAGGGTCGGTCGGGTTAGTCAAAACAAAGAACTTTTTTTATTCCACCTAATTTAAATGTTGATAATGAAACATTCTTTTGCAAATATATAAAAAACACTGTGTGCAATACCATCATGATAAAGATTCAAAACTCTCTGTCAAGTCAATCATCTGTTCAAGGAATGTAATTTTAATGGCGGTCATAGATGATATTTATAAATTTCATTAACTTGTTTACAGAATGATGTTGCAAACAAGACAGAGGCAGAGGTAAGAAACAAACTCTATGCTTGATGTCATGAGGCCCGTCCAGCAGCTTGGGGATATCACCCACATCCTGGGAGTAATGATCCAGACTGGTGTATATGTAGTCACTGCCGGGAGATGCTGACACGGGTGGAATAAGTATGCTGTCTGATGGAAAATTGTGTCTCAAGGCAGGGAGTAAGTACAAATAAATAGTATATAGATAAGAAATTGTTTAATGTTGTTTCAAGACCCAGATCACCCTAGCCTTTTGCTCATAAAAATGTTTTTGAAACTGCATACCAGTCTTTAGAAATGACAAACAATACGTCAAGGTTTAAATTGACATCTCATATTACATGGAGAAAATCTGATTCAAAGACTGTTTATATGGAGGGGCAGCCATGACTGATTTGCTATGTTGTTGACTTACTTAAACTAGACCCTTCCCCCCACACATTCGGTTCAAGTATCTTTCTTGCTATTTAAGACATTCCTTGTGATTCATTTTTAAATTTGTGCTGTTAAGCAGTAATGGTCTTCTAACTGTTCTGAACTGTACATGTCCATTTATTACAAATATTTATATTAAAAAGAAAAAGAAAACTGTCCCTCATCAATGTACAAACAATGTAGATAAAATTATAAGTATTTAAATAACTTTTGGGCAGGTATTAAGTAGGCTTTAGGGATATGTTTGTATTTCTTAAGCCTCTTGGAATGGATTCTTTTTTACCTTGAGTTTCCCATAAGCCGAGATTTTTTTTTCAAATCTTTTCAGAGCCTATATCGATAATTTTCAATAATAAAGATTTGCAGTATTGACTTATATCTTTTGTTTCTCATAACAATCTTTGATTTACAGAATTTTGATAGGCTCATCCTGCATGGAGGTGTACTTGTTCTTGCAAAAGAAAACCAACGAGATGTCCTCATGTTTGAAGATGGGGAAGGCTAACCGGCATCATGTGTACCGACAGTTTATTTTATGGACATACAACTGTTTGGGTGCCGGAAACAAGAAAGTGATTCCTTCTTGTGTCTTTATTATTATATCTAATTTATTTTTAGCTCACCTGAGCACATAGTGCTCAAGGTGAGCTTTTGTGATCGCCCTTCGTCCGGCGTCCGTCGTCGTCCGTCATGCGTCGTCCGTCGTCAACAATTTGCTTTAAACGACATCTCCTCTTGGCAGGAATGTTCCTTGGGTGAGGTTCTACAAAAGTTGCTAAAATAAAGTTGATCCATGAAGAACTCTGGTTGCCATGGCAACAAAAAGAAAAATAATTTGAAAACTTTAAAAATCATCTCCTTCAAAACTACTGGCCAGATTACAAAATAATTTGATACAGATGTTCCTTGGGTCAACCTCTACCATAGTTGCTAAAATTATTCCGATCCGTAAAAAAACATGGCCGCCAGGGGCGGGGCTTATTT
>CM037790.1:12040679-12090679 GCA_021229015.1 Solen grandis | reverse complement strand
GCCTTATATGTATACCACTGGACAGAATTTGATTAAACTTGGCAGGGATGATCCTTGGGTCAACCTTCACAAAAGTTGCTAAAATAAACTTGATCCATGTAGAACTCTGGTTGCCATGGCAACAAAAAGGGGGAAAAAATGAAAACTTTAAAAATCATCTTCTTCAAAACTACTGGCCAGATTGTAAAATAAATTGGTACAGATGTTCCTTGGGTCAACCTCTACCAAAGTTGCTAAAATTATTCCGATCCGTAAAAAAACATGGCCGCCAGGGGCGGGGCTTATTTGCCTTATATGTATATAGAGAAACCTTTAAACAACATCTCCTCTGAAACCACTGGACAGAATTTGATTAAAATTGGCAGGGATGATCCTTGGGTCAACCTTCACAAAAGCTGCTAAAATAAACTTGATCCATGTAGAACTCTGGTTGCCATGGCAACAAAAAAAAAAAAGAAAATTTTAAAAAACATCTTCTCAAAACTACTGGCCAGATTTTAAAATAAATTGGTACAGATATTCCTTAGGTCAACTTCTACCAAAGTTGCTAAAGTTATTCCGATCTGTTAAAAAACATGGCCGCCAGGGGCGGGGCTTATTTGCCTTATATGTATATAGGGAAAACTTTAAACAACATCTCCTCTGAAACCACTGGACAGAATTTGATTAAACCTGGCAGGGATGATCCTTGGGTCAACCTTCACAAAAGTTGCTAAAATAAACTTGATCCATGTAGAACTCTGTTTGCCATGGCAACAAAAAGAAAAAAAAATGAAAACTTTAAAAATCATCTTCTTCAAAACTACTGGCCAGATTTCAAAATAATTTGGTACAGATGTTCCTTGGGTCAACCTCTACCAAAGTTGCTAAAATTATTCCGATCCGTAAATAAACATGGCCGCCAGGGGCGGGGCTAATTTGCCTTATATGTATATAGGGAAACCTTTAAACAACATCTCCTCTGAAACCACTGGACAGATTTAGATTAAACTTGGCAGGGATGATCCTTGGGTCAACCTTCACAAAAGCTGCTAAAATAAACTTGATCCATGTAGAACTCTGGTTGCCATGGCAACAAAAATAAAAAGAAAATGAAAACTTTAAAAATCATCTTCTTCAAAACTACTGGCCAGATTTTAAAATAAATTGGTACAGATGTTCCTTGGAACAACCTATTTATCTCAGGTGAGCGATTTAGGGCCATCATGGGTCTCTTGTTAAGATAATTGAGTGGTATCTTCATATCCAGAATGGTCATATCACACACTTATGCTAAAAATTTGCATGTTGTTAATTTAACTGTCTTTACAGCATTATTTCAGCCTTATAGTGATACCCAGCCAATTGCATGTGGTGGAAAACCGTATAATGCACAAGGGCAGCTGCGGTACCTAATTGCTGACCTGCAGCAAGCCAGCTGAAATGCTTCAAAACACGATACATCTAAACCTTGATGGGACTTGAACCCATAGCAGTGACTTTACCCATCAACCATGGAAATCCCTCAAAACAGTTTAGCATGAGTAATAGTTTTCAGCAATATTCCTGAATTTCAGGACATTCTTCTTATTCTATACAAAACTACTTGTCTGTAAATTAAAAGCTCCATATGTGTTGTTGAAAGATGCACAAAATGAAAATGTGAGAAGACTCAATGAAAAAATACTCATCTGAAGATAATTCTCAGTGATTCAAAATTACATAAATAATTGATGTCTTATACAAGTGCATCTCAGCTTTATTACACAACACATTTTTCTCATGTAATAAAAATGAAATCAAGAGTGTTATAATTTTGCTGGCAGATATTTGCTCATATCCATCAAAATTTCTTTTCAGGCTTTCTGATGACATGTCAATTTTAAATCTCTAAAAATATTTAAGTCATTGAAATTCCACTCAATTATTTTACAAGATCTGTCAAAATTATTTGTCTCTTATGTTGACAGGGGAACAATCAAATGACTTGTGTTTTAAGATATAAGGCGATATTTCTTTTTCAGATATTTTTATAATGCAGTATTTCTCTTATTTGGGAATAAATAAGAGACCAATAATAATTGTGCCATTTTCATCTACAAACTGTATCCTGACTGACATATTTTTTTCATGATAACCCGAGGTTTTTGATGTATTTTATATTCTTTAAGGTAGTCCATCCATCATTAATTGAGTTCATGGTCCATCAATGTTAGTGGTAAAATGCAAGCCTTTATATGATTATGAGCAAAAGAGCCCACAACTCCCAAGTAGAGGCTTGCATCTGCATTGTTTATTAAGCAATTTAAAGACCATGTTTATGATTTATTGATATTGATGAATGGATTACCAAGGGGCCTTCGTGGCTGAGAGGGTAAGGTACCGACTTAAACACTCACTCAGCCCCTCACCGCGTCAATACCTTGAATGTCTATTGAGATACAAGCTGGATAAGAGCTTGCATGTAAACCTTTAACCAAAAGCTGCAACGCCAATGCTGTTGCAATGGCGATTACAATAGCTCTAATTATATTTTTTTACAAAGCTCATTTTTTTGTATTTGTAATTAACAATTTAGTACATATTCCTTGGTACCATGTAGTTAAAAATGAACAGTTATTTGTGTCTTTTGAAGGCTACTGTCTTTTAGCATAAGTAACAACAAGAGCTAGTCCACATAAAATTTGAGTACCTTTATTAGTGATATTTTGGCGATATCCCCTATGGGTAACAGAGGTGTGGAAACCAGAACTACAAATAGTATGTCACCCCAAGAGGCTCACAGATGGGACTAAATAAGAGCATGCTTAAAGTATACAATAAAATAAATAATTCTGGGTAATTACATTTTATATACATATAATCATACCTATTTTGTTTTCCTCAAATTACTCGTACTGAATCTCCTGACGTCATTTTCATCTCCATATATAAGTAAAATGTGCAAACAAGCATAAAAAAGAAGTAGACACTGATCACAGTATTGTACTTATTAGAATCATTTTCACTGCTGTATGCTTTGGTTGTCAATTGAGCCAACAATGGTCACTGTCAACACCTAATCTCCCTCTCTACCTACCCCAACTCCTTTTTTTCTCTCTCACAAGGCTTTGATTTGAATATCAACTGAGCCAACAATGTTCACTGTCAACACCTATCTCTCCCTACCCCCCTTTTTTCACACGTTCATATATCTCACATCATTGTTTAAAAATGAGCCTAAGATACTGCTGAAGTTATGTTTTCATACTCTATTTTGATTAGAAACTTATCTGTTAGCAAAGGAGCTAGGCAATTTAACAGATTTCATAAAAAAACTGGAAAAGTGCAAAGGCGAACAGCCTTCAGTTCTCTACTGTACAAATCTGTCGATCAAAAAAGTTGCAACTTCGCGATCCGTTCTTAACCAAGCTTCTCTTTGATCGACATCTATCTCAATTTCTCACTTCATAAGTTCTTTGTTTGCGAGTCCATCTTGTTCTTTAGCACCTCTTTCATTCGGGTTATTGCAGTGTAAAATGGTCGTCCCCGTTTTCGTTTCGGATTGTCGTCCGCCATGTTTGTTTTGACTCGGTCACGGAAATGTACGTGTGTAATTGAATATGTTCGGGATTACCGAGCCGACTTCGCGCGAAACATAAAATCTTTTAATGCTGGCCAGCATAAAAAGATTTTTGTTCTTTTCAAATAAAGAAAATATATAGTTGCTTTGTTAATTTCTTTAAGTCGAGCCTTAGGTGGTGTATTTATTACATGGTAAATACTAACAATTTAATTGATGAATTTAAACACTATTATAACTTTAAACAACATCTCCTCCTAAACCGCTGAATGCACTTTGACCAAACTTCACAGGAATCATCCATATGATGCCCTTTATTTAAGTTGTTTAAACCTTTTTTTTATTGGTTGAAAAAGGTCACAGGAGCTAAACATAGATTTTAAAAATGTAAACTTTGAAAATCTTCTGCAAAACTGCAAGACCTAGAGCTTAGATATTTGGTGTGTAGCATTGTGTAGTAGACCTCTACCAAGATTGTTCAAAACGTGGCTCTGGGGTCAAAATTGGTCCGTCCTTGGAGTCATTTAATTTAACAGACTTATATATAAAAATATATAAAAATTAAAACAAGAAGAATCTTCTCAGAAATCTCAAGGCCTGGAGTTAAGACACTTAATGTGTAACACGGCCTTATAAACATCTACCAGGTTTGTTCAAATCATGACCCTGGGGACAAAATTTGCCCCGCCTCAGAGGTCACTTGATTTAATATAGGCATAAATCTAGAAAATATTTTTTCTTCTCAGAAACCACAAGGCCTTGAGTTTAGATATTTGATGCGTACCATTGCCTTACGGACATCTATCAAGTACGTTCAAATAATGGTCCTTGGGGTCAAAATTGGCCCCGCCTTAGGGGTCACTTGATTTTACATAGACTTACAAAGGACAGATTTTTAAGATATCCTTGTCAGAAACCACAAGATCTTGGGTTTAGATATTTTGTATGTAACATGGCCTTGTGGACCTAAACCAAGTTTTCAGATCATGTCCCGGAGGTCAAAAATGGTCCCACTCTAGGGTTAACTTGGTTTTTTTACCACATTTAAATTTCTGTGTGTGGAATTAAGATTATATTGCTGTTCTTCTACATGGATTTTGTATTCAGTATGACAATGTTGTAAAAGACAATGAGAGCAATATATCTCAGGTGAGCGATTCAGGGCCATCTAGTTTGTTAAAGCAATATGTTGGTTGTAGGTATTCATAACCTTCAGTGAAAGTTCTTAATTCCGAAAGTTTGTATGCTCACTAGTGTACATGCATTATTAGAGTTGTACAAGAAACTCAGAAGCTGATTCATTGAAACTTTTGTTTAAGCTTTGGCAATACCCTGATTATGAACCGAAATTTTCACTTTCTACAGTAATTACAATTTGAAAATCAATTCTAACTTTTGCCTTAGATAAAAAGTGAGTTGTATTGATTTCAGTTAAGTAAAATGTTTTGTAATACTAAAAATTAACAGGTTTGTTATTATCTGAATACTCCACAGAGGAAGGACTAGCTGCTGGCGATGGAAAGGTTTGGGAAGATTCAGTCAAGGAATTTGTATTAACAGGTAAACATATTGAAGGTTGAAATATACTGTGTCATTTTATTTTCATAGAATCAAAATGACGTATGAGGGTTTTGGAAATTGATTAGGGGCGTCTTTTTGTGTAACATTGTGTTTAATCTCTTTGTATATCGATATACTACACTTAGTATAGTTTGAATTACTTACAATGGATTCTGTCCAGTCATGATCTTTTGCAATGTTATATTTAATGACACAGTGATATGATTCATCTTTGACTTCAGATTCATGCGAAGCCGCAATACCAAGGAACAATTTAAGTGACCGACCTCCATCTGGATTTTCATTTGATGAAGATGGTGAAACATCTGAAAAAAAAATTGTGAATGTACAGACTACCGAAGAGAGGAATAGTGATATACGGAACAACTTGAACATGGACTCCATGAATATCAAAGTACCAATGGACAAGTTGTCCCTGGAGGAAAAGACCGATGCAAAAGGTGGGTACCAAGAACATCACATGCATGTGTTAGGTTATGGTAATAACATATTGCCTTAGTGTAATGTTTTTACGTATTATTGTGTGAACCAAACAAACTGTCTCATCATTTCACTAAATCATATGTGCTTGCACGTTTTAACCGTCGTTTGCTCCTTACATCGAAAATCACCATTTTTAAGGAAGTGATTACCACTTATACATGTGATCTGTTATCAATCATTTGTAAACATTTTCAACACCATTTTTCATTATAAGCACGCATTGAAGTATTACTCATTTCTTCAACGAAAGCAATTAAAATGTATCCTCTATCGGATGCAAAAAAATATCATCCGTCAAGGCAGACTTGCAGATTCATCTTTCAATATCAAGCATTATATGTGTGTGTGTTTTTATTCTTATATAATTTTTAATATACTCAGTCGAAAAAAAATGTTGTTTCCACCAACATATCCGAAAGGAATAGGGCCGGTAGGTCGGCTAAACTTTTTTTTTCTTCAGTTTTTGACTAATTTTTACGGCTTTCCGCAACCTGCGGAAAACGTATAGGGTTTGTTATGTTTATTCTTATTACGGCTTTCCGCAAACCTGCGGAAAACGTATAGGGTTTGTTATGTTTCTTCTTCTTATTATTATTAGGACTTTCTGCCCTTTCGGCAGAAAGTCCTATTGGGTTTGTACTGTTTTTTTATTATTATTATTAGGGCTTTCTGCCTCAAGCAGAAAGACCTTTTGGGTTTGTTATGTTTTTTCTTATTATTATTATTATTCTACTTTTTTCTTCCTTTTGAGGTTCAAATTAAAACAGGTTGCCGATGAGCTAGCAGCATGAAATTTTAATAGTATACACAGTGACTTTGGCGCTTTTGATCGACATAATTTATTTCTTCATGTGACGTCACATGACGTCAGGGCTGAAAAAAGCTACAAAAGCTTGTACGCGCTCTACAGCCGTCATGATTGGACCGATTTACTAGATTTTTTCACAGGATGTATATATTATGTTCTTGTTGTGCAGGATTATATACGTTTTGCAATATTTGAAAAGATCAAGGATCTATGGCTGAACCAAGTTTCGAACTTTGGACCAGAAAATGTATTGATGTATTACGAAGCACTCAGATAAGCTAGAAACATGAAATTTGGACAGAATATGTGTCCTATTGATTTCTTTAAGTTCTGAGAAGATTGACGTCGTATGACGTAAAATGACGTCATGACGCGTTATCAAATTTTATATCCAAAATATACGGTTTTTTAGCACTGGAAGACAAAGTTTTTGACCGATTTGCATAAAATTTTCACTGAAGGTGCAACATAGCCTCTTATTGTCATCAGTCACTTCCACTTCCGGAAAATAGCTAAGGTCAAGGTCACATGTCAATTATCGGTTTTTTCTTCGGCCTTAAATATCTCAAAAACGAAAAATATTTTATCGAGACACTATGCGTATAATTTGTAGTGCTTTAAAATGCCTTTCAGACGATATATAGTTTTTGAAGATCGGGGATGAATCAGTTGAGTTATTGCAGAAAAACAAAAATGCTGCAACCCTAAGCGCACTTAACTACTTATATCTCGATAATTATTGATTTTTGTTAATAAGAGTATGAATATAATTTGTAGATCGATGCCCGGCCGTTCTTTTGGTGTTTAAATTTTAAAGATTGACCTAATATTCATTAAGTTATAACGAAAAACAAAACGATATGAACATATTTATCCCCGATTTTTGCCGTATGCTCAAGGTTTAAACGCCCGTAGCTACAAAGTGTTTAAAGATACATAAAATTATGAAGCGAAGGAATTGTGGGAAATGAAAAGACCTTTCTAACGGTACCTAGCTTTTTAAAATTGGACTTAATATAAGGAAGTTACATGAAAACTAAGAATGCAGTAAAACCGTTCTTTCATGCACTCCCGCAGTACGTCCCGATCACTTGATTCCTTTTTTTTCGAAGAAACTAATGATTTTTTAAAAATAACATACATTTTTTTTTTTGCATGATGCAATGTGGTTCTAATGATATGCAGATTTTAATGATCGGACCATAAATTATTAAGCTATTTGTCGAAAGGCAATAATAGACATGAACATCTTTTTGCCGATTTTTGCCGTTTTCTTTAAAAATAACTTTCTATATCTCAGAGCCCGTAATAGAAAAGTTGAAACATGAAACACGTGAAATGTTGGAAATTAAAAGGCCTTTCTAATGGTACCTTGCGTTTGAAAATTGGACATCGGATATCCTATAAGGAAGTTAGATGAGAAATAAGAATTCATTTAAACCGTTCTTTTATGCATTTCTGCAGTTAGTCCCTATCTTTTGATTGTTTTTTTTTTCTAGAAACTATTAATTTTTGAAAATAACATAAAGAACAGTATTATTAGCGTGATGCAATGCGGTTCTAATGGTATGCAGATTTTAATGATCGGACCATTAATTATAAAGTATTTGTCGAAGGGCAATAATAGACATGAACATCGTTTTGCCGATTTTTTTGCCGTTTCTTTGAAAAATAACTTTCTATATCTTAGAGCACGTAACAGAAAAGTTGAAATATAAAACACGTGAAATGTTGGAAATATAAAGGCCTTTCTTTTTAGCTCACCTGAGCACTTGTGCTCGGGTGAGCTTTTCTGGTTGCCTTTTGTCCGTCGTGCGTCGTGCGTCGTCAGTCGTCCGTCGTCAACAATTGCTTGTGAACACTCTAGAGGCCACAGTTTTGTCCCAATCAAAAAAAATTTAAAACATTGTGAACACTCTAGAGGCCACAGCTTTGGCCCAATCTTCATGAATCTTGGTCAGGATGTTTGTCTATATGATATCTCGGACGAGTTTGAAATTGGGTCATGTGGGGTCAAAAACTAGGTCACCAGGTTAAAATTTAGAAAAACCTTCTGAACAATCTAGAGGCCACAGTTTTAACCCAATCGTCATGAAAGTTGGTAAGGATGTTTGACTATATGATATCTCGGATGAGTTCGAAATTGGGTCATGTGGGGCCAAAAACTAGGTCACCAGGTCAAATCTTAGAAAAACCTTGTGAACACTCTAGAGGCCACAGTTTAAACCCAATCTTCATGAATCTTGGTCAGGATGTCTGTCTACATGATATCTCGGATGAGTTCGAAATTGAGTCATGTGGGGTCAAAAACTAGGTCACCAGGTCAAATCTTAGAAAAACATTCTGAACACTCTAGAGGCCACAGTTTTAACCCAATCTTCATGAAACTTGGTCAGGATGTTTGTCTACATGATATCTCGGATGAGTTCGAAATTGGGTCATGTGGGATCAAAAAATAGGTCACTAATTAAAAATTTAGAAAAACATTGTGAACAGTCTACAGGCCACAGTTTTGGCCCAATCTTTATAAAATTTGATCAGGATGTTTGTCTACATGATATCTCAGATGAGTTCGAAATTGGGTCACGTGGGATCAAAAACTAGGTCACCAGGGAAAATCTTTGCGAGGCCACAGTTTTAGCCCAATCTTCATTAAAAATGATCAGGGTGTTTGTCTACATATCTTGGATGAGTTCGAAATGGGTAATGTGGGGTCAAAAACTAGGTCATCAGGTCAAATCTTATCAAAACCTTGTGAACACTCTAGAGGCCTACATTTTTGTCCCAGTCTAAATTAAAATTGATATTAGGTCAGGAGTTATGCCCCTTTTAATATTGAAAAAAGCTAGATTTCACTTTGTCATTGTCACTTTAAAATTAAAATTATAACTGAAAACAAAGAAACATATTCCCTTTTGAATGCAATGACTTTAAAATTTAAATTATATTATATGACATCACAGATTTCCTCTGCTATTTATTTATGTTTGCACTCTACAGCTATCAATTCGGGACGGATTTTCTTCAATTTTTGAAGACGGTGTATTTCAGAAAACTCAAAAAGTATGATCAGGTTTGACATGGTGTGCAGTGCAGAAAGCCCTTTCTTTTGTCCAGAACAAAAGAAGTCTAGTTATTATTCTTTTCTTCTTCCTAACTAAACGCTTATTTTTATATGTTGCAATAGTCCTAGGACGATGAAATTTTTATGGCTTATTAGTCACGTGAGGAAATTTTGATTTCAATGATTTTCAGCACCCTATGACGTCACATGACGTCACAGCTAAAAATAGTGAAAAATGGTGTTCGCGCTCTACAGCCGTCATTTATGGTCGGATTTTCTTCAAATTTTTACAGATGGTACATCTTGAATCAAAGGTGTGCATATCCTGTCAGCTAACCGAAATTCCGAAAGACCGAAGTTCTGTGGCTGAAATAAGATTCGAACATAGGACCGAAAATTTCATTTTAGGATAAAAGAGCTTCAGGATGAGATAGAAAGTTGAAACTTACACAGTTTGCAGTTCTGCAGAATTTCTACAAATATTTTGAGGCGTGACGTCATATGACGTCATGTGACGTCATAAGCATACTTCTTAATTTTCATTTTAGGGCAATGATTTCGACATGATGCCAGTTGTTCAGAATAATGAAAATTTCAGAGTTATGAAAGGAAAGTATGCGCTTTTGAACAAAAGCATCTTCAGTACCCTATGACGTCATGTGACGTCACAGCTAAAAATAGTGAAAAAAGGTGTTCGCGCTCTACAGCCGTCATTTATGGTCGGATTTTCTTCAAATGTTCACAGATGGTACATCTTGAATCAAAGGTGTGCATATCCTGTCAGCTAACCGAAATTCCGAAAGACCGAAGTTCTGTGGCTGAAATAAAATTCGAACATAGGACCGAAAATTCATTTTAGGATAAAAGAGCTTCAGGATGAGATGGAAAGTTGAAACTTACACAGTTTGCAGTTCTGCAGAATTTCTACAAAAATTTTGAGTCGTGACGTCATATGAAGTCATGTGACGTCATAAGCATACTTCTTAATTTTCATATTTGGGCAATGATTTCGACATGATGCCAGTTGTTCAGAATAATGAAAATTTCAGAGTTATGAAAGCAAAGTATGCGCTTTTGAAGAAAAGCATCTTCAGCACCCTATGACGTCACATGACGTCACAGCAAAAAATAGTGAAAAATGGTGTTTACGCTCTACAGCCGTCATTTATGGTCGGATTTCTTCAAATTTCACAGATGGTACATTTTGAAACTCAGGTGTGCATATCCTGTCAACTAACCGAAATTCCCAAAGACCGAAGTTTCTGTGGCTGAAATAAGATTCGAACATAGGACCGATAATTTCATTTTAGGATTAAAGAGCTTCAGGATGAATAGAAAGTTGAAACTTACACAGTTTGCAGTTCTGCAGAATTTCTACATATATCTTGAGTCTTGACGTCATATGACGTCTTGTGACGTCATAAGCATACTTCTTAATTTTCATATTTGGGCAATGATTTTGACATGATGCCAGTTGTTCAGAATAACGAAAATTTCAGAGTTATGACAGTAAAATATGCCCTTTTGAACAAAAGCATCTTTAGTACACTATGACGTCATGTGACGTCAGAGCTAAATATAGTGAAAAATGGTGTTCACGCTCTACAGCCGCTATTTATGGTCGGATTTTCTTCAAATTTTCACAGATGGTACATCTTGAAAGTTAGGTGTGCATATCCTGTCAGCTAATCGAAATTCCGAAAGACCGAAGTTCTGTGGCTGAAATAAGATTCGAACATAGGACCGAAAATTTCATTTTAGGATTAGAGAGCTTCAGGATGAGATAGAAAGTTGAAACTTAAACAGTTTGCAGTTCTGCAGAATTTCTACATATGTTTAGAGTTATGATATCATATGACGTCATGTGACGTCACAGACTAATACTTAGTTCTTATCATTTGCACTAATTTCGGAATATAATGTCAATTGTTCAGCATGAACATGAAATACTACCAGAGGTGAGTCATTACATGAAACTTCTATCTCCTGCTTTTTGCATTAACACAGCTTGCAGAAAGTCCTATCATTCGTTTTCACGAATGACATCTAGTTATTCTTTTTTTCTTCCAAACTAAGCGCTTATTTTTCTATGTTGCAATAATCCTAAGACGATGAAATTTTTATGAGTTATTAGACACGTGAGGAAATTTTGATTTCTATGTTTTTCATATGTCTATGACGTCATATGACGTCACATTTTAAATATGCTACAAAAGTTTGTACGCGGTCTACAGCCATTGCTTGTGAACCGATTTTCATCATATTTTCACAGAATGTGTATATTAAGTTCTAGTTGTGCATCCCGTTGTCCGTTTTTCAAAATTCGAAAAGTCCATGGTTCTATAGCGAATCCAAGATTCGAACCAAGGTCGTAAATTTTTAAATGCTTATAAAATCTGTCCTATTTAAGATAGAAAGTTGATATTTAGTCAGTATATAGGTCTCTTGAAGTTTTAAACATTTTGTGAAAATAAATGTCATACGACGTCACGTGACGTCATTATATGATAATGTATTTCTAATATTAACAAGAATATTTCTATATGTTGAAATTGTCGAAGGGCAATGAAAATTTAAAGACACATGCTTCAGATGCGGTAATTTTGATTTCTATGATTTTCATATCTCTATGACGTCATATGACGTCACACGTGAAATAAGCTACAAAAGTTTGTACGCGCATTAGAGCCATTATTAATGAACCGATTTTCATCAAATTTTCACAGAATGTGTATATTAAGTTCTAGTTGTGCATCCCGGTGTCCGTTTCTCAAAATTCGAAATTGCCAAGGTTCTATAGCGAATCCAAGATTCGAACCAAGGTCGTACATTTTCAAATGCTTATAAAATCAGTCCTTTTTGAGATAGAAAGTTGATATTTGGTCAGTATGTAGGTCTCTCGGAGTCTTAAAACTATTTTGAAAATTTGTATCATATGACGTCACGTGACGTCATTATATGAAAATATATTACTAACATTAACAAGATTATTTCTATATGTTGAAATGGTCGAAGAGCAATAAAAATTTAATGGCATATGTTTCAGACAATATTATTTCTATTTCAATAAATTTTATAGGCATATGACGTCATATGACGTCACACTTGACATATTCTACAAAAGTTTGTACGCGGTCTACAGCCATTACTTATAAACCGATTTTTATCAATTTTTCACAGAATTTGTATATTAAGATCTAGTTGTGCATCCCGCTATCCGTTTTTCAAAATTCTAAAAGACCATGGTTCTATGGAGAATCCAAGATTCGATCCGAGGTCGTTAATATTCAAATGCTTATAAAATCGGTCCCATATGAGATAGAAAGTTGATATTTGAACATTATGTAGCTTTATGGATGTCTGAACAATTTTGTGAAAATAAACGTCATGTGACGTCAGATGACGTCATTACATGAAAATCTATTTCTAATATTTACAAGAAAATTTCTGTATGTTAAAATGGTCCATGGAAATGTAAATTATATGACATTTTGCTTCAAACGGTGATATTTTTAATTCTACAATTATCATATGCCTATGACGTCATATGACGTTACAATTGCCATATGCTATTGAAGTTTGTACGCGGTCTACAGCCATTGTTTATGAACCGATTTTTATAAAAATTTCACAGAAAGTGTATATTAGGTTATAGTTGAGCATCCCGGTATCCGTTCTTCCAAATTCAAAAATGCAAAGGTTTTATGGCGGATCCAATATTCAAACCATTGACGTCAAATTTTAAATACGTATAAAATCGTTTCCAGATGAGTTAGAAATCTAATATTTGGAAGGTAAATAAGTCTCCAAGAGTGCTTTACATTCTATGAAGATGAACGTCATTTGACGTCATATGACGTCATAAGGTCAAAAATTATTTCTGATATATATGCGTAAATTTAATATGCTGTTAACTTCCCAGACCATGAAATCTTATGGTATATACTTTAGTTTTTGATTTTACAAATTTTAAAAATGTATATGTAACGCTCTAGTTGTGTATCCCGGGTCCTGTTTTACAAATTCGAAAAGACGAAAAGGCAATGGTTCTATGGCGAATCCAAGTTTCGAAACATTGACGTCAAATTTCAAAAACATATAAAATCGCTTCGAGATGATTTAGAAAGTTGATATTTGGACTGAATATTAGTCTTTAAGACTTATTTATATTCTGTGAGGATTAACGTTATTTGACGTCATAAGGTCAAAAAGAATGTTAATATATCTACGCGTTAATTTCTATATGTTGCAAAGTAGCAAGGAGCATGAAAAAAATACTTGATATATTTAAGATACTTAATATTTCATTTCATTGATTTTCTTATGCCTATGATGTCATGTGACATCAAACTTGACGTTGTCTACACACTTTTGTACGCGGTCTGCAGCCATTATTATAGGATGGAATTCGAATTGTAAGCGCTTTAAATAAATTTGATTTGTAACATAGATTATAAAAATAGTCCAAGTTAAATAAATCGATATAAAAAAATTATTTTCAGTTACTTTTGCCATTTCCTCCAAGTTAAACGGTTTATTTTTCAAAGTTCTTTTAAGTAATGGCCATACAAAAGCAAGTTAAAGGCTGCAATTTCATATCCTCTTACTTTTTTTGCTTTTAAGTATTTGACAAATGTAGCAGAAAGTCCTATCATTCGTATCAACGAATGAAATCTAGTTATTCCTCATTTTCCAACCAAATCCAAGAGTTAATTTCAGTATGTTGAAAGTGTCTGAGCAACATGAAAATTAAACTGCTTCGACAAAAAAGTTCAAATTTTTAAATTCTATTATTTTAAATTTTCAATGACGTCAAAAGACGTCAGATTTGACGTCAGCGTCAAAAGTTTGTTCGCGCTCTAGAGACTTTATTTTTTTATATTTTATCTTGATATTTTCACAGAAGATGTATGTTATGATGTAGATGTGCACCTTGTCTTTCAAATTTTCAAATTCGAAAAATTTAAGAATTTATGGCAAAACCGAGTTTCGGACTTTGGTCCTTAAACTATTATTTAATATTACAAAGGCTACTGAAGAGATAGAAGCATGAAAATTGGACAACTTATTGGCCCAGAGGATTACTTTCATTTCTCTGAAAGATTTCCTTTTAAGTCACGTGGTTATGACGTCATTTAATAGACAAAATCCTATTTCTTCAAAGATTTCTCTCGCTCTGGCATCATACATTTTGAGTCAATTTAAATGAAATTGAAATTGCAGCGATAAAAAATTTTTTATACATTCTATCATTTTCAATTTTCATTGGCGCATATGAGTATATTTGACGTCAGCTTCAAAACTTTGTTCGCGCTCTAGAGCCTTCATTTTTGGTCCGATTATCTTGATAATTTTACAGAAGATGTATTTTAGGATGTAGATGTGCACCTTGGCATTCAAATTTCCAAATTCGAAAAGATTAAGATTTCATGGCAATACCGAGTTTCGAACTTTGGTCCAATAATTAAATTTAAATGTTACAAAGGCCCCTGATGCGTTACAAGCATGAAAATTGGACAGCATATAGGCTAGAGGTTTACATTTTTTTTAATTTTCTTAAGCACGTGGTTAGACGTCATAAAAAGACAAAAAGCATTTTTTTAAAGATTTTTTTCGCTCTGGTATTATGAATTTTAAGTCAATCTTAATTATATCTTTAGAATTGATAGAGTTAAAATTGAAGTGATGCATACTGCAAGAAATGTTTGTTTTGTCACGTGATTATGACGTTTTGCATACTTAAGCAATAATTATTTTGAAAAATCATATAAAATCGCCAATGAGACCAATGAACTTAAACTTTTCAAAAATGTCGAAACTGAGTACGTTCATAAGGTCTTAAAAATTTCAAGTGATTACGTCATCAAACATGGCAGTTATTCATGTTTGATGGAATGCCTACTTGAACATGTGAAAACAAACCTGTTCGCATTCTCGAAGATACTTTTTTTCTGGATTAATAGAACGTTAGCTGAATATGTCCTCGCAAAAAAGATAATTTTCTTAAGTCATTGATTTTGACGTCGTTAAAATATAAAAATCATTCATTTCAATACGTATTCGCGCTCCAGCGTCATGAGTATTGATGCCAATCTTAAGCATACCTTAAAGAATTTATGTTGTGTCACTTGTTTATGACAACATTGATGTGTAAGCAAAATATATTAAAAAGATCAAAAGTTTGTATATATTACCTAAAAATAAGTAATAATGCCGTACCTTAACATGCGCAAAAGTTCAGAAAATTTCAAGTGATTACGTTATCAAACATGACTTATTCATTTTTTTCGTTAAAGTGCTAATTCATGGAAATCTATTAATTTGCAGAAAGAAATGTAAGTGGTCATTGGGTTGGTTAAGCAAGATCCGATTGTTCTTTTGCAGGAATGAATGCCTGCGTTGAATAGTGAATTTTGATACGTTTTTTGAGTAAATGAGTCGCATCTTATTGCATTTGCTATCACGGCTTTCTGCAAACCTGAAGAAAATGACAAATACACGTATATCTTCCTATCGATTTTTTGTGTTTTCTAAATGTTTAACGGTTTCTTTTTCTAAATCTGTAAAAATAAGCAAATATACAAAGCAAATGAATAGTTGAAAGTTTCAAGACTTTTATAGCGTTTATTACATAGAAATAAGAAATTGTTTTCATTATTTTGCTTACACCTCTGCCTTTGTTTCCATCTAATTTTGCAAATGCAAAACTCACTCAATTTAAAGGTTGAAAGTAATCGATTTTAAAGTTGTTTTTTTTTCTTTTTAACAATTTCAATTGTGGATCAAATTACAATGAATACATGTTAAATCATATGCTTACAAAGAAAAAGATATTAAATAAAGAATAAAAAAAAAATCGATTGAATAACGTAAGAAAACAATTCTTGAGGATATTATTATCTTAAAATTTTCCTGTTTTTTTTTTCTTTTCTGAATGATAGAAAACGGGTGCATAATCAAATAAGATCCATATTTATGCTTTCTCAATATCTTCTTAAGAAGATAAAAATTATAAAAAAAAAGAATAAAAAAAAAAGAATAAAGCTTATTTTTGAACATAATCATAGTGTATATTTAAGATAATGATGATTTACGTATTAAATCATACATTATTATGCATCATTTTTCCTTTTTTTGTATTACTTTATATATTTAATACCTTTGAAATAAGCAAACGGAAAGCCGCTTCGTTTGTATCTTAAACAAACGACTTCTAGTTTTTTTTTTAGAGGGAATTTTGCAACGTTTTGCAACCGTAATAGCCAGGATGCTACGAAACACGTGACGGTTTTATCACGCCTAATCTGTTCTATGCTAGACCACTTAAACCAAATTATCAGATTTTTAGCTCACTTGAGCACAAAGTGTTTAAGGTGATCTTTTGTGATCGCCCTTCGTCCGTCGTCGGGCGTCGTGCGTCGTCCGTCGTCAACAATTTGCTTTAAACGACATCTCCTCTGAAACCGCTGGACAGAATTTGATAAAACTTGGCAGGAATGTTCCTTGGGTGAGGCTCTACAAAAGTTACTAAAATAAAGTTGATCCATGAAGAACTCTGGTTGCCATGGCTACAAAAAGAAAAATAATTTGAAAACTTTAAAAATCATCTCCTTCAAAACTACTGGCCAGATTTCAAAATAATTTGGTACAGATGTTCCTTGGGTCAACCTCTACCAAAGTTGTTAAAATTATTTCGATCCGTAACAAAACATGGCCGCCAGGGGCGGGGCTAATTTGCCTTATATGTATATAGAGAAACCTTTAAACAACATCTCCTCTGAAACCACTGAACAGAATTTGATTAAACTTGACAGGGATGATCCTTGGGTCAACCTTCACAAAAGTTGCTAAAATTAACTTGATCCATGTAGAACTCTGGTTGCCATGGCAACAACAAAAAAAAATGAAAACTTTAAAAATCATCTTCTTCAAAACTACTGGCCAGATTTTTAAATAAATTGGTACAGATGTTCCTTGGGTAAACCTTTACCAAAGTTGCTCAAATTATTTCGATCCGTAAAAAAACATGGCCGCCAGGGGCGGGGCTTATTTGCCTTATATGTATATAGGGAAAACTTTAATAAACATTTCCTCTGAAACTACTGGACAGAATTTGATTAAACTTGGCAGGAATGATCCTTGGGTCAACCTTCACAAAAGTACCTAAAATAAACTTGATCCATATAGAACTCTGGTTGCCATGGCAACAAAAAGAAAAAAAAAATGAAACCTTTAAAAATCATCTTCTTCAAAACTACTGGCCAGATTTTAAAATAAATTGGTACAGATGTTCCTTGGGTCGACCTATTTATCTCAGGTGAGCGATTTAGGGCCATACACTTTAACATTTTAATTTTTTAAGCAATCATCTTCAAACTTCAAGACAATATCTATATCCATAATATCTCAGTCAAGTTTAATTATGGCTATTTTAGGCCAATTTGGTCAGGATATATGGGCCTTGAACTGTAAAAAAAATACAGATCTTTACTTTGAATACACTCTGGCATCTGTAATTATAAGGCAATCATCATTTAACTCACACACAATGTTAATGGCAATAATATCTCAGTTGAGTTCGATTAATGCTGATACCTGACTAATAGAGATACATTTTAGGTCCTTGAAATATTAGAACATCACACATTTGTCGTTTTTACACTCTAACGTCTTCATTTTTAAGCAGTAAAGGCAATGAAATCAATGTTTCTCAGGTGAGCGACTTCAGGGCCATTTGGCCCTTTTGTTTCGAAATTTTCCGATGCATAACACGATTCACTCCAAACGTGGATCATGGATATCTTATGAGGTGTAAAAGTTCAGTGCACAAGATCTACAACTCTAGCTTATCGAATTTCAAAATTATCCTCTTTTGTTGATTATGTTTAAAAAAAATGTCCAGAGCAGAACTTCCAAAACTATTCCATGGATTCACTCCAAAGTGAGATCATGCGTACCTTATGAGGTGTAGAAGTGCTGTGCATACGAACCGTAACTCTAGCCAATCTAGCTTTTTTTTTTTTTTGATTATATGTTATTTTGTTTTTTAGCTCACCTGAGCTATTGTGATCGCCTTTTGTCCGGCGTCCTTCTCTGTCCGTGCGTGCCTGCGTCAATAATTTTCTTTAAACGACATCTCCTCTGAAACCAATGGACCAAAGTTAATAAAGTTTGCCCATGATGTTCCTTGCGTGAAGCTCTACCAATGTTTTTTTAGCTCACCTGAGCACAACATGCTCAAGGTGAGCTTTTGTGATCACCCTTCGCCCGTCGTCCGTCGTCGTGTGTCGTGCATCGTCAACAATTTGCTTTAAATGACATCTCCTCTGAAACCACTGGACAGAATTTCATTAAACTTGGCAGGAATGATCCTTGGGTCAACCTTCACAAAAGTTGCTAAAATAAACTTGATCCATGTAGAACTCTGGTTGCCATGGCAACAAAAAAAAAGAAGAAAACTTTAAAAATCATCTTCTTCAAAACTACTGGCCAGATTTTAAAATAAATTGGTACAGATGTACCTTGGGTTAACCTCTACCAAAGTTGCTAAAATTATTCCGATCCGTAAAAAAACATGACCGCCAGGGGCGGGGCTTATTTGCCTTATATGTATATAGAGAAACCTTTAAACAACATCTCCTCTGAAACCACTGGACAGAATTTGATTAAACTTGGCAGGGATGATCCTTGGGTCAACCTTCACAAAAGTTGCTAAAATAAACTTGATCCATGTAGAACTCTGGTTGCCATGGCAACAAAAAGAGAAAAAAATGAAAACTTTAAAAATCATCTTTTTCAAAACTACTGGCCAGATTTTAAAATAAATTGGTACAAATGCTCCTTGCGTCAACCTCTACCAAAGTTGCTAACATTATTCCGATCCGTAAAAAAAAATTGCCGCCAGGGGCGGGGCTTATTTGCCTTAAATGTATATAGGGAAACCTTTAAACAACATCTCCTCTGAAACCACTGGACAGAATTTGATTAAACTTGGCAGGGATGATCCTTGGGTCAACCTTCACAAAAGTTGCTAAAATAAACTTGATCCATGTAGAACTCTGGTTGCCATGGCAACAAAAAGAAAAAACATGAAAACTTTAAAAATCATCTTCTTCAAAACTGCTGGCCAGATTTTAAAATAAATTGGTACAGATGTTCCTTGGGTCAACCTCTACCAAAGTTGCTAAAAATTTTCCGATCCGTAAAAAACATGGCCGCCAGGGGCGGGGCATATTTGCCTTACATGTATATAGGGAAAACTTTAATAAACATTTCCTCTGAAACCAATGGACATAATTTGATTAAACTTGGCAGGAATGATCCTTGGGTCAACCTTCACAAAAGCTGCTAAAATAAACTTGATCCATATAGAACTCTGGTTGCCATGGCAACAAAAAGAAAAAAATATGAAAACTTTAAAAATCATCTTCTTCAAAACTACTTGCCAGATTTTAAAATAAATTGGTACAGATGTTCCTTGGGTCAACCTATTTATCTCAGGTGAGCGATTTAGGGCCATCATGGGACTCTTGTTTTTTTTTCTCAAATGGTTCCAGTCCGTTGCATATCTGGGTTACAGGAGCTAAACATAAATTTCTAAAATGAAATCTTTTAAATTCTTCTCCGAAACCGCGAGGCCTAGAGCTTTGATATTTGGTGTGTTGCATTGTCTTTTGAACTTCTACCAAGATTAATCAAATAATGACCCTGGGATTTAAATTTGCCACGCCCCAGGGGTCACTTTGTTTTACATAGGCTTATAAAGGAAAATCTAGAAAAATCTCAGAAACCACAGGGGTTGGAGTTAAGATAATTGATGTGCAGCATTGTCTAGTGGACCTCTACCAAGTTTACTCAAAACATGGCCCTGGGCTCAAAATAGGCCCCGCCCAGGGGTCACTTTATTTTAAAAAATAATCCCCGCCCAAGGGTCACTTTATTTTATATTATATGGGAAAAATCTTGTTAGATGTACTTATATTGGAGAGATTCTAAAAGATCTTGTCAGAAACCACAAGATAATGGGTTTAGATATTTGGTATGTAACATGGCCCTGTGGACCTGAACCAAGTTTCCAAATCATGGCTTTTGGGTATAAATTAGTCCTGCTGTAGGGGTCACCGATTTTATAGATATGACCATCAAAATTTGAACCAAAGGTACAGATTGTGTGTGCAGTTAGGATTATTTTCCCTTACTTTTGCATGGATTTTGTATTCAGTACGATTGTTTTATAAAAGGCAATGAAAGGCAATATTAATCAGGTGAGCGATTCAGGGCCACCATAGCCGTCTTGTTGAAATAAAAATGTCCGTTGCTTGGATTCACTCCAAACCTTGAACATGTATACCTGGTGAGGTGTAGTGCACACGAGCTATTACTATAATTCATATATTTCTTTAAATGCCCCCCCCCCCCCCTCCTTTGTTCATATTGTAAAAAGAGTTTCGTCCATAGAATAACTTCAATACTGTATGGCGGATAACTTAAATCATAGATACCTTATGGGGTATTGAAGTGCAATAGGAGTCCAAAATCGTGCTTGTTGTGGCCTCAGCCTAGCATAGCATAAACATAGGGATCACTTTTATTTATCGGTGTTGGCGTCAAATGATAGGACCTTATTTAGAGACCACAAGGCCTGAAGTTAAGATATTTGGTGTGTAAAATAACGTTATAGACATGTATAGTCCAAGGAGTCAAAATTGGCCTTATGGATCTGAACCAAGTTTTCAAATCATGGCTCTTTAGTCCTGCTCTAGGGGTCACCGATTGTTTAGATGTGACCATCAAAATTGGACCAAAATTCCTTTCCTTTTGCATGGATTTTGTATTCATATCATATATACTTTATAGGATGTTGAAGTGCAATAGGAGTCCAAAATCGCGCTTTTTGGGTCCCAAGCCCAGTATAGCTAAAACCTAGGGATCACTTTTGTTTATGGGCGTTGACGTCAAATGATAGGACCTTGTTTTTTCATTGTTATCACTTGTGGGTAACACCAACATCAATTTCATAAAGATTGGTCGTTTGATGTTCACCTTTTCTATGAAAACTGCTGGAATGAGGCGACACATTGTTCCGAGGAACACCTATCTAGTTTTATAAAGGGTCGCTTTGGCTATCCGAGCTACACCTACAATCGGCCATGGATATTTGTAATATGTTGTTGTACCGCGACTCATGCCTCTCCCTCCCCCTTCTTGTTTTAGAAATACGCTGTGCTCACATTTTTAATCAAATTTAGTTTTACATGCTCACACATCCCTAGTAAATGTGAAATATAGTACAATTGAAAATCTTACCTATTGGAATAAGCATTAGTAAGAAAATTCCTTTGATGTTAACATTTTTCTAGCGCCTGTAACTGCCTTATATTATTTAAATGATTATACAACAAACTGTGACGTAGAAGAACAATATATGTAAGATCTTTTTTAAAAAAAATGAGTTAGTAGGATTAAAATTGAAGATAAATGTGTATTATTTCATACTGACAGACCGTAAGTTCTATATGCATTATAAAATTGATCAATTAGAAATATTGATCGTGGATTTATTTCATCAAATTAAGGAAAATAAGCAACTTCAACAGACTGGTGACAACCTGCTAGGTCGGCTTCACGTGGTGATTAAGCACGATATTCCACCAACCATATTTAGCACTGAGCAAAACTTTGATATTCACTTTTTCCCTAATAAGAAAAAATATATTAAAAAAATGTTCTAGATTTCTGATCGCCTTTTGTCCGGCGTCCGTCGTCCGTGCGTCCGTGCGTGCGTCCGGCGTCAACAATTGCTTCAAACAACATCTCCTCCTAAACGGCTTGGCCAATTTGAAATATATTTTGCAGGAATGTTCCTTGGATGAAGCTCTACTAAAGTTGTATAAATGGTTCTGGTCCATTGCATAATTAAGTCACAGGAGCTAAAAATAGATTTTAAAAATGAAAATTTAAAAAATCTTCTTCTCGGCCTAGCCTTTTGATTTTTGGTATGTAGCATGATCTTATGACTCTCTACCAAGATTGTACAAATTATGACCCTGGGGTCAAAATTGGCCCCGCCCCAGGGGTCACTTGATTTCACATAGGCTAATATAGGAAAAACTTGAAAAAATCTTCTTCTCCGAAACCACAAGGCCTAGCCTTTTGATTTTTGGTATGTAGCATGATCTTATGACTCTCTACCAAGATTGTTCAAATTATGACCCTGGGGTCAAAATTGGCCCTGCCCCAGGGGTCACTTGATTTAACATAGGCTAATATAGAAAAAACTTGAAAAATCTTCTTCTCAGAAACCACAAGGCATAGAGTTAAGATATTTGGTGTGTAGCATTGTCTAGTTAATCTCTACCAAGATTGTACAAATTATGACCCTGGGGTCAAAATTGGCCCCGCCCCAGGGGTCACTTGATTTACATAGGCTAATATAGAAAAAACTTGAAAAATCTTCTTCTCAGAAACCACAAGGCTAGTTGATTTTTGGTTGTAGCATGTCTTTATTCTACCAAGATTGTACAAATTATGACCCTGGGGTCAAAATTGGCCCCGCCCCAGGGGTCACTTGATTTCACATAGGCTAATATAGGAAAAACTTGAAAAAATCTTCTTCTCCGAAACCACAAGGCCTAGCCTTTTGATTTTTGGTATGTAGCATGATCTTATGACTCTCTACCAAGATTGTTCAAATTATGACCCTGGGGTCAAAATTGGCCCCGCCCCAGGGGTCACTTAATTTAACATAGGCTAATATAGGAAAAAACTTGAAAAATCTTCTTCTCAGAAACCACAAGGCCTGGGGTTTAGATATTTGGTGTGCAGCATTGTCTAGTAGATCACAACCTAGTTTGTTCAAATCATGGCCCTGGGATCAAATTTGGCCCCACCAAGGGGTCACTTGATTTGGAAAAAAAATTGAAAAATTTTCCTAGCCTTTTGATTTTTAATATGTAGCATGATCTTATGACTCTCTACCATGATTGTTCAAATTATGACCCTGGGGTCAAAATTGGCCCCGCCCCAGGGGTCACTTGATTTAACATAGGCTAATATAGAAAAAAAAAATCTTCTTCTCAGACACCACAAAGCATAGAGTTTAGATATTTGGTGTGTAGCATTTCTAGTCGCTTCTTACCAAGTTTGTTCAAATAATGACGCTGGGGTCAAAATTGGCCCCACTCCAGGGATCACTTGATTTTACATAGACTTATATTGGGAAAAAAACTAGAAAAATCTTCAAGGTCTGGAGTTTATATGTTTGGTATGTAACATGGGCTAATAGACCTCTACCAAGAAGAGTGTGGTAGTGTGTAGCATTGTCTAGTCGATTCTTACCAACTTTGTTCAAATCATGACCCTGGGGTCCAAATTGGCTCTGCCCCAGGGGTCACTTGATTTTACATAGCCTAATGATACCAGGTGAGCGATCCAGGGCCATCATGGCCCTCTTGTTTTAATTTACGTTTATTATAGCGTCGTCGTTTTTTTCTGTTTATGTTTAAAATTTATTGCTATCCTGATGAAGGCGTTAGCCGAAACGTTGAAGTAAGAACAATGCTAGTTTTTGCATGTATTATCGTTGATATCTCCCACACTTCACTGAGAAGAAAACACATTTCTTAAATATTATTAGCTACTAAGATAATAATTTATGCAATATACTCACGTACTTAATTATATCATAAATCAGTGGCGTGGATGTGTTAATATCTAATTTAAGAGTTTAAGACTTACTTGATGCAAAGTTTTTGTGGTGAAATTCAAGCTAGATGTTGCCATGGTTTCTACTAAAATAAACACAATCTTGCTCCAAATTAACCAGTAATACTCCCAGAATTGCTATTTTATATGTTTTAGTTCATATTTGAATATGTTTTTATGTATATAATTGTTTATTTTAAATAATCAAACACTATGCAACAATGTAACCGACAACGATTCATTCATATTTTTCACATGAGAACGCTTGAATAAATAATTAAATTTAATTGAATTAAATAATGGCTAAGCTTCAGTCAGACTTGTCATGTAGTTTAAATGTATATATAGGTAGACTAACAGTTTGTGTTTAAGAAGAAGGTGAAAATTTCGAGTGGAAATTTATCATATTATCGCACCATTTTCGCGCTATTTTCGTGTTTCAATCAGTAAATCATAATCGGGTCATACAAACGAAACATCGACAATTATTTCGAATCATTTCCTATTCTTCTATGACATCAGAGAATGTGAGAGCTGCAAAAAGCAAGGTACTTTTACATAAAAAAAAAACATTTTTAAGGAGAAAAATAAGAGACAATATACATATACATCAATTCGAACATGATTTTGATAAACTACATCAAATTTTACTTCAGAAACGTCAATATGAAAGTTAACTTAAATCACCCCAGTCTTATCAGTTACTTTGAACACAGGCATGTCAGTGACAAATTGCATTAAATTTGACCCCCACCCCCGCCGATACTGCCATAACAAACTCCACATTTTTGACCCCAGTCATAATAGTGACAAATTACTTTGAACTCAGACATGGCAGTGATAAAATACATCAAAAGTGACCAGACATATCAGCGATAAATTACGTCGAACCCGGACACATCAGTGACACACAACATTAGGCTGCTAGTATAAGGTTTTAATTTATCCCTGGGTAGTAGTGAGCTAGTAACGAAATATGAGCTTATTACAAAGCTAGCATTCGATATTACTTACCATATTTAACAGAAAACTAGTATGGTGGTTTTTACTTCCCACTCAGTTTGTTTGTTTGTTGGGTTTAACAGAAAACATATCTTTAATTTAGTTTAATATTATATTTTTTATGATTTTGACTTCAGTTGTATATCAAAGGGATGGTCAGAAGAATGAACCGGATGAGGAAGACAGCAATGGTTTGGAGTCTGATGATGATAATATAGGTTGCTATTTGATTTTGAATTTATGATATGCAAATATTACAAAATCTGCAAAATTCAAAACAAATTATATCGTATATATAAAATGTATACTGAACAGAAGAAAATTCAATTATAGTTTCAAGCTGATTAATTTCTGAATTCTAATTATTGTACAATGCATAATATGCTTAAGAATATGATTAAAAAGTGCATTTCATCTGTACATCCTCCTCGATAAAAAACACAGTCATTTTGGTGACGGGGGATTCGCCATTTTTGTTCCCTTTTCGTGGCCAATGTATTGTTTTTCACGTCCGTGTGAATTTAAAGTTTTCTGTAATTCACGGGAAGACTTGATGCTACTGATAATTTGTCTTGCCTATGAATAAGTTTTATCTTGAAATTGGAAGCAGCATTGTAATCCTACTCAGTATATTATAAATCAGATAGTAATATAAAGCATGTTCTGGTATGTGTAGAAGTGAAAATTTGTATAAAGAAAATATTTATTCATTTTTTTTTCATGAAATGTTTGTAATGTTAAAATATTCTTTGATTGTTCATTAGTTTAAAATAGATATTGATTCTTTAAAATATATTTCATTGGCTCGAACCTCTCCTTACTTCGAAATTTTCATTAAATATGGGTCCTTTTATTCATACAGAGAGTACTTTCATTTTAAACTGATTTGCGTGGAGAGCTTGTACAGCATTATTGAATTCCACAGGATGTTATTTTAGGATAAATTATGTATGTAGTATTATTAGCCCATTTGCCGGTAGAAAGGTAATGGGCAGGTAGGTAGCAAGAGAGAGAGAGTGAAAGAGTGTGTGTGTAGTTGAATGTTCGGGTTTGGTAATTTCATCTGGATAAATATTTTATGCAATTCAAGGTAATGTACGAGCCAGTGAAATTAATTCTGATAGAGATATATTTAAAAATCAAGAATTTAATTATATTATAAAACAAATCTTTTTTTTTCTGGGATTGAATATTTTTTTAACAACTATTGAATGTGATTGAGAGAAATATTTATGTATTGAACAAATGTTTTCTCTTATACAATTTTGCAAGACTCCACATGCTAAAGCATGATCCAGATTATTTTTATTTAATTTCTGTAAAAGGTTTAGATAATATGTTGTTGTTTTTTTTAAATGAGTTAACCAACCCTTAATGCATTTTTCTGTTAAATGAATGTACAAACTATTGTTTTATTTTGCCTGTAAACAGGACGTTTAACAAAGACTGATATGCCAGTGATCGTAATCAATTTGAATGGGGAAAATACCGATTTTAATTGCTCCCGGAGAGAGTCAACATATGAGCTACAGGGGTATGTACATAATGTGTTCCCAAAGAGGATCGGAAGGGAAAAAAAGAATGAATTTTTCAAAATGACGATTCAAACAGGACTGGAAACCTACGAAGATGTAATTGTCTACGGGCATGAATTGTGGCAAGAGTTCAAGAACCTGGAAAAAGAAGGGTTTGTATCATGCCACTAAACTCAGCTCCATTCGATTATCATTAATGTATTAAAATAGAGCGGGTTCAGAAAACATGAGCTTTGTATTAAGCATAATTTTGCATTTCGTCGGTATAAGAAGCTAAATGAAGGCGATATCTACTCAATTACACCAGACTTGTCTTTGAACTGGTTATAATGCGTACAATTGTACATTCTTAAAGAACCCAGTAGATGGATTTTTTATGAAACTAGAATTATCAAATAGTCATGATTTGCGACAGCGTTGGTTTTCGCTGAAAGCCTTTCAAGGAGATGTAACGTATTCTGTAATGTTTATATGTAATGATCTTGCATTTCCTAGCGATAGAAAGAATTCATGATCATTTCTTTATATTACATTTGGTAAAATGTCAGTTAAATTTTGAAACTTGTTTCCATATGATTGATACTCATATTAACCATATTGTATATATTACAATATCTGCTGTCTGTATTTCCAGGTCAAGTATATCTTTAATCGGCCTTTTGAAAAGAGACAACATACACAAAGAAGGAACCTACGAATACCAGTTTGTTGATGATTCAAGAATTTCCCCTCACCAAAATGAAAATAACTTTAGCAGGTTACCTCCTCCAATATCTCCACCCTGTGTGATTGAAAAGATAATTAAAGAGGCAAAGATCAAAACATTAGTGAGTCATAATTAGAACATTCTACCGCCTTTTTAGCTCACCTGAGCACTTGTGCTCGGGTGAGCTTTTGTGATCGCCTTTTGTCCGTCGTGCGTCGTCAGTCGTCCGTCGTCAACAATTGCTTGTGAACACTCTAGAGGCCACAGTTTTGGTCCAATCTTCATGAAACTTGGTCAGGATGTTTGTCTACATGATATCTCGGATGAGTTCGAAATTGGGTCATGTTGGGTCAAAAACTAGGTCACCAGGTCAAATCTTAGAAAAACCTTGTGAACACTCTAGAGGCCACAGTTTTGGCCCAATCTTCATCAAACTTGGTCAGGATGTTTGTGTACATGATATATCTCGGATGAGTTTGAAATTGGGTCATGAGGGGTCAAAAAGTAGGTCACTAGGTCAAATCTTAGAAAAACCTTGTTAACACTCTAGAGGCAACAGTTTTGGCCCAGTCTTCATGAAATTTGGTCAGGATGTTCGTCTACATGATATCTTGGATGAGTTTAAAATTTTCACTTAGGGTTAACAACTAGGTCCGGAAATCTTAGAAAAACCTTGTGAACACTTTAGAGATTACAGTTTTAGACTAACCTTAATGTAACTTGGTCAGAATGTTTATTTACATCAAATCTCGGATGAATTCAAATCTGGGCAACATAGGGTCAAAAAGTAGGTCACCAGGACAAATTTAGAAAAACACTTTAGATGCCAGATTTTTTGTCATTTTGCCTAACACAGCCATCTTAATCAGGTGAGCGACACAGGGCCATCTTGGCCCTCTTGTTATAATTTACATATATACGCTAAAACATCGGCCTGAAGTCATTGCATTTCATTAAATATTGCTATGATACAATCCTTAAATTTCAGCACATGAAGATAATTATTATGTCTTCCGTAACTAAAAAGCATATTTCTAAATTAGGTGAAATACTGGGTAATGGATTATTTTTGTTTCAACTTGTTATTTTTTTTAAGACTGTTAGAATGGGCAATTAACAAACTATTAGGAAACAAACGTTTGCTTCAAAAGGGACATAACACTTTCTCAAAATAATACTTGAGAAATAACTCATCCCATTCACGTATAATTCATTATGTTTGATCAAGAGTTTATTTTTTACAACATAATTTGATATATATTTCAGGTGAACGTCAAAGGAAAAGTGACTTTCAAGGACTTGGTGAGACAAAGGCGAGATTCCCTAAATGACTTGTTAGATTATTGCGACATAAGTATCGAAGATTCTACTGCTAAAATTTCCATGACCCTTTATGATGAAAAATGTTCAATGGTCCAAGTTGGAAGACGGTACATCTTTAACAAAGTACGGGTGAAATTCTGGGACAAAAAGAAGCTGGCATCAATTATTGACACAACAATACATGAATGTACAAATGAGGAAGAGTAAAAATGATACTGAATATTGCAGACGTAACGATAGTCCATTAGAAATTTCCATTTGTTCTGACTGCATAGTGCAGGAAGCACAAATAGATTTAGATCGAAAGGAGAATGTACGTGAGATGAATGCTGCGGAGAGTGTACATTATCTCCCTGTGAAAAGAACATGCTTTGTAAGGAGTTGCAGCAAAGCAGAGATGGCTGCATGTTTCAAATGAAGTATTTCTCTTCATATTTATAGGACACAATTGCAACTTCTGAAACATTTCTAAGATTTAATTGTTTATGGCACAATACTGCCATTCGCTTTGATCAAAAGAAACCACATAATCCTGTTTACAGCAATTTGAATGATGTCAGAGTAATGCAAGTAGAACCATCCATATGTGTGGATACACGTTTCTTTTATAAATAAAAAGTAAATTAAGGAATTGTGATAAGGGGTTCTTTATCAAAATGTAAAATGAAATCAATGTATGATAAATGAAGTTGATTCCTTGAAAAATGAGGACCCTATGGTTGACTATTTTCCTTAAATGCTCTATGTAGAAAAATTCAGAATTCTTCTTCTATGAATTCAATTTCATTTAGCACAAATGGTTACATTATGGCTGTCTACCGTAATTGCTAAATAAAGTTGATCCGTTGAAGATTGATGTCTGTATCCTACAAAGTATTTTTTTTTCGGACATGATAAGATGACAAACGTCTTTCTCTAGAGTGCTTGATTTTTTTTATCACCATATATTGAATTTGTTGATACTATTGTAATGTAACATTTTAATAATTTCATAATAGATAGACATGCCCGAAATATAGAGGATATGAAGCGTATACGAATACATAGAGAATATGTTTGTTTATGGATATGTGGATATGGAGTACATCTCTTCGATAAGTGATACATTTAAATATTTTCAGTCAAGCTACGCGCTCGAGATATAGTCCATATGTACTCTAAACAAACACATTTTCTTTTTATTTTATATTAACTGCTGCTACATACTTTATAAGAAAAACAGTAGTTCCGGCAGATCTATATTACTCACAATGTGGGATATGGATTATATGTTACTGACAAGAACAAACAATTTCATCAGTCAGCCTAAATAAAGCTGTCCTTTAATATGTATGAGTATGTGCGACATTGACCAGATGCGGTCGAAGCATAGGCTTTGCATATTACCTTTTTATTTGAGAATCATACCAATAAGACATCATTTCATTAAAACATTTAAGCCTTGAAGCGAAATTAGAACAGGAACATATACTAGAATATATATTCCAAGTTATTTTGACACTAGGCAGGGATGAATCCGCACCGATACGACGACAGCGTCAAGCAACAGATTTTCCAAATATGCGTTTCGCAAGTTGATGTATGTTGACCTTTTCTCGTGATTCATGATTTGTGTCACTTCTGTAAGAGGTGACACATAGGGATCTCTTTTCCGTCGTCTGTCCGTCAAACTTGTTCCGTCACGCTTCAGCAGGTGACACGTGTGTTCCAAAGAACACTCTTGTTATGAAAACGAAAACAACTGCATTCGAACTTCGGTAAATACTGTTTAGATATTTTAGCCAGGCAAAATGTAAAAAAAAAAATGTGATGCATTTGTAAATATATCGATTTTGCATATCAACATTGAAATGGGAAGAGATTCCGTGCTACACCAAACACCGGCATAGATCCGATATTTAACAGGAACGGAGGGAATAATTGATTGTTGAAATTTGACATCGTTCTTACGAGTGACGGTTATGAGTCTGTAATATCTGTAAAAAAAATTCTTACATGGGTCAACTCAATTTTGTGTTAATAAATATACATCTACACAGATGTGACTCTATTCTTAAGTTTACACCGAAATAAAGGGATTGGACTTAACACATAACATAACATTAAGATCATTGAATGTCCGTCGTCGTCCACAATAACACTCTAGCAGTTCAGTTTCTTAAGCATTTATCTAGCTTCTTCATTTCTTCAAATCAGCAATCATTTTCAAACTTCATGACAAATTACAAAGCAGTATCATGTTCGATTATGGCTGATATCGACCAATTGTGTCAGGTGTTATGCCCCTTTATATATAAATATTTGCCAAATTTCACATTGTTTACTCTCTAGCATCTTCATTACCGAAGCAATCATCTTCTAACTTCATGACAATGGTAATAGCCATTATGTCTCAGCCAGGTTTGATTATGGCTATTATAGGCCAATTAGATCAGGAGTTATGGGCCTTGAAATATGAAAAATGCCAGACGTTACTTAAGAATATGTAGTTATAATAAAGCAATCATCAGTTAACTTCTACACAATTATAATGGCACAAATATCTCAGTTGAGTTCGATTATGGCTAATATTTGACCAATAGCGCTACATTTTAGGCCTTGAAATAAATGAACATCACACATAGTTGCCCTTTCTACACTCTTACATCTTACTTTCTTAAGAAGTGCCAGCAATGAAAGCATATTTCTCAGGTGAGCTCCTTGTCCCTCTTGTTTCTATTACATTATTGCAGATGGGATAAATTAACAGAACAAACTCAACTATTGATATTAATATTTTATTTTTGTGTGGCATAATTTTGGCCATGGCTTCAATTTAGACATCAAAGAACAAAATAAAGGCATTTGAAAAAACAACAACAAAAAAAACCCCAGTGAACTCTTGTTCACTAGTCAAGTAATAGATCAAATTGTCTCATATGTATGGCTCAAATTATTGTACATTTATTATGTAAACAATGCTGTGCACAAGATTCTGCAAACTAATTTAAAATTCTTAAAGGTATGACTAGAATTATGAAGAAATATGACAACTGGTGTGTGCGCAAGAGCTGTTGAGCCAATCCGCAAAATACTGAAGCCATGACGATGGGTTTGGTGTGATGAAATCCTTTCTAAGACGGTATCATCCAGGAGGAACACATGAAGAGAGAAACCAAAACAGAAACAGCAAAACCCAACCAGACAAGCAAAATCTAAAACAATACAACTACAACTGTTCATTATGCATAAAACAACAAAAGTGGGTTTGGATGGGAGGGTTATTAGCAAAATTGATAAGATCGTAAAGAAATTAAACAGATTTCAGATCCCCAGTTTACCATTAAGTCACAAATAAATGATATTGAGAGCCGGAAAGATAAAAAAAACGGTTCAGTGTTAGATTAACACGACTAAAATAATAACTTTCACTTCCATGGGGAACAAGGGTACCATAAACGATGTATCTCCACTTCAAAAAAAGAATTTGTGTCGATAAACGACAAATTCCAATACTGCAGATGGGATAAATAAAAACAAAACTTAATCTCAGTAAATTATTATTCTTAATATTATACCTTTTTGTGGCATAATTTTGGCCATGACTTCAATTTACACATCATAAGAACAAAATAAAGGCATTTGAAAAACCAGTAAACTCAGGGAACAGAAGTTCACGAGTCAAGTAATAGATCAAATTGTCTCGTATGTATGGCTCAAGATTTGATATATATGATGTCAACACTGCTATGCGCGCAAGTTTCTGTCAAATGCCGCGAATGACCTATCCGTCGTCTGTTTTCCCGTCTGATTACTAAATTACTTAATTTACTGTCATCTGCTTTATTCTGAGCGTTGTTGGTTCGAATCCCAATAAGGTCAATTTCATTCCGCACCACTCATCAGATTTCATTTTTTTTATAGTTTTATAGCTCTTTGATGAATATAGGTTCATTTACAATGTTAAATGTTAGGTACCTGCTTCACTTACTGATTATTAAAATTTAAACGCCGTGAAAAAAAAGTTATTATTTTTACATGTTTATCCAAAAATAAAATGTTGCTGATTTTAAAGTACAGTAAATTATGTAATGGTTAACTATGTTCATAAACATTGTTAGAAAAAAAACACATTTTGATTGTGAGTAAATAAAAAATACATAAAAAATGAAAAATATAACAAATTTGAAACTACTTCTCAGTCCTGTTTCTGTATTATACATATAATTTTTTAGCTTGTTGTTGGTACATTGTAAATGTTTTACACATTTCAAAATAAGAAAACGTATTTTTGTACTTTTAGTCATTTCTATTCGGCGCCAAGCTGGACATAGCAGTTGAAATAATAAGTTATAGCAGGAAAAAATCATTGAAACTCATTAAAACTTCCATTGAATGTCTCTAAATGCTTTCAGTATATACATTTTTTTTATTCTTTTTATCATGCAACAGAGGCACGGAACCTTAACCTCCATAATCTAAATCTACTTCATCGGAGTATTGTCGCTAGCTTGTATTGTTGGCTTTCTAACAAACTATACTCCTCGCACCGGTTGCGTCGTGCTACGGTACATTAACCATTGTCTAGTGGTGTGTTGTGGCAGTAAAACACTCATTATTTTTATGGAATATTCTAATTTTAACAGCATTATGAATGCTTTAAAATGAAATAAAACTTAACTGATATGGAATACTCTTTATTTAAAACGAAAGTGAAACAACAACAAAAAACGTCCTTGATTAACCGGATTTGCTCGGGGTGGCAGTGGTTACTGCACGGATCAAGGGAGATAACTGTTGCGGGGAGTTTGATAATACACGCTCTCGTACTTCTGCTCAATCACGCAAAATAGTGTACCATTTGCTTAGTCCTACTGTCCATTGGTATTGTTTCGTGATGAATTTAAGTTATGCTTTTACACATCCATTCTGTTATTGCTTTTAGTGTGATGCCCTTATAAACTGTAATGCAATTACATATCACGTGACTTCACCCGCGAGCAAGCTCAACGATTTCTCAACGAAGTGAATGCAACGCTTTATTCCATTATGCGACAATGGGCATATAGCGTTACACATGTCCGTGTGTGTGTTAGTCTTTGTGGTGGTGTATCAATGTGTGCTTGTCCGAGCTGTTACTTTGTTGTGAATGGAATGACTTGGCACACGTGATCCCAAAGACAACACGATGGGTAAGTTCATATGGAAGCTCCAGTGTTTTGTAGATTTACCAAGGATTCATCTGTACAATCACGGGTTTAACACTTATCATAAAGCTGAACTCCACTAAAACCCATTACTTGTTCCAATGTATTACATGCTGTGCAAAATGAGCAGAGTAAAATCTTTTTTTACATATGAAAGTCTGTGATTGGCTGTTATATTACAGGTTGGAGAATGCGTTAATAATGTAATAGCCAACCCCAGTCCAGAGCTTTGAGAACAACATCCAAGTCTCAAGCTTCAAGCTCTGACATTTGATGGGTTTGAATTTAAATAGAATTAAATGCTAATACCGGTAAAATGTATAAAATACATTCTGTACATTAAAATGCTGATGCTTTTTTACTACAATGCATTCAAATAATAGTTGTGTGTGACGAATGGACATTTTGTACATGCCAGCATTTCACTTTTGACTTTCTACCTCAATATAATTCAGTAAGCTGACACAAGTAATAGCTTAAAAAGGCAAACATCTCGAACTAGATAACCCATAGCTTGGCGTCACTGTCAATTGACGCATCTCTAACTGAATTAAATGTTTATTGTTTTGAGGTAATTTACTGCAATTACAACTGATTTACTCAATGATGATATTGCACTGTGGCTTGTCTTGTATGCAGCTTATGTATGACAGACTTGTTTAGCTCCTAAGATTTTAAATCTAATCATTCAATAATATGTTTGCGTTATAGTGTTTTTAACATTTAACCATATAACAATATTATTTAGCAGAAAAAAATCTTTAATTTAGTTTAATTATATATATTTTTATGATTTTGACTTCAGTTGTATATCAAAGGGATGGTCAGAGGAATGAACCGGATACGGAAGACAGCAGTGGTTTGGAGTCTGATGATGATAATATAGGTTGCTATTTGATTTTGATTAATGATATGCAAATATTACAAAATCTGCAAACTTCAAAACAAACAAATTATAACGTATATATTAAATTTATACAGAACAGAAGAAAATTTAATGATAGATTCAAGCTGATTTATTTCTGAATTCTAATTATTGTTCAATGCATAATATGCTTAAGAATATGATTAAAAAGTGCATTACATCTGTACATCCTCCTCGACAGAAAACAGTCATTTTGATGTTTGTTCCCTTTTCGTGGCCAGTGTATTGTTTTTCACGTCCGTGTGTATTTAAAGCTTTCTTAAATTCACGGGAAGACTTGATGCTACTGATAATTTGTCTTGCCTATGAATAAGTTTTACCTTGAAATTGGAAGCAACATTGTAAGGGACTGAAGAATCGCTAATTACTTTAGGATATCAGTGTCATTTTCTCAATGCCAAGGTCAAAAGCCTTTTCTATATGTATGCTATTCAGAAAATTTATAAATAAAAATACATTGTAACGAAATTGTTTTCTGCACACAAAAGTATTTACATGTTTACAAAATTAATTATCAGAGGCAGCGGATGCGAGTACGTGGTCAGGCCTGGGGCTTCGGCCCTATCAGTATGAACTGGCAGAAAATGCCCTTCAGGGAAGGAACACTATTGTTTGCTCTGGGACGGGCTCCGGTAAAACGTGGGTGGCGCTGTACATCGTGGAGCAGCATTTCAAACGAACAACAAACGGTATCAAAATTATGAGAAAATAACTAACCTGGGATCCATTTCACTAATTTTCGTACGAATTCGTAAATTTTCAGATGAAAAATAGTTTTATTCTGGCGATGTTTAAATCACATGCACAATGCAATGGATTAAATAACCGCTATTTATATTTTATTGTGGACATAAAGAAGTACCAACAATATAGAACAACATACTTACGACTAAGATAAACTTTGTTCCTACTGCAGTCTAGTGAAAACACGTCGTAGTTCACAAAACTTTTCAATTTGAGACCACTAGCTCATCTGCAATTTTAGAGTTTATGAAATTCTCAAGTACAGAGGTTTTGTTAAATTAGGAAATATTTAGAGGGGATTGTTTATTGTCTTGTGTACAAACACAACTCGTACTCTTCTTCAGTTTATATTTTTTCATGGTCTTATTGTGGAATCGTAGAATTGTACTTATCTTTTCTACGAGAAAACAATACGAGAAATATATCGATTGAATCGTTTGCTTTAAGGTTATTGTCATAAGATAAATGCACGGATTTCCGAAGATAATTAATTTATTTTATAAGTAAGATTTTTAGGTGGTCTTGAGAACCATTTAAAGTGCATATGAGTTAAACAATTTATTTACACTTCAATATTTTATCCTTCCTCTTTATATTATTATATTTTATTATTATCATGATCTATATGTCATATCATTTATAATTTATATTAATTGTTTGAACATTTAAGCTCCCCAAAAGGCAAAAAAGGCAGTATTCATGGCAAGAACTGGGGCTCTCGTCAAGCAGCAAGCTGACAGATTTAAGAAGTATTTACAGGACTTAAAGGTAAAACACATTCCTTAATTGGGAAAAAAACAGAACAGTACTATACGTGCCGCTTTAGAAAGACTTTCAAACTTGTTCAAATTGCACATTCAACTTTTATTTCCAAGTATCTGTTTTTAGTTCACCTGAGCAAAGCTCAGGGTGAGCTATTGTGATCCCGTGAGTGTCCGTCGTCCGTATGTGCGGTGTGCGTCGAGCGGCGTCAACAATTTTATTTTTTACACTCTATCACCTGTATTTCTTTAGCAATCATCTTCAAACTGTAAAACAATGTTTATGGCCATAATGTCTCGATTGAGTTCGATTATGACTGATATCGGACAATCAAGTCAGGAGTTATGCCCCTTTTGATATTAAAAAATGCCAGATTTCATGTTGTTTACACTCTAGCATCTTCATCTTTTAAGCAATCATCTTCAGACTTTATGGCAATGCTTATGACCATAATGTCGCGATTGAGTTCGATTATGGCTGAGATGGGTCAATACGGTCAGGAGTTAAGCCCTTTTAATATTCAAAAAATGCCAGATTTCACGTTGTTTACACCCTAGCATCTTCATCTTTTGAGCAATCATCTTCAAACTTCATGGCAATGCTTATGACCATATGTATGCATTGAGTTGGAATATGGCTGAGATGGATCAATTAGGTCAGAGTAAAGCCCCTTTTAATATAAAAAAATGCCATATTTCACATTGTTGACACTCTAGCTTCTTCATATTTTGAGCAATCATCGTCAAACTTTAAGACAATGTTTATGACCATAATGTCTTGATTGAGTTAGATTATGGATGAGATCAGTCAATTAGGTCAGGAGTTATGCTCCTTTTAATACAAAAAAAGCAAGATTTCACTTTGTTTACTTTCTACCATCTTCATTTTTTAAACAATCTTTTTTAAACTTTAAGACAATGTTTATGCCCATAATCTTGCAATCGGGTTCAATTATAACTGATAGTGACTAGTTAATTTAGGAGTTATGCCCTTTTCACCAAAATACAAGCCAGATTTCTTTTTGTTTACATTCTAGCATCTTTATTTCTTAAGCAATCATCTTTCTCAGGTGAGCGATCAAGGGCCATCTTGGCCCTCTTGTATTTAACATTTAGTTAAAATTGTCAATGAGTATGATTTTAGGCCAAAGCTTTAGAATACTTAGCTATCATTTATAAGGCGAATCTAATAAAGAAACCATAAAACACTATCCGAACTTTCTTAATGTTTTAGTCTAAACTGGTGACCGGCGAAGACGAAGACTCGAAAAAGATTGGCCTGTTTCTTCCTGATTATGACGTCATTTTTCTGACTCCGCAAATTCTTATCAATAGCCTGGAAAATGGAAGTGTTGCCAGCTTAAGAGAGTTCTCTCTTCTCATTCTTGATGAATGCCATCACACCAAAAAGGACGAACCTTACAACAATTTAATGCGAAAATATCTGGTGGAAAAGAGAGAGAAGAATGGGCTCGACCTGCCGCAGGTAATTATCATTTGAATACAGCAAACGCATGGATTATAGGCGATTATATGCAAGTCAAGAGTCAATTGACAGTTTGTGCAATATCTAAAATGATTTTATATGAAAGTTATTTTTATACGAAAAAGTGATTGATTCATATGTTGATTTTATAGCATATGGCAACTGTAATGCCTTATATGTACATTCTTGCAAACAAAACAAGACGGCAATGAAGAATATCTGCAGAGAAATTCTGTATCAAAAGTTGTTAGTTTGCTATTAAGGATCATTCAATTTTACTGAATAACTTGGTCTTAATAATTTTATCAGAACATAAGGCTTGTATCCGATAATGCATATGATTATTTTCAAATTCCACTAGAGGTAATTTGCTTTCTTTTGCTCAGATCGTTGGGCTTACAGCTTCAATCGGTGTCGGGAAAAGTAACAGTGACGTTGAAGCCTGTGAATATATCATGCAGATGTGCGCCAGACTCGACGTGCGAGTGATATCCACTGTGGAGAAGAACAAAGAAGCACTGAAGAAACATACGGCTGAAACATCTGAAGGTTAATCAGCTGATTCTCATTACCAATATGCTACCTTAAAGAAACACTTTTGTTGTTTTGGACTTCCTTGGCTACAATAGTATTCCTCTCACATTGCGACGAAGATATAAAGAACTGAAACGTCTTCAGTTAAGGAAATCGGGGACACGATATGCCAAACAAGAAAATATGGAATTACGGGAAATTATCAAATTAATTTTGCAACTATAGTGTACATATTTAACACAATGATTTAAACCCTTAATGTTGGTTTAAAATGCCCGTGTATCAGAAGCTTGTGCATTTGATCCACCTCTGGGGTCAGGATTTTTTATCACCTTCCCAGGCGTAATGTTCTGGTCATTCTGGGAACCGTTGAAAGGGATTAGTTGAAAGTACTTGTTTTAAAAATCGAGGTAAAATAAATAAATTTAAAGAAATCGTAAGCAAAGACCAATTAAATATAGATTGGCAACTAGTCTTAATCTCACAAAAGCACGCGTCATATTGCCCAATTCCTGCAAAGTCGCGTTTTTAAATATCTCCTCTATTGAAAATATTTGAAAGAAAATCAATGTCTTACAACAGATCAAAATGATACCTTAATTATCGAAATAAGTCGGGTAATAGATAAGTTCTAGGCAAACTGAAAAAGTACTTTCATGAGAAAAACTATTGTTTTTTTCATTTTGCTTTTCCGCTACACTTTTTGAATGTAAATACTGATTTAAAAGCAATTAAAATTAAATTTAAACAATTTCTTGTATTGGGAAATGAATATTTTATAATACTTATTGTTATATTTTCCTGTGTTATTTTTCCAAACTGTTTTAAAAGTTTGCGAGATTCAATGATCTGCTGTGTGCCGAAACACAATATTCCACTGGCCTTTGAAAGAGTTTCCTATCTCTGTTAATAGGTCTTTGGTTATAAGTGAGTGTTAAACCACTGTAAAACTTTATGCATCAACTGAATGGCGATATTTTTGTGAATTGTAACAGACTCTAGAAAACTCGTGTCTTTCTTTCAATGAGTGTCACGGAGTACATTATCTGGTTATTGCTTTATTTTAGAAATTGTTACAATGGCGGTCAGAAAAGAAGATCCGTGTAAGGATATACTTATGGAAGCTATTGAAGAAGTTGAGCTTAAGTTAGAAGGTTTGTACGTTAAACAATATTTGCATATTTTCTTTATTTATTATTTCAAATATGACGTCTGCTAAAATGATGATATTTGACTTACTTGAATTCTAAAATAGACTTTTTTTGTCTCATTGTAGTTTTTTTCACTTGAACATGATTAGGTCGTTAATATGAGACGTTTTACTATTTTCTTTCCATTAGTAAGAACATTCTTTCTCAAAGTTGATAAAATGTCTCAAAGATGTCCTTAGTTCAGACATATGGCATACGCCTTGAAAGGACATACAAAAATAATTCTGGAAGTTTGATGTAAAGTCTTCGGTGCATAAATGTGTTCTATTTGACCTTGAGATAGTGTGTATTATTCTTGATGTGTTCATGGATATCTTTTTTTTTATTACATACAGATTTGAGTCTTCTTCAGCCGTCCATGATAGACCTTCTGTGCAACAAGATCAATGACAAAGAATCCCAAGAATATCAGAAATGGACTGTGGATGCAATGAAAACAGCTATCTACCATGTTGAGGAACCAGAACTTGCAAGGGATATTCGATCGTGTGCCATGTATCTTAATGTAAGTCTAGATACAGCCATATCAAATAAGAACTTAAATGTAGATGATCGATAAAATATCATTTGTGGCGTTAAACACCATTGAATTAATGTCTCGATTCACTAAGAGCTATCATTGCAAACGATGTTCGCCTGCATCTATTACATATTGGCATGTCTTGTCAAGAAACCTCGACTTTATAGACATAATCTCTAAAATTGAACGTCCTGAAATACTGTTCTGTATTTACTTAACACAGGTTTACAACGCTGCTCTTGAGGTAAATTCATTGTTACAAAAGAGAGATGTTGCAGAATACCTCGGTAATCGACACAAAAATGAAACCAAGAATAAAATGTCTGATCTTGAAAAAGAAATCCATTCTTCTTTACATGGTACGGATTTACTCTTTATAAAAGCTGTTCGTGTATGTGACATATGGGGAATTAACATTTTTCATAAATTTAGTTTTGTTTATACAGTGTTTCTTTTTTAATTGAAAGAATAAATAGATAGGTATAACAAATAATATCAAGACAATGGGTAAATGAGGCGATATTTACCAACGTTACCGTTTTACATGTTTGGGTTTTTATATTTATCATTGTAGCAATAATTAATCACTTATTTTTATACAAAGAAATGTTAAGTGGTACTGGAATAGCTCCCTTATTTGGCACACAGCATATAAGGGTAGTTCCAGGATTAGTTTGCCCGGTGTCATGATAATGTACCTGGATGTGGTATCATGCCACATGTCTACGGCGTGATACTGCATTGTGGCAGCACTATATATGAATCAAGTTTACATAGCCTCCAGATGACAGGAATACAGTCGATGGGGCGTTACACCCAACAAACAAACGCAATTTCCTGGACAATTACATCGTTTAACATCAAATTTCCTTGACATCGAACCACTCCTATATTCAGAGTACTAAACAGTACATTCTAAACGATTAAGATATGTCGTTGCAAGTTGTCGAACTCGGCACATGGAACTACAGTCTCATGTAAGTCAAATGGCAGAGGTTAATGACATAATGTTACACATAATCCTTTTTATAACTCATATAGGATAATTTGATCACAAGGAAAGCCTTATTAGACCAAAGTCGTAACACCTATTACAAATGTGATCACATGTACAAAGGTGTTACAAATATTTAACGGAAATCAAATACATTTAAAGGATTTTGTTATAAAAGTGATTTGTTCTGAATGAGATCTAACAAAGCCTTTTTTGTGACGTTTTTTAAATGTTATTTTTTTTAATTATTGTTTTTTCTTGTATTTCGTGATAACAACTGTTACTATATTATTTTTAGATGTTCAGCGCAAAATAATCAGACTTAATTACACAAATCCGAATTTGAATTTTGTCCGTGAAACGCTGTACAAAATGCTACAAGAGAAGGGAGAGGAATCACGTGCAATGGTTTTTGTGAAGGCAAGGGCAACCTGCAGGTCTTTGGCAAAATTCCTAGACGCAAGCTTTCAAGAAGATAGTATAAAAGCTCTACCCTTGTATGGCAAAGAAACAAGGGGTTCTGATGAAGGTAGTTTTGAAACCTAATGCAATCTTAAAACTTGTAAGCCGTTTCTTCACCAAATATCAGTTCAAACTAGTTAATTATTTCAGATATCTGTTCAACAAAAATGACGTGTAGTAAATTAATCATCCAAATAAAGAAAGCATTTTTAAGTTTTAAATGCAATAATTTTCATTTGAAGTAATATTTCAGAATTAAGGTTATGTATTCCAACTTAATTTTAACATTTATCATATAATTGAAAAACTAATATCATAACATTATGAGATTCAAAAGCATGCTTTAACAATAAATTAATTATATTTTCTTTTATATAATCAGGTATGACAGAAGCTAAACAAAATGAAGCAATTGAAATGTTCCGTCAAGGCGTGATCAAAGTTCTTGTTGCAACATCAATTGGATCCGAGGGTCTGGATATTCCTGACTGTAACATTGTACTGAGTTACAACTATAGCGGGAACGAGGTCACCAAAATACAAATGAAAGGTAGACATTAATAGTGTTTGTGTGTGTTATCACAAACATAACTAAGATATAGATAAACTATTTTCTTATCCTCCAACCGGCTACAAAAATTCGAGGTAGCATATAGTAGACATCTTGTCCGTCTGTCTGTTTGTATGTCCGTCTGTCCAGTTTGTCCAGGGTATAACTCAAAAAGTCAATGCCGGGATTTACTTTGAACTTCATACAATGATGGAGGACATTGAGCGTAAGTGCGGTACACAAAACCCATAACTATATCTAGCCCGGCTTTTGGTTAGCTCTTCTTGGTACTTTTTGTACGTGGTTTAGTTAACATAGCTTATGGTAATATATTTTTTTCAATGAATAACTTTAAGATAAGTAAACTAGTAAAATATCATCTGAATAAAGCTTCATTATACCCCTACCAAAACATTCAAATCCAATTATCATGAAATATTCTTGTGTCATTAACATAGAAAGAAAAGAAAACATAACATGATATAAAAAGGCCATTTAAAACACTCATAACACAATAAAATATTGCTTAATCATATCTGATGTTTGACTCCTGATTTAATATTGCTGCAAAGATTCTATATCAAATTTAACACTATGTTGTATAAGTCAATAAAATGTATTATGATTAACTTAATAATACAAAGTTATTTTGAAATTAATAAACATGCAGGCAACTTTTTTTCTCATTACACAACATACGATTGATTAAATATTTTTGTATCATTTAACACATAACCTAACACGTGTACATATATGATAAGTATAGCTTTAACAAGGGCAGTATATTTTAACTATTACGAAGTGTAAGCTCGCCTAGGCATGTGTGATCACTCTTCACCCGGTCTCAATAATTTACATACCACGGTAGCCACAATGACTTTATTTTAAAATCGTTAAAAGAATCTCCCCTGAAAGTAATGGTAAAATTAAAATTACAAATGGCACAATTGTTCTAACTGTAGAAATGTTGATCCCTTAATAAATGGAGGTTACTTATGCAAAGGAGATAACATGTTTGACAGTAATTGCTCCCCCGGTAGGTACTACACATTTATTTAGTTTGCATTAATGATCACATCATGACAATCTACAAAAATGCCTAAAGAAAGTCTGCCCTTGAAAATAAGGTTCCAGTTTTAAACTAGTCGGCTAGTTTCCTTCGAAAATTTAAATAAAAATCTATATATATTCTGTTCAGAAACAAGGTTTGACTTTAATTTTGCAATGACCCTGTGCCATCAATGTGATCCCATGAAAAATGAAACAACCATGGGATCGACCGATTAATAATTTCTCTCCGAAATCAGTGGTCAGAATTGTATTCTAAATTCTCAAGCCTAGCTGATGTTGGCAGTTAAGATTTATCAAAGCTGATGTTAATCAAGTAAGGATGTACTGCCACTTCGATCCTCGTTTTTTTAAGCGATCCAGCTTTTGTTATAGGTCCTCTAACTTAGAGAGTGTACCTTTAAGAAGATAGGAGTATGTTTGTAAATTTGTTCATTTAATATCTCCATCTGGTATGTACATGTATATATTAATGTTTTTGAAGCTATGCACTTCACTTGTGCTATTTATTATATGCTATACATATATTTTCTTTCAGATATCAGTGTTCAATATATGGGCAATCTTACATTATGTTTTGGATGTTTTGAGTTTATCATTTAAAGATATATGCGTATATTTGGTCACTTTAACTTTGTCAAAAGATCAGTTTTTTTTATATACATGTATATATTGATTTTACAAAAAAAGCCACAAACACACACTCACATAGCTATATTTATATATAATTTCCGTCTGTAAAACTAAATGATTGTCATATATAATCCGCATGATCTGAAAGAAAATGTTAACTTGCAACTTCTTGAAGCCAATGGTTTGCATTGTATGTTCCAGGCCGAAGTAGGAAGAAGGGGGGTGCAAACATTATTTATGGTTCTGAAAGGATGGTTCAGCAGGAACAAATGAATGCTTACAAGGCTGCAATGATGCAGCGTGCTTTGAACATGTTCATAGTGCAACAAAGGCAAACGCCAAAGAACATCGAAAGAAAGATCGCATTGTTCCAAGAAGAGGAAAGACAGAAGTATAGATTTAAACAAGAGATAGAAAAGGCCAAACTGGCTCGGAAGAAGTCGGAAAATGACAAGAAAATTCTTTGCATAAGGTGTTCAGTCTTTTTATGCCACCTTTCTGATGTTCGAGTTTTGAACAAATCACAACATATCGTTATCGATAAGGAGTTTGAAGAGAAGATTGAATTAACACCTCACAGGTCACCGAAAAAGTATGATGGTATTCATAAGAAGTTCAAAATGCGATGTAAGAATTGTCCCAATGAACTGGGCATTGGTGCCGAGTGCAGAGGTCTTCCATGTAAAATTTTCAAGTTGACGTCTCTGAAATTTAAAGATTGCGACAGCGGACAAAAAGAAACATACACAAACTGGATAAACGTACCTTATGAAGTACCAGAAGTAAACGAAGAGGATCTGCATGCTTTACTTGGATAAAATGAACACGATAAAGAGAATTTTTATAAATTACCTGGATAGACTGATAATGATAAAGAGGATCTACATATATTACTGGGACTTAAAAAGAGGATCATGAGATAAACTGAACAGGATATGTATTCATTCTTTGGATGAACTGAATGTACAATGGAACGTTTTCATACTTAACTGACATGTATCCCCGAATTACATATTCAAAAGGGAGAAAGAAATTTAAAATCAGTTGATTGCCTTAAGCAGAAACGGAACTAACCCATTGTTTTATGTATATTCCTGGCACAAGTTATATTTACACAAATTTATTTTGTTTTGTTAGCTATATTTTTTTCTGATTTTGAGACGTGCACTCTGTGTCGTAAGTCATTAATATAGATATATGTATATGTAAAAATAGAATAACGAAAGCTAAGTCAAAGATAGTTACTGTATTCTCACGGTTCGTATGTAATATGTCTACTTCTTAAAACATATGACTTAAATACAGAGGCTAGATTCAAAAAAATATTTTTCATGATTGCATTATCATAGTATAGGGTTTTCGATCCTGTCAAGCCAACGCGTTTAAATACGAAATTCTATATTTGCACGATAATCTCGCGTGTTTTGTTTTACGTCAAAGGAAGAAAATAATAAATGAATGCAGTTTAACTGATTACACAGTTTATGTTCAAAATTGAAAACATTCACAGAATTTTCGTAGAAAGGAGTACAACTACAACTAAATCGTACGCCACGAAACTAGAAGCGATATTGTAGCCTCGGTGCGCTTGTACTTTCGAATAAGGGAAGTAACAACTGCACGGAGTTGTGTTTTGACGCCATTCGAAACTGATCGGTAACTTTCTGACTATTTTTATTTATAAAGGTCTGTATTCGGCCGGGTAGCTTATCTCTTGGTTTAGGTCTTTGTCCATAACATACCAAAACCCGGTAATATATTCCTTGTGCTTAGCGTTCAGCTCACTGGAGTAGTTTCTTAGGTGACCAGCCCAATATTAAAGGTAAAACGACTGTACGTAGAATCATGCTACTGATCATTGCTCTGAGGTACCACCATACCCGTCTCATGTAGGCAAGAGTCCCCAAGTCACTTTTACCTTAGATGGGACAAGCAAACAAATAGAAAACAGCAATAAACATGGGTGCGTTTTCCAATGTAATATCACTGGACAAAAATCGAACTCTGATAAAACGCCTACAAGCTTTTCATTTTAAAGTACACCGTAAACAAGAAAACGTGCGTGTAGGAGGTATTTCCTTATGTATCCCCTGAGTTAATGCAATAGTGAAATAAAAGGTAGAGTTACGTCATGTTCTCTTCTAAAGTTCATTATTTCAAATGCAGCGTTTGGTATTACCTTGAAACACTTACCAGTTTTCAGCGCCACAGAAGAAAGCCAAAGATTGTATGTATGTATGAGTACATATATAAGTGGTTAATGTCGTATGTTATAAGTACTAGTGCCATACCGTCTTTGTATTTATCGTCATATTCCCATTTGTCTATTACTCTTCAATGTATGACCTTTACATTATTTGCAATGGGTGTCAGGATATCAATTTGGTTACCACTCTTGTTTAGTATCAAATCAAACCGTGTTTGATACTGTGTTGATCACAAGGTGTTTAACAGATTTCGCGAAAGGCAGAAATATCTGTCAGACATTCGGTCTGACAAGTATGAAAGTTTTGTCAGACCGAAAGAAAATCTGTCAGACCGAAAACCAAATGAAAAAACCTAGTTCTTGTCTTTCTTCGTGTATATTTATTTGATATATATTGATATACATAGTTTAAGCCAATTAAACATTTAGAATCCAGGAATCAAGCAAGATAAGTTCATAACAAGCAAGAAAAGTTGTTTCCTCCTTATATTTACAGTTTGATTTCGCTGAAAAATTCATGCCAGTCATCTTGACTGAGGAGAAAACATTTTTTATCAAACCAAAAGGAAATCTGTCAGTCATGTCCGCCGGTCTGACACCTTTCGTGAAGTCTTTGTTTAAGAAAATTTATTCGGTTGCCCATTCCGACGAATGAGTTATCTCGTGGCACTCCGATATTCACCACATCAAGGACCGCTTAAACGACACTATCCTGTCATTTAGATGCTTCAAAGATTCTGTGCAATCGTTGCAAAAATAGATTTAACTTTAGATGATGTGTGCCATTTATCATATCAGTCCACTTTTTGTGACATGTAGTTTTCACAAAATGTTGCGCAAAGTTACTGTGGATATTTTTGTTGTTGCTTTTTAATATATATTGAATTATTGAAAATGTTCATTGTACTTCAACTGTTCCCTGTGGCTGTATAGTGAAAGCGTCCTGGTCTTTGGAGCGATTCCCGACCGCGATACAACAAAGTCTAAAAAGATGGAACTGTTAGATCCAAGACTGGTTGGCCCAATATCAGTATAATGTGATTGGGTATCGTATCATGTCCCATGTCTACAGCCTAATGCCGCAGTGTGGCTGGCTGCACTATATCTGTGGCTGAATCAACGCAAGCTGGGCAATATAAGAAAATAATCACCATTTATGAATATTTGATATTTAGATATTTCTTGTTTTATTATAATTTCTTGCACAATGCATTTTAATTAGATATTTAACTTATGTTTCATCAAACTTTTGATGCGTGATATCTGTTTGTTTCATTTGATTTGTTTCGTTCTAGTAAAGCACGTTTGTTTTTGTATATTGTGTTAATTATTCGTATTAATTTGAGGTGAAAATATACAAAACTCATTCTAATATTTACGGTTTCTTTTAAGATGGTTTTAGTGAGTGTCCGTTGCAAGTGGGATCGTGCCCTCATCGATAATCGATCAAAGATTTATCATGTTGTCAAAATTTCTTTTTATATCAAATTTCCTTATAATATGAAGACACATTTTCAAACTCTTTTAATTTTATACATTATCCTCCACGAATCTATCACAGTCAAAATCCGGTATCTGATGGTGTCTGATCGTATCTTGCATATAACCTTTTGCTACGCTCTACCACTCTCTTTAAACTGAAATCAATTAGTTAAAGGTAAGCTTTATAAGAACTTGCTAATCATAATAAGTACTTATGAGGTTCTCTTGAGTCTAACAGATTCACGCACAAATGAATATTAAAGATATCTATATCCAGACATGGCAACCGTAAATTATATCAGACATCAATCACGAATCTATACAAACACATAAAAAAACAACAGAATTGAAACAAGTAACTTTATTGACAAATAGTGTACTCACCGCTGTAAAATATTAATTTCATTTCTAACTCGTAATCATAGATATCCTATTGAAATATGTACCATCTATTGAACGTAAATGTGCAATTTGTAGAGAATTAGGAGATGAATATCATTACATATGTATATTTCCCTTTTAAAAAATACATACTTTAATATATAGATAGCTATACAATACAAAGGCCTAGTATGTTCAAATTTATAAACTTAGTAACAAGTGATAACATAAGGTACCTAGAAATTTTAAGCATAATGTGTGGAAAGTTTATGGAGTATTTCACAGAAATAAAACTTTAGAGTACAAATACATATAGATACAACACTTAAGCACACTCCACTATTTTCCCACTCCATCCATACGCATGCTCCTATTCTATAAAAGAGACATTTAAATTTCCAAGTTTAAGATAGGAAAAATGTACATAAGTTAAAACTTGATGGAAATTGTTGACTTTATGTTTAAATTTTGTATCTAGGTGTTTTTTAAGCATACTACACATTCATGTTGTTTATTTTCCGATTCTCTATATGATCCATTAGAATCCCACTACTTTAATAACATTCAATTGAAGATATCCCATGCTTAACTAATCTTAATATCTCCTGTTACATTCCTTATTCAGTCTGCTAAATTAAATCAAAGAAACCCGGTACCTTGCTTTGACCGAAAAACTGCCATTAAAAAGAATGAACAACCTTATATACTTAACGAAACTTGTAAGTACTCCGATTTCAAACTTGTAGAGAAGATATATTTTCCAAAACATATGCCCAGTGAATATCAAAATGTGCATTGGCTCAATCTGTTGTCTGCTTGAGTGATTTTGACGCATAATCAACTCTGTGAAACCAGTTTTCGTGGAAAGCTATAGAAAACCAAAAATCTGTTATTTTGAATACAACAAATACTATAGTCAAAACTTAAATCGGAGTATTTATAAGCTTCGTCTAGTATATATAATAAGAAGGTAGGTAACTTTTTTTCCATTGAAAACGTATATCCCGCCGTTACTCCTTTGAAAATTGGTAGATTTTTTTTTTAAAAAATGCCTTATTTTGTGTGGAAGGGGTGAACAAAGGCATACAAGTACAAAAAAAAAAGGAAAATAAACACTCTCTTACCTGAGAAATCGCCCTTAAGCAGTTCGTGAATTAAAATGCGCTTTTGGTCGGAATGGGTCCCGCCAATCTCCCCCATGTAAAACTATTGCAAATTTTAAAGCCATACTATCAGCATCTAATTGTATGATAGAAGTTCTATTAGGAACAGCTTCATGGCTTTGCACAGCTGGGTAAAACAGGATCTGTCTCTCTCTCTCTCTCTCTCTCTCTCTCTCTCTCTATTTATGTAGCACCAAATACCGTTTAAAAAATTGGTGACTTGTTCAACTTAAGATAAATATATTTTTGTCTGCCGGTGTTATTACCTCGTGATAATGTAGAAACCTGAAAATATTGCAGTTTCGGTTAGATTCCTATCGAACAACGATATTAACAACGAGTTACACAATACAAATAAAAACATTATATTGATCAAAAATTGATCGAAAGGGATAATACCCGGTACTTTCGATTTCATCCGATAAGGCAAAATAAACTATACTATTTTTTTCATTACTCATTAAATTATTTTTTCTCTTGTTTAAGTTCGATTACAGGAATCCCGGTATGTGGTGAGAGCTCATATTGTTAGGTCAGAACTGCAAGCAACGAAATGTGTATTGGAATGATGTTGATGTTTATGTCAGCTGCCGCTTTATCGATGGTTTCATTGTCAATGTTCATTCTTGCTGCTGTTTCTTTTCTTATTTTGGATTTCAGGCTTGATTGTTTGCATTCGTTGATATAGGTTGTAAGAATTTTTTCCCGACCGACGTAAAACTAATGTATTAAGAAATAAGTTGAAGTCCTTTACTTGAATGAATCAAAAACCGAAATGTAAACATTAACAGCCTTCCGTTTTGGGTGATTGATTGGAAAAAATAATCAATGTCTATCTCTTTTTTTTTTTTGTTTTGTGAATTTAACCACTGTTTGGAGTTAAAATACAGAATGATTATTATATCAGTCGGGCTTCGCCCTAGTGATATAACTGGCACCTGATCGAAA
>CM037790.1:11990579-12040579 GCA_021229015.1 Solen grandis | reverse complement strand
GCAAGAAAATTGGTACAAAAAGCACCAACGAGATATTTCCATTGACAAAGAAAATTTGTAAAAGACATGGTTGACATAATTAGTTACTACAGATGAAACAATTTACCTGCTTTTGCCTTATTTTTCTGCCAATTTTCTGTCTTTGTTGGACGGGCAACTCTGCCAGGAAACTCTGATCCAAAAGATCCATAATCTGTAATAGACAACAGATGTTAAAAATAAACAACTCCTAAATTAGATTTTAGTCTCCTAATCATGCCAATCATCTGTTTTCAAACATGTTATAATGATAGTATGCTTTGGAAACAGGGTATTTGATAAAGTCGAGATTTGTATAAGGTGTTTTATTTTGTTTTACTAAATAATGCTGTCAGAAAATATGCATACATGAGTTATTATAAACATATTCTATGAAAATAATGTGAAATATTGGAGTTTAAAATAAAGTAGAGCTATCACTAAAGGTGATGAATACCCCCCACACAGCCTTTGTTTACAATCAAGTGCCCAGCTATAAGAGGTAAGTCACAATGAATTGGTGTTTTCAATTGACATATTACACAAAACTATTTCACAACAATAGGAGGTAAGTCACATTTACTGAATTGATGAATTCAAGTGACAAATTATACAAGACTAAAAAAAAAAGGAATATCTTTTTATGTTCAGTGGCTGTCTTTAACAAAAAATTCTAACATTCATCAATTCAGTAAGGGCACCGTAAACAAATTTCAGTAAGGGAACCGTAAACAAATTAGTCTGAACAGCATGCACATGCAAAAATAAAATAAAATAAATAAATAAATAAATAAATAAATAAATAAATAAATAAATTAATTAATTAATTAATTAATTAATTAATTAATTAATTAATTAATTAATAAATAATAATAATAAAAAATAGATTTAAATGACTAGCTTATTTAAAATTGTATATGTAATAAAGTTCTAAGTTCATCAACAGATAAATGAGATGAGGAAAACTAGCTAAAGAAAGTAAATTAGTTATTGGGAAATAATGCAAAGAAAATCAGCAAAGGGCAATAACACAAAAGAAAATCAGTCAACTGTAACCATTTCGCAATATGCACATCTATGCTTGCTAGTGAAGCTTCCTATGAAATTTGATTGAAATCCATCTAGTAGTTATTGAAAAATAGCGTGGACAAAGAAAACTCCAAGAAATTCAACAAAGTGCCATAACTCAAAAGAAAATTAGTCAACCGTAACCATTTTATAATATGCACATCTGTGCTTGATATTGAAGCTCCTATGACGTTTGAAATCATCCAGAGTTATTGAGAATAGCATGGACAAAGAAAACTCCAGAAAATCAGATAAGGGCCATAACTCAAAAGAAAATCAGTCAATCGTAACCATTTCATAATATGCACATCTGTGCTTGATATTGAAGCTTCCTATGACGTTTGTTTGAAATCTATCCAGCAGTTATTGAGAAATAGCATGGACAAAGAAAACTCCAGAAAATCAGCAAAGGGCCATAACTCAAAAGAAAATCAGTCAACCGTAACCATTTCATAATATGAACATCTGTGCTTGATATTGAAGCTTCCTATGAAGTTTGAAATCCATCCAGTAGTTATTGAGAAATAGCATGGACAAAGAAAACTCCAGAAAAAACAGCAAAGGGCCATAATTCAAAAGAAATCATCAACCATAACAATTGCATAATATGAACATATATGCTCACCAGTGAAGCTTCCTATGACGTTTAATTGAAATCCATCCAGTAGTTATTGAGAAATAGCGTGGACAAAGAAAACTCCAGAAAATCAGCAAAGGGCCATAACTCAAAAGAAAGTCAATCAACCATAACAATTGCATAATATGAACATATATGCTCACCAGTGAAGCTTCCTATGAAGTTTGATTGAAATCCATCCAGTAGTTATTGAGAAATAGCGTGGACAAACAAACTACAGACAGACGGACCGACATGGTGACTCCTATATAACTACGTTTGTGGGGGGTATAATAAAATAACATTGCAGTGTGACTAAAACAAACAAGAAAGTCAGTAGAACTGACAGATGCTCCCCGAAGAACTTCATTGTTACAAATAAGACCTTGGTCAATGGGTGGGAGGATGTAGGAACTGGGTCAAGCCGAAGATATGCGCATCTCCTCTTTGTAATAAAGCTTCACATAAAGATTTGTTGAAATCAAGCTATTAGTTCCTGAGAAATAGCCCGGACAAAAATCATACTAGATATACCGTTTGCATAAAAGTCAAAGGACCATAACTCTGTGAAAAATTGAGGGACAAAGTTACCCCCATGATATGCAAATCTTCTCTTGGTAATAAAGCTTTCCATAAAGTTTCGTTGAATTCAAGCCATTATTTTCTGAGAAATAGCCCAGACAAGATTCATGCAATATGTACTATAGGGCGAAAAATCAAAGGGCCATAACTCTGTGAAAAATTGAGGAACCAGGTCACGCCGACGATATGCGTATCTACTCTTGGTAATTAAGCTTCCCATAAAGTTTGTTGAATTAAGCTTATTCCTGAAAAATAATCATGCAACATGAACTATAGGCTGAAAAGTCAAGGGTCCATAACTCTGTGAAAAATTGAGGAATCAGGTCACGCAGACGATATGCGTATCTACTCTTGGTAATAAAGCTTCCCATAAAGTTTTGTTGAATTCAAGCCATTAGTTCCTGACAAATAGCCCAGACAGAATCATGCAATATGTACTTTAGGCCGAAAAGTCAAGGGGCCATAACTCTTTGAAAAATTTAGGAACCGGGTCATGCTGAGGATATGCGCATCTCCTCTTGGTAATAAAGCTTCCCATAAAGTTTCGTTGAATTCAAGCCGTTAGTTCCTGAGAAATAGTCCGGACAAGGAAAGTGGGACGGACGGACAGACGAAGCGGCGACTATATGCGTCACCTTCGGTGAGCATAAAAAAGTTGTTTTTTTTGTTGTTGTTGTTTTCTGCTAGCATCTCAAAAAAATAAAAAACGAAATAGTGTTGGTAAGTTTTTCAATTTTTTTTCTTTGTTATCATAAACTTGTTGACTTTTTTTTCTTTTTTATTTTTCCTTTACTTTTTTTAAGAGGATGTGATAAAAAGTGTTTCAACCATGATATCCAAAATGCAATATTTTTTTAAACACCTTATTAGCATAATTATGACATTATGAAATATGCAGCTACCTTGATTAATTGTTAAACATTAAATGGCGAAATGCCTAAGATTGTGCAAATATTTAAACTCCCACTGCAACATGCCTTTTTATTAGCATTAAATTTAAACCTCTACTCATATATACAAGGGGTAAATTTATGCGTTTTGGAATATGCATTTATAATGCGTTTGAATACACCTCTGAGATTATGTCTGTACATGTAGTGATAATTCTAAGAACTGAGTCACCAGATTGCTGTTAAAAAGAAAAAAAAACAACCTGCACTCCGAGTGAACGCATTTCACATAAATGTACCACGGTTGGTTAAACGTAAACAGACTAGTGTCATGATCTAGGACGTAAATTTTAGGTTCCAAGACTTGTGAAATCCAATTATATGTATTTGATCTTGGAAGAAGCCATAATAAAGGGCAGGCAAGCGGAAAGGTCACCTGTCTATCCAGCTGATACCTAATTTATGTAAAAAATATGTATCAAATAACAAAGCTTTTAAAAACTGACAGCAAATCTTTTATAAAATTAAATCACCTTAATATATCTCAAAACCTTACACTATATCTCAGGTTGTTTACATAATTTTGGCAACGTAATTGTTTCTTCCTTTCCTATTACTCATACTGTGCAAGAAAATCTATCGACACTTAAATTTGAAATGAAGTGATCAGGAAAGGCCTGGGACCATGCACCATAGTCACAATAAAAATAAAAATGTCCTATTGTTTTTTGCAATGGATGCGTCCCTTTTTCGGTCTCACCCAAGACAGTCTGCTTAAGAAGCATAAATAAAAACACAGTCTGAGCCCAAAAGAGGGGAATAATATAACAAATCGTAGAGAGGGATAGACATTACTCATTTATCGAGGCACTGGTGTATCAACCAATCAGACCGAGTCTTTTTCGCGCAAGAATCCAAGAGGGATAGGAAGTATTATTGATGCATGTTGCCAGGAGTTCGATGGCATTTACATATGACAAATGTTTTTCTGCCTCCACAAGTCAGATACAGTGTACCTTTTATCCAGTTATATCTACTTGTAATGGCATTGTTACCTTGATGTTTATTATAGCCGATAGTTTTATTTTTTCTTGCAAGTCTCTTTCCAAAAGGTAAATGTATCTGAAGTACACAAAATTTGATGACCAAGCACTATTGTCTAAAATGAAACTAGGAAAATCATCTCACAACAATAAACATTTTATCTATTTATGGTTACAGCAATAATGATACAAAATTCACATTAGGTTAATTGCTTTTCATTGATTAATCAATTACGTTTTGCCTGATATTTTCAAAACTGACACAAGTGCATACATTACACGGTCTCTACATAGAATATATATCTCAATACATTCCGTTCCGTAAGTTTTACAGGTATAAAAACCCGTTCTGAATTGTGAAATATAAACTACCGGTATATAGAAATAGATATATTGTTACAGTGACAAATGTGGATTTTTATGTTAGATTGGCCATAATATGGTATCTAGACTATAGTCTTTTTCTTTTGTTTCTTTGGTGGTCATTATTTGTGATTATACATGTTGTTCTGCAACTTTATAATTCAAATATTAATTGGTCATTTAACATTTAAAAAAAAATAAAAAAAAATCAATTTTATAATGGTTTGAGTTTGTTGTTAATATTATGCACTTTAGACTTAGAATCACTTTAAAGTTGTAGTTATTTCATAAAATGTCACATTTGATTTTGAAAAAGTCACATTGATATTGCCTCATGAAGGGCCACTGTCCCATTGATGAAAATTCTTTCCCGATCACTGGACATGGATACAAACGATATATATCAGTAACAGTTTTCACTTCCTATTAGATAAGCGTATTTGCATAGAAGGTTTTCTGCTCCATTTCCCTGTGTAACGCTCCATCAAGACTAGTTATTTTGTGTTTATAGTCTCACAGCATGTTACTATTAGTCACTAATATCAGTATCTTGTTCAAAAGTAATGTTAGTACCGGGTAAGTCCATTTGCCAAACAACCTAAATCAATCTATTCTTAATCATAGTAATGTACCAGTCTTATAGTGGCCATGTGTAAGAATGTCCACCCTGTAGTCAGGAGTTTGTGAGTTCAATCCCCTGCTGTGACATATACCAAAGTCACTAAAATTGGTGCTGGAATAACATGCACTTTATGCTCAGCACAAAAGGGTAGTTCCAGGAATGGTTGGTCAAGCATCAGCATAATTCAATGTGAATGGTGGTGCAGGTATTATGCCAAATGTCTATACCACAATGAAACAATCAGGCAATGAAATAAGAGATAAATATAAACAGGTGAGACATTAAACTAAAGCAAACATCAGAGCAACAGATAAGCTGCATATTTGCGTAATTACGCAATTAAAATTTGCAAAAACCCAAATGAAATAAAAATCAATGCCTATCAATATGCAACTAAGTATTCCGATACCCAATTGCATTCAATTCTTGATTTATGTTTTGATGTGAAAACAGAAACAAAACAATCAAATTCCTTTGTCAATGAAATACTTAAGCTGTGTTACGATGAGCTGGGACATTTGTGTGGGTATTCTTGATGAAGTGTATTAATTGTTAAATATCACATTATTGACAGGTTTCCCAACTGTTGTTTACAGAACAGTTAGTGTTTTCCTCAAGCAAGGTTCAAGTGTACATAGGGGAGATATGTGATTAACATTGAATCCATAAACTATAGCGTTTTTAGCCTTGTAGTAAGTTTAGATGTAGGTTTTTCATGGAAATACACAATTCAGTTCTTCAATATTTTGATACCCAAAAGTGTTTTTCAATACCCAATTGATGGTAAAAATGAAAAATTCCCAATTATTGTTTGTGTCCTTGGATTTAATGTCCCACTAACAATAGTATTTAAGTCATTTAGACTTATAAAATCTGCCTCAATGTAATATCAAATTGTAGACAAAATTTACATGATACATGTACGGTACTCCATCCATTATCCTGATGCTGGGCCTCTATCCATATGTGATAAGAACGATATTGACAAAGTTTGTTCAAAATTATAGCACTTTGATAGATCACTTTTAATTCACTTATTTAACCCTTTCCCCCATAGAGGAAACCATGAAAAGACCTATGCGAACAGCATAAAACCAGATCAGCCTGCGAGTAACTCGCAGGCTGATCAGGTTTTATGCTGTTCGCTGCTCCTCAGTGGTCTGGAAATGAGGATTTTGTAATTAAATTTGGTAAGGTTTAACTGTGGTTTTCTGCAGATCAGGCTTTATGTGGTACCTATAGAGGGCGTCAAAAGGAGTATATATGAGGGAAAGGGTTAATGTGCTTATCAAGTCTGTCACTTTGTTAATTATGTGTTCATATAATTAAATTATATATTCAATCAGGGTCACTCTCTACATTATATATTCAATACATTAATTCATTAGTGACCACGTGATCATAACGAGTTATGATCATCCTTTCTGATGACAGACTGGGCTGGATCCAGTTCAGGTTTGCAGGGGCGCTATATTAAAAAAATGTAGGCATTGACAATGCAAGCAGCTTGCTACTTTGCCCGAGCCATGAGAAGGGTGTAGTTCTGGTTGGACTGGGGATCCAGGGTAATTTCCCCGCATTTTTTTTTTTAATTTAAAGGTGTGAAATAGTGCATTCTTTTGAATTTTTTGGGAGGGCTGTGAGTCTATATTTATGTATGGTCGGGATTTTAGGGATGCCCCCCCCCCCCCCACCTTAAATCCACCAGTGGACCCCTCTGAAACTCAACCATCCAGAGTTTTGAACTTTCTTAATTAATGATGTTTGTTTTGAATATACTGTATGAATGAAATGGGACTCTACACAATGCTAGATATTTCTGTTCAAGTTAGATGAGCAAACAATGATATTTACCACATCAACAATATGGTGCCGGTGGCACCACTTTCTGACCTTAATTATTTACAAATAAATACTGAAGAAAATGAAATAATTGTATACAAACACAAGTTTGGTGTCAACAGTACCTTTGTATTATTATTTATAGAATATATCCTGGTGTCAATCACGATCGTCTTCTTCAATTTCTACTTCCTAGATTTTCAGTTTAATTCAGAGCTAGATGGTACCATAAATCTATTCACCAACCTATATGTTTATGGTGGTACCGACCATAGACAATTTAACCTGACGTATCATGGTTTTTAAGTCTTTAGATACCGACACGTTTGCACCTCAAGTTAACACAAGCCTTCAGGATATAATCATACATAGCATTACCATATCAACACCAGCAGTTGTTTACCTACTGTGCTATACTGTACAATAGATAGTTTATTTAATAATGACATAGCTACAGGGCGATGTATACCTACTTTTTGCTGGAAATTGCATCGTCCACGGACAAGGCTGAATGCATGGTTAATAAAGCATTAATTAACAACATCATAAGATCTACAGCAGGTTCATTTGGAACATTCTCTCTATGGACATACTTTTCTGTACAGCTTATTTTCTGTTTAATCGCCCTTATTTTCGTGAAATTTGTTATTTCAATCTCTTCCTCCATATTTGTTACTTCCCGCCAAATGTGTACGTGCAGCTTCGCAGTTGAGCATGCGCAATGAAAATCTCCATATATCATAAACTAGATTATGTATCAGAGATGTGAATACCTTATAACCTTTAATGCAGCTTCGTGATTTTACTTGGAACTTGCTTTTTATGTATCCAGAACTGAATTAGGGTCAAAAAGGCCCAGTACCAGAAAGGCCCTTTACCGAAAAGGCCCAGTACCAGAAAGGCCTGGTCCAGAAAGGCCCGGACCGAAAAGGCCCAATTATTATTATAGTTTTTGTTAATTTATAAAAGTTTAAAGATCAAATTAACATAAAATTATTATTAATAAATGAGAATACACATGATTACGTAAGACATTCATCAGGATGAAATAAGTGGAAATCTTAAAAATCAAAACACCCCTCCTGCTTTCTCACTCGGGGCTTGGGACCCGACGAATATATAATACGCAATTACAGCCAACACCTCTTATAAACTAACCGTTTCATGTTTCTTTCATCAATAACGTTAAACAATAACAGAATATATATAATATATATATATATATATATATATATATATATATATATATATATTTGTCGGCATTAATTAAAGCAGATTAAAACCAATTAATAAATGCGCGAATCCCGTAACTAATCAGCCGCTTATTACAAACTGTTTAAATACTAATTAAAAAATTCGTTGGCTAATTATCGCGGTTTTCAATAAAGCGGCAAATTACAAACATAAACATTTTTTTTATTTAGGAATAAAACAAACCAACAAATAACTTAATAATTTTTATAAGGTATAATTACATCATTAATATCACTGGGCCTTTTTGACCCGATAAATCGGGCCTTTCTGGTACACTTTGAAAGTGGGCCTTTCTGGACCGGGCCGATTCGGTATGGGCCTTTCTGGTAGTGGGCCTTTCTGACCCGACACCTCCAGAACTCCATATTATACAGAAATGTGCCAAATTTGCTCGTAGAATTATTTTTCCGCAAGGACCACCAGGCTCTCTGACCTTTATCTTCATACATATGTTAAAACTTTTAAAAATGCTGGATTTCAATATTTTATCGATCTTGAGCACCTTTCCCGTTTGGACATTTGCTATTATGATGCTTATTTAGAAGTCAAATTTTCATAGCGAGAAATCATTTGACGTGATCTCGAGTAATAGACAAGCCTTAGTATAAAATTTATTGTCTCTTAATTAAAGACGGTTCGATCAGTACTGAAATCGAAAGTTGAAAATGATGTACTCGGTTAACCATTAGTGTTGCATTCTTATATTCTTATATTACTTTTTTGTCAATCTTATTTTCATCTAGAAAGTTGAAACAAAGACTCATTGATCTCCGAATTCTACTAAAATTAGAGCTATATCGTACAAAACCATGCATCATATTTCTTAATTGTCAACTAAGACCCGTTTATTGTTAAGGACGTATTTTCACAATAACGGTTTTAACTATATAGCCAAAGAAGGAAAATCAAAACTAGCCAACAGATTTTTTTAAAACTTTGTATGATTATAGAAAATCACACTAGAAACAAATTTATGGGATAAAAAAACGGGGGTCTCCATGTTACTTTTTGAGTTATCTGCCCCTGAATGTGAGATTTTAGGGGTTTTTTTCTGTCATTTTCAAGGGCAGATAACTCAATATCCTTGGAAATGACAGAAAAGAGCAAAAAACTGCTATTGTGATTTACGCCTTTAATGATATATTTTATTTCGATTACTGTTAACATATCATAAATCTATCCAGGAGATCTACCCCTTTTCTCTCTCTTTCAGTATTTTTTTCTTATATTCACGAATGGACTGTTGACTTATTTCTAAATAACGTTTCAGGTTCCAATCAGATATTTTAGAAATCTTATATAAATGATTTAAATATATAGAGCTATGAATGTACTGAAATAGATACATCTTTGGAAAGTAGATATATATCTACTACTTCATGCGGACAGTGTCTCTCTCTATATATAGTATTAAAGAGACCCTGATGCGGGATGGGAGATGAAAGATATGTTAAAAATGAAGATGATTATAAATGCGATGCCTTAAAAGAAAAACGCACTTACGGAAAATGTTGTGTCTCAATTGAAATCCGTTTCAACACATAAACTTGAAGAAGATTATCGCATCGCTCGTGGATAATCCTTAGAACTATATATAAACCTTATATATGTATCATCTAACCATCGCAAGATAACACTTAATAATGCACACGTAATGTAAAACTGTACTTCCGAGTCAAAAGTTTACTTATTTTGTGACGGAGCTATTCAACTCTGAGGTCATTATTGTATACGTCTATTTTTAGCATAAAAAGGTATCCAACTTACTGTGTAACAGGTATCACACCTGGGAATCACAACAATAGCCCCACTTTGTGTTGTAGGGTTGAACACTTGAAGGAGTAATACTATACTTATACCCAGTACACACAATTTCATATTGATTTTGTTTAACCCTTAAACTAGAGGCAAAATGCTAATCACTCCATTTACTGTCTGACAGAAATAATAATCGTCTCTTTTTTTTTTCCTTTTCTTTTTTTTTTCAACCGCGTGCTTTTGGGGGGTTTTATATTTTGCATTGTCGTGCCTGGAGGTTTTCAGTTCCTTATCGAAATTTTCACTTTAAATAGTTTTTATACAAGGATTATCATCTGTTTCTAGCTCCGTAATATGGATGTAAAGCCTTTGTGAAAGATATGAGTTGTCTCTTATAACTAAATTTTGAGAGGCATTGTACGTTTTAAATTGTTCATTATGGTATATTGTATGTACAAAGATGAGACATTGTTAAATAATAAAATCTAAATCTAGATTTTGAAAATAAGATGCTGATTTAACCAGGGATTCTATATATAAAGAATCCCTGATTTAACCATTTGAGACAGATTTGTATGTGTGTGTGTGTGTGTGTGTGTGTGTGTGGTCTGCCCAGTAACCGGGACGGCGTTGATTCAATCCCGAAAGCCTTATTCATTTTACAAAAAGATACTAGTTTCTTGCTTGTCGAAGAAAATATACGGGCAGTTGTAAACCTGGTATCAAGATAAATTGTGTGACTTGACAGGCCCGGATCCACATGATTGTGAGACCAGGGTGATCGTTATTTTCAACTTCACTTTTTGAAAGGCAGATGCGAACATACACAACGGAAAACCAGAAACCGAATCGGTTAAATTTTCCTCATATTTCAACAATATTACCACGTTCTAAATTAAGACCTAGACTACCAACCGCACCAGTTCATAAGTTCCAATGATGTACGCACTGTCTCAGAACGTTATACTTTTTGAGAACACTCAAACAATATTTTCCAAAAAACAGCATGCAAACGTACACTCTTCAGACTAAGTTTTAATGAAAACGAGCAAAAGTACCATGCCTATACGTTACAAAATTTTTGAATAGGGCTTGAGATGTCAAATGCGCTTTACTATTCCTTGCTACTCCGTTTGCAGTTATTTACATAATGGTGTAAGGAGGTCAAAGTACACACGTTTTACTCATTTACTGTTTGACTGAGATTGCTTGCTTATTGTTGTCTTTTTTATGTCAATTGAAAGACTGAAAAATCAAAATCACTTTTTAAATCATTTTTAATTTGGCAAGATTAAACAAAATATTTCTTAGAAATATGTCTCTCATTCATGTAGAATTTAGCAATATTTCTTTAATTTTTATTATTATTATTTAAAAATAAAGATAAGACTAGTGTTTTTAATGGGTTGGTATGTTTACAATTTAGTACATATTTCAAGTAATTTTAGTTTCAAGTATCTTCCTTTAACATGTATGTTTTGATTACGAATCATATTATTTGTTTGTAAACAATAATCAATAGCAAAATATTTTTCGTAAATAAGATAAATATATTTTTGTTTTTAATTTCTAATTTAAATTAGACCTTTCAGATAAATATAGAAACCGGACGGTAAATTTTGTTTAGATTTTTCGAAGAAGCCAGATGTCCTTTAATTTAACAACAATATTGTTTATTTTTAATTCTCCATAGTGCCCGTTATGGTTCGACTCCCTTAGGGTAAGATAAAATATTTTGAAATTTAAATCGATGAATCCGGGCACGCTTGATGTGATCTCGTCAGTGGGGCCATGTCTACAACGTGACTTCGCATTGAGATATAGCTATAAGTTTAAATCAGCAATTTTCAGATCACCAATGTGATTCAGGTATACCGGTAGGCAATTCATAATGTCAGACTACATCTCGTACACGTGTTTTCGTGGTCATGAAGAATATTAAATGTATCATCATTTTCCCCATATGTTTTTCAATCACCATGATGCATTTAATTAACAATTTAAAAGGAATCCGAAAGCATTTGATACAGACACTGACGACAAACTAATCATTATTACATGTATATCGAATTTTACGTCCTCCTAAAACATACATGTAAACACAGAAATTTACTATTTCAGATTCCTTTACGGATATGTCACTAATGGCAAATTCTAAGGAATTTTAAATTTCATAATTATTAATATCTTAATTTACCCAAAGACTAATAGCTCCGCGGCCATTATCGCCCACTTTGATGACAAATCCACTCCACCATCTCTACATTAACTCTCCACCTTTAATTTGTGTACTACACATTTTAAGCACACCACACGAGCGATTCCCAAGCATGAAATTACAAGAGTCACTCAAGCGTGAATATGATACCCGACCGATCGACCGACCTACACAGTATTGTATATTTATAGTGTTTATAGGTAACGTTTTACATCGATACTCACCGTCTGATTAACTGCTTCAATGACGTCAAAATATTTAAAGTAGCAGGTTGTCTCATTTTCCTTCCTGTTTTGTATTATATTAAATGTATTTCCATATTTAATTAGTCAGTCTTGAAAAAAATATTATAAGGTTTCCATACCATTATATAATTATGAGTTTCACATTGTAAATCTAGTTTCGTTTAAATAGACGTTTACAGTAACATTATGTTCAGTTTTTTTGTGTGTATGTGTTGTTGTCGTTATTTTCTGTCATTTTAAAGGCCAGACAAATCAATATTATGGCTTGATTTCAAATCGTCTATTTAGTAAAAAACTGTTACAGTATGAGCTCAGTGAATTGAAAGGAAATAATCGCTTTCTTCATTATTTTGTTCTTTCGGTAGATTATGGGAATACAGATAAATTGTTTAGAATAAAGTTGAAAAATCGGAGTGTTCATTCCCGTGATTTTAGTCGCACTGACAAACAGATCAGCACGCACTTTAATAGTACGGTACGTAGTGTCAGTCCCGGTAGGAACTTCGGATTTTTCATGTGAGGAAGCCTTCCAGCTGGCTTGCGGTAGGTCGATGGTTCTATCCAGGTACCTCTGTGTACTCGGGGTATTCCTCCACCTGTAATTAGCTGGACGTCGCTATATGATTGAAATACTATCGCAGTGACGGTAAACCCCAATACAACAACAACAACGTAGTGTCAGGGGCAGGTAATCCATACCAGACTAACAGATCAGACCCAGATTGCAAAGTTCCTTCCAGGACTTCTCTATTTAGTCATACAATTGTAGCTCAGATTTTAGTCTTTTGGTAAAGGAAAATCCATTGATTCATAAACCATTATAGTCGGTTACATTAAAGTTGCTATACTACCTAAAAGCGTGGCAATAAACACAGAAATTAATTGTGAAAATCCTATCTTTCTTTTGGCTCTATGCAAAACATTGTCTCTGTAGGTTAAACTATTAGCCCGATTGATGTCGATAGAATAATCGATGTATTAAATGACCGTAGGAAACCCTCACGGAGATCTCCGGAATATTAACATATCAACACGAAGATTTCCGGAATCGATCGAAATCTGTCTGATCGGCCCTCATTGGTAACCACACACCCCCCGCCCCCGCCTAAAAAAAAAAAAAAAAAAAAAAAAAAACAAACTCACAAGAGTGCACTATTTTACAGCTTTAAATTAAAAAAAAAATGCAGGGTAGTTCCCCCGGATCCCTAGTCCAAATGGAACTACACCCTTGTCACGGCTCTGGCAAACCGGCAATTAGTCACTGCCTACATATTATTTTGTTAATATAACGCCCCCACCCTCACCCCACCTGAACTCCTGGATCCGGCTCTGATAATTATCAACGTTTGTAACCGCACTGTGCCACAGGATCCTGACGTGTGTCCGCATGTCTAATCCGTGCATGGTACACGATTCCCTTGTGAAATTTGAGGTGCCGGGCACCTATTGTCTCCTAAACCGGAAAATAAGACCTTGTCGCATGCACTAAACAGAATTCTATTTTTTAGAACGCTTGTTTTTACGTTAAAAACATAGGCCGTTAAATTCCGTACTTATTGATTCGCAGATAATTCGTATAAGGGATCGGGCAAGTTTTTATGAAACTTTTCTTTACCGAAGGTCCGTCATAGATGGTAAATGTCCATGATTTGTTACAAACTGAGAGTTGCCAAATGTTCGAGCTAAATTGACGTATCTGTAGTATTGCATCTTTAATATTTATCAAATACTTAAATATTCATGAGGTAAAGGGTTGAACAAACGCCCATTTATTTACCTTGTAGTATAAATTTATTCAATATATACTATTATGACAGTGTCTCCTTAAGACTTCCCGTCACCAGGCCAAACTCATCGCTAAATAATACTTAAACACTAAGAAGTGAATTTCAACATTATTGTTTTTTTTTTCTAATAAAACTCTTATCAAATACTATTTAGTCATAAGGTTAATATTTGTCAGCTTAGTCATTAACTTAAATATTCTTCAACAGGAGTGGTAGAATACGCTTTAATCTAATTTAAGTATTACTTATGGCTAAATATTATTCGTGGAAATCGAGCCAGAACTAAGGCAGACCTAAATATTTAAGTGCAATGCTATACGTCAGTAAGGTATTGGTATTTGTTAAAATTTGCTGTGTAAAAGAAAAGTTAATTATGATTTTATATTTATTTGTTCAGTCGTTGTTTTAGTTAAAACACGAAGCTACATTCTAGGTATTCACATCTCTGGTTAAAATTATTCTCCTAAATTAACTTGCATCTATATAGGCAACGTTTACCGTGGTCTAAACGATTTAGACAAGGGCCATGCTTGCCTGTGATTGGTGGAATGAAGTAGGCCGTGGTCTAACAAAAGAAAGCACGTCCATGAGCATGTCTTTGATCAGAACCAATAGCTTCCCTGTGTAAGAGACCAGCAGCCAAGTCGTTCATTAAAGCACTTTATCTGTTAGTAAAAAGGGAAAAGAGGCTATCAACAAACCCAGGCCAAATCAAAACAAAATTGAACACAATGCCACGCTCGCTTAGAACTATTATGTAACTTATTGCCTGCGCTCGTGTAAAGTGAAATAATGATAATAATAAACTGGCATTACTGATTTACGTGATTACCCCAGCTGTTTTCACTGTACTGTATATGACTCTGTGCTCATTTGCGTATAAATGCAGTGCGAGAATGTGCATTAAGTTAATAAGGCTTTATGAACTGAACTCTGGATCAATTAAGAAACAAATCAAAGCACCTTGAAAGGCATGCACTGATCGAGGGACTGCCGGTGGGGTATCATGAAAAAAAAAGAGTACTGTTCAGCTGACCAGAGATGTGAATCTAGATATTTATTCATTTAATGTTCACAGCTTCGTGAGCTGACCATGCAAAGACCTATAATAAGAGGTCTTTGAGCTGACACACACACACACACACAAACAATAAAATAAAAAATAAAAATAGAAAGAAAGAAAAATATTATAAAATAAATAAACACCTTATGTTATGCTACCAAGTTAAGCCCTGCCAACAGTCTCTCAGTATTTTTGAGCGCTTTGATTATCTATCTTCTAGTTAAAAAGTTGCGATTTATCTGAACGAAACCAAACAGCATGGAAAAGCGAAATGTAACCCACGTTCTGTTTGATGTAGACGGATTGTTATTAGGTTTGTGCATACTATGGAATTATGATTCGTCATTTCACTATATGTCTCAGTTTGCGGCGATTCTGGGTTTGCGAGCAGTGTATTAGTAATTATCATGGGTTTTCGCGGCATGTAACGTCAGCTTTTACATGTATTGCATCAGAGAGGAGCGATTGCCTGCAATCAAAGACCTGTTTAACAACGTGAATTATAGATAATTGCTGCAATCGTGTGAATTTATTACAGTGTCATCTTTCAAGAAACATTTAAATTGACGTCAGTTAGGAATAAAAGAAAAAGAAATGCGAAAGTCGTTCCTGTTATAAGTCCACATTTGTGTACCCATAACGTGTGATATCGTCCTACTTTCGATTTGGCGATCTATACCAGTACCAAAAATAAAATGTTGCGCTTAGCGACTCATTAATGGGACTGCCGGTAATCAATGGCATCATCCATGTCAACAGATCTCAGGTTTATTATCTGACATTTTGTTATCTTAGAGATTTCATTTACCTAGAATAATGTACTGTAGAAGCATTAATTTTCGTGGGGAACTAATTTTCATTGGTTTCGTGGATGACTTTATCCACAAATATTTATCCCCATGAAAACTCATTTCATAGACCTCATGTTTTCTAGAACATGGTTCTACGAATATATGTACCAACGAAATTGATTTAATCACAGATTCCCAAAATTTATTGTCAACTGAAAATAAATGATTTTACAGTATGTAAGCTCTGCGGATATCTGAAAAAAAAAAATCTATGAATTGAGCCTGATGTTTTGCTTCTACTTGGAGTTAAAAATTTGGAAATTTGGGCCAGGATGATGTTGATGTTACTATAGAAACCACATTTTATTCCATGCGGTTATCGCAGCTCTTAAAGTTACAATTGAAATCAAATTTTCTAGGTCTTTGTATGAGTGAAATTCTATAGATATTGGGCGAATGATGAAGAATTTTGAGCATTTTTTCATGTATTTTCTGGTCAGCCCTGGTATGTATGATATCCATGCTAAAACTTTTTCATTTATATTTGTCTTAATGCATTGACATATTTTTCATCATGGGCATGCCCATGTTTTGATTAATTTGTCTATGCAATGCTTATTATTAAAGAAATAAAAAAAAATAAAAAATAGCCAGGATGATACAACTCGGTGTCACTTTTAATCTAAGCAGCCATTATATCCTTTTTCTTTGTTGCCTGCATACTTTGATTTGCATGTTTACAGATACAGAAACTCTGTATACAGAAGCAACACAAACTCTCTGTGATGAATATGGGAAGACCTATACATGGGACATCAAGTCAAAGGTGATGGGAAAGAAAGAGAGCGAGTCTTCCAAAATGATAGTTGGTAAGTTGTTTTATGTGATGGTACCTTTATTTCAGTCGCCCCTTTCTTTTTAGCTCACCTGAGCCAGGGTCTCTATATATACTAGTATTAAAGGGACCCTGCCTGAGCACAATGTGCTCAAAGTGAGCTATTGTGCCCAATGAATGTCCGCGGCATCTGGTGTCCATCATCCGGCGTCAATATTTAACTTAAACGACATCGCCTCCTAAACCACTGGGCCAATTTTAAAGAAACTTAGCAGGAATGTTCTTTGGGTGAATCCCTTTGTTGTTCAAAGAATATGATTCCTTGCAGAACTCTGGTTGCCATGGCAATAGAAAAAACCCCCCCAAAAACATACAAAATTTTTGAAAATCTTATATATATAGGAAGACTTCAAAAATCTTCTCCTCCAAAAGTACTGGCTGGATTTCAAAGTTATTTGGCACAGATGTTCCTTAGGTCTCTCTCTAACAAGATTATTTAAATTATTTTGATCCATTGAAAATCATGGCCACCAGGGGGCTAAGCCCATTTTCCTTATACAGTCGAGACTGTCTTAGCGACCCTCTGAATTAAACGACTCTCTGTCTTAGCCGACTTAGTTTAAGTCCGCTCAACGTACTTCCCTATATAATTGGTCTGAATTAAACGACTCCCTGTCTTATGTGACAAGCGACTCTAATTACCTGTTCCCAATGCGCTGTTTTGTCGGTATTTAGCAACTTTCACACCTTTTATAATGCACATCTCTTTAATCGTACGACGCGGAGGCAGCCATCTTGTTTATCCACGGTTGTTTTGCAGATGTTCGATTGCACAACAGGTGGAAATGTTCTACTGCTTCCACAAGTCAGGTGTTATTTTCACACCTTTAGTATCCACATGCATTTGAATTGTTACCTTGTTAAAGCTTATAATTTGAGTAATAATCTGAAACTACCGACACCTTCTATTTTTTTTTTTTTTCGCAAGTTCTTAACAAAGGGTATCTGCAGTGCGTTTAGTATGCCAAACCGTATGCAACCAGTTGCTTATTGTCAGCTATGGAGGTCTATTGGGAGCATATCGCATGCTGTTCACGTGCTCCTTATGCTGTACAGGGGTATACGTCAACATTGTGGTTTTTGACACTGAGATAGTTTCATAGCTGGTTGTAAGCGTACGGTTGCATACGGTTTGTCATACTGAACGCACGCCTGAAGTACACAATTATCATGAACCAAACAGCTTTGTTCAGAACGAAAGTAATTTGTCAAAATTTCGTCTAAATGCACTGTCAACAATAAACTAACTCTTCATTTATGGAAAAGCACAGTAATGACGATTAAAACATAGCATTTATTTGTATGTAGTCCATTACTTCTTATGCACAGTACAGGATTTCCGGTTGAATCGTAAGAAAAGGTAAACACCAATATGAAAAAGCAGGGATTGTATACACACATCCTTGGAAAAAGAGAACAATGATTTCGTAAGCATTAATAGTACAAAACCATAATAGAAATCACAAATATCGATAGACATTAATTTACAGGCTAGTACGTACGATCAAGTTTAAATATCAATTTTACACATGTAATATATGTAAAATACCCTTAGACTTTACCAATTTACGGCTTCTCTAGTGGGTGGGGTAAAGTTCATGAAAATACGAAAAAAAAAAACTTCTCATGTAATGTGCGCAGCCCCTCCTTCAGAAACAAAATATAAGTAAAAATTTTGCAATAAACAGAAAATAATTTGTATAAATTCATCTATATGTATAATAGATTGTGTTGTATATCAATGTATTAAACATAAAACTACATGTATATCTCTGTTTTTAACTCATTCATCTATGTAAGAAATTCCAGTTCAATAAAAATTGTTTAAATTTTTGAGACTGTTTTTAAAGACTCCCTGTCATATGTGACCTTTTCTTGAATGTCCCATTGAAGGTCACATATGACAGTCTCGACTGTATGTATACATGTATGGTACAAATTTGAAAATTCTTCTTGTCCAAAAGTACTCACTCGATTTATAGCTGGCAGAGGGCAGAGCCCATTTTCCACATTATCATAAGATATTTACTGTTTCTTTTCCTCCCACTAGTTCTCAGGTGAGCGACCCAGGGCCATGATGGCCCTCTTGTTTTCTTTTGGCAATAGTGAAGTAAAAATATGTAATATATAAATAATTGGATTGGGTAGAGTATCCTACTACATGTCTATGGTGTGATACTGCAGTGTGGCAGCACTACATGTATATGTATATCTGTCTCAATGAGACATAGTGAGACATAGTCTCCAAATGATTGAACTACTGTCATTTGGACGTTAAAACCAACGGACAAAACAAACATATTTCACACATAGAATAGTAGTATCAGAACTCAAATTATCCTGACATCATTCATTCTTTTATGTTAAAAGCATAGAGATCATGTCAGAATGCTATAGTGTTATGACAATAGTCATTCTATTGTGGCAGGAAATTGAACCTACCTGATACACTATCTTCATAGCACATGTTTCATATTTCTGAGCTAAAAGATAAAATCTTATATCATGATCATTGTAGATGTGATGATAATGGATAATGGTTTTGTTGTGATTACTATTGTGATGATGATGATGATGATGATGATGATGACAATGATAATGGGTTATAGTGTTGTGATCATTATTGTGATGATGATGATGATGATGATGTGATGGTGATGATGATAATGATGATGTTGCATCCTTACAGAGCTACTGGATCTACCATTAAAACCAGCAGAGTATATTGAGAAGATACATGGTCTGTATGAAAAACTGTTCCCATCAGTACCACTGTTACCAGGTTAGTAAAGGATATATGCTATCATGAATGCTTATGGGTCAGTCTGACAGCATTGACTTACCAGTAGCTGTGACAATTTATTCTTGAATTTTGTGCATCACAAAGCATGGAAAAGCATAGGACCTCCTAGGAAAAATAAAGCAAGTAGGTTATATTTATTGAGCTCATATTTATAGAGATTATATCTCATGTATATAAAGCACATATCTCGTGTTTAAAATACATCATGTGATAGAGCTTATGTATATAAAGCTCATATCTCATCTGTATCTAGCTCATATCTTATGATGTGAGGAAGCCTTCCAGCTGGCTTGCAGTAGGTCGGTGGTTCTACCTGGATGCCTCCATGCATTTGGGGTCTTCCTCCACCTGTAATTAACTGGACGTCGCTATATGACTGAAATACTGTCGAAGTGATGGTAAAAAGCAAATTGTCAAGTCATATCTGATGTATATAAATTTATCATCTCATGTAAATAATGTTTGCATCTCATGTATATAAAGCTCTTACCTCATGTTTGTTGAGATATTTTCTCATGCATATATAGCTTGTATGTCTTTTCTATAAAACTCATATCTCATGCTGATAAAGATGAAATCTCATGTATATAAAGCTCAAATCTCATGTTTGGAAAGATATTTTTATAAAACATGTTGATAGACATGAAATCTCATGTATATAAAGCTCATATCTCATGTTCATTAAGCACATATCTCATGTTTATTAAGCTCTTATTTTCCGTTCCAGGGGCAGACAAGCTTATTCGCCACCTGAACACCCATAAGGTACCAATAGCAGTTGTATCAGGGTCATCCCAGTGGAGTTTTGACCTCAAATCTCAGAATCACAAGGAATTCTTCTCTATGTTTGACCATTTTGTGCTGAGTGGAAGTGATCCAGATGTAAAGCATGGTAAACCGGCCCCAGATGCTTTCTTGGTTGGGGCGGCAAGATTTCCAGATAACCCTGATCCATCCAAGGTATAGTGCACATTGAGTTATTTCCCTTGAGTTATATTTTCACATGCAATTGATTATAAAATGAGCATGGTTGATCATTAAATTCAGCTGTCAGTTCATCTTTGGTCTAATAACTCTGACCCCAAGATCTTAAAAAAGGTTTTAAAATATGATCTTGGACTCAGTATTATACCCAAGTCCTTATTAAATTTTCTGGCTACATTTGAGTTGGAGCTTGAAAAGAATACTTAAGTAAATCTAATATTTTTGAGAAAATGGCACAAGGTCACATTCTTTAATTTTGAACAAGGTCAAAGTTCATCAATGACGATCTATAGTCATTTTATGGTTGATATTCAAAACTTTTCTAAAGAGAATTCATCTCTGAAGAGCAGAGTGTTATTAGCCTATATATATAATAGGGTTACTGTACTATTGATGAACTAGACTTAGTCACCTCTAGTTACTATAGTCATTGATCTAACAACCTTTTGGAACACTTGTGTTATGCTATGTGACTTTACTAGTGTGGCAGGGAGAATTACTTATCATTTTTAGCTCACCTGAGCACTATGTGCTCAAGGTGAGCTTTTGTGATCACCCTGCATCTGGCATCATCTGGTGTCAACAATTTGCTTTAAACGACATCTCCTCTGAAACGGCTGGACAGCATTTGATTAAACATGGCAGGAATGATTCTTGGGTGAACCTTCACAAAAGTTGCTAAAATAAACTTGATCTATGTAGAACTCAGGTTGCCATGACACTGGAAAGAAGAAAATATAAAAACTTTAAAAATCATCTCCTTCAAAACTACTCTCAAGATTTCAAAATGTTTGAGTAAAGATGTTTCTTGGGTAACCCTCTACCAAGATTGCTAAAATTATTCCGATCTTTAAAAACATGGCCACCAGGGGCCTTAAATTTAATGCCTAAATTTATATAGTGAAATCTTTAAACGACATCTCCTCTGAAACCGCTGGTGTACATGTATATATCTCTTGTTCATTATTTAAATTACACAAAATGAGAGTATTTCTTATTATTTCTATTGCCAATCTGCTTCTAAATGTACCTGACTGTCTTGCAGCAATTAGCACATACAAATCATACTCAAATAAGAGATCCAGGGCCTCTAAGGCTCTCTTGTTATGAAATATTCTGATTTGATTTATAATTTACCGTTCTCGTCACTATGAATGTTTTTTTTAGCTCACCTGAGCAAAGCTCAGAAGCTCAGGGTGAGCTATTGTGATCCCGTGAGTGTCCTTCGTCCGTCGTGCGGCGTCAACAATTTTTAGTGTTTACACTCTATCACCTTTATTTCTTGAGCAATCATCTTCAAACTTAAGACAATGTTTATGACCATACTGTCTCGATTGAGTTCGATTATGGCTGAGATCCATCTATTAGGTCAGGAGTTATGCCCCTTTTAATATTTAAAAAAATGTCATATTTCACGTTGTTTACACTCTAGCATCTGCATCTCTTGAGCAATCATCTTCAAACTTTATGGCAATGCTTATGACCATAAGGTCTCGATTGAGTTTGATTTTGGCTAAGATCGTTATTAGGTCAGAGTTATGCCCCTTTAAATATAAAAAAATGCAAGATTTCACTTTGTTTACACTCTAGCATCTGCATCTTTTAAGCAATCATCTTCAAACTTTATGGCAATGCTTATGACCATAAGGTCTTGATTGAGTTTGATTATGGCTAAGATCTGTTGATTAGGTGAGGAGTTATGCCCCTTTAAATATAAAAAAATGCCATATTTCACTTTGTTTACACTCTAGCATCTTCATCTTTTGAGCAATCATCTTCAAACTTTATGGCAATGCTTATGACTATATGTCTTGATTGAGTTTGAATATGGCTGAGATCGGTCAATTAAGTCAGGAGTAAAGCCCCTTTAAATATAAAAAAAATGCCAGATTTCACTTTGATTACACTCTAGCATCTTCATTTTTTTAGCAATCTTTTTTAAACTTTAAGACAATGTTTATGCCCATAATTTCGCAATCTGGTTCAATTATAACTGATATTGACAAGTTAATTTAGGAGTTATGCCCTTTTCACCATTAAAAAAGCCATATTTCACTTTTACACTCTAGCATCTTTATTTCTTGAGCAATCATCTTTCTCAGGTGAGCGATCAAGGGCCATCTTGGCCCTCTTGTATTAAATAAAATAAAAGTTAACTGATTTGAAATATTTTGATCTAAAAGCAGAAGTGAAAAAAATAAATTGTTTTAGATCAACTGAATTTTTAAGGGAAGAAACTGCTGTTGGGGTTTTGAGTAACAGGCTTTAGAAGGTTATCTCCCCTGAAAAAAGGTTTTTACTTTATAGAAAAAAGAAGGAAAATTAAAACTAGAAATTTTTTTTAACTTTGCATGATTAAGGACAAAAAAAAAAGAAAAAAGAATGGGTTTCCATTCTACTTTTTGAGTAATCTGCCCTGAAAGGTATTTTGCTCTTTTAAAAAATGCATCAAGTTTCTTTTCACAAAACCATCATAAGCAAAATTAAAATAATTAACACAAGAAAGAGAAAAAAATATTGTAATGATAATTAAATGAACAAAGTATTTTTCAACTGTTTCTGCTGAAATTTAGTAATTACTGGAATGTTATCACCATCACAAGATGAATATACTAATCCTGGGGGCCGAGTGGTTAGAGCATCCACTTCAGGAGCTGGAGGTTGTGGGTTCGATTCCTGGCCACGACATACCAAAGTCATATAAATTGGTACTGGTATAGCTCCCTTGCTTGTCACTCAGCATATAAGGGTAGTCCCAGGACTGTTTGGCCAGGTATCATGATAATGTGAATGGGTGCGGTATCATGCCAAATGTCTACAGTGTGATACTGCAGTGTGGCAGGTCTGTATCTGTCTCAAGAAGACATAGTCTCCAAATGACTGTAATACTGTAGGTGAGATGTTAAACCCATTAAACAAAGAAACAACAAAATAAGTTAGTAATTCAGATTATAGACACTATATGAAACAGCTGCTACAAACTTGATGTACTATTATGATTCTGTTCATTTTGCAGGTGCTTGTATTTGAAGATGCCCCTAATGGAGTAGAGGCGGCACATGCAGCTGGGATGGGATGTGTCTGGATTCCACATGAAGAGCTTGACAAATCCCTCGTCAAAGACACCCCAGAACTTACCCTTGAATCACTTGAAGAATTCAAACCAGAAATGTTTGGACTGCCACCATTTGACTCTTGATATAACCTGAAAACCTAGCCTGTATTCTATTTATTATTATACATTATTACATATCAATATTTTTTATTGTTAATTATACAATTTTTGAAGTCATGAAGGCAGACTTTTCATTTATGTGGTGGAGCAGGTAATACACATACAGAAAAACCTCACTATGCGACCAACTCAGTTTCAAGACCAACTCAATATTATAGGCACATTTTGTCGGACCCGAATTTTTCTCAATATAATTCAATGGTTGCTCACCTCATTAAAGTAGGCAACTCAAAATTGCATAAAAATACCACTAAAATCAGACCAAATCGTAAAATCAGTCTTCTTTTGACAGCAGTAATGCAAATGATGGTCATTTGAAAAAGTTGATTGAAGCTTTCATTTTATGACAGCTGGTTTCCAGTACAGGTGAAGGTCGCGCATGCTGTAATTTGGATGTTTTGATAACATGGTAGATAAGATCCGATGGAGAGTGGAAACAATGGATGAGATGGTTAAAATTACATAAAGGAAAGCAATCATGGGATCATCGAATGTATTTCCTGTCTGGCTAACGAATATTACTGAGCTGCCTCTATTGTGTAGTAACGATCACTGTTTCTATGGTCTAATGTTTTGACTGTCGTTAATTGGCACGAAGACGTCCCCCGAAAACTTAAAATAAAATAGAATTAGAAAACCTGTCATATAAGTCAATTACTTTCATAATTACTTTTTCAAAAACTATGATCTAAAACTGAAATCGAACGTAAAGATTTTTCAATTCAAGAGAAATTGTCTTGATTAATAACAGCACGGTGAAAATTTGTGGTCTAAAAATAAATGCTTATTACTAGATCAATTAAATAATCAGCTTAATAATTATAGAAACATCAGAGATACAAAAATGGGAAGACTTTTAATTGGCTTGATAAGGCTATAGATTTTAATTTTAAATAAGTTAAAATGCTTATAAAGATGATCAGGAATACATTTCATAACAAAACTTGTTCCAAAACATTAAAATGATTCATGAAATGTTATTTTCATTCATCATATTTAAAATAAGTATTGCATTTGATCAACATTGAAATGAAATATTTATGAAAAGACCAATACTCAATAATGAGACAACTCAATATTAAGACCACTTCTAGATGGACCCAATAGTGGTCTCATTATCAAGATTTTACTGTATATAAATTTTTTACACCTGTCTTTTGAGGCAATGCATATTATGGGGATTAGGGTACACAACTAAGCAACTCACCACCTTTCAACAGCCAGGGTGAGCTTTTGGGATACTTGATTGTCCGTCGTCTGTCAACAATTTTGATGTTTACACACTAGAGGCCACAATTTTGATCCAATCTTCCTCAAACTTGGTCAGAATGTTTGTCTTGATAATATCTTGAACCCTTTCGAAAATGGGTCAGGTTGGATCCAAAAGTAGGTCAGTAGGTCAAATCTTAGAAAAATCTTGTTTACACACTAGAGGCCACAATTTTGATCCAATCTTCCTCAAACTTGGTCAGAATGTTTGTCTTGGTAATATCTTGAACCCTTTCGAAAATGGGTCAGGTTGGATCAAAAAGTAGGTCAGTAGGTCAAATCTTAGAAATATCTTGTTTACACACTTGAGGCCACAATTTTGATCCAATCTTCCTCAAACTTGGTCAGTAATATCTTGAACCCTTTCGAAAATGGGTCAGGTTGGATCAAAAAGTAGGTCAGTAGGTCAAATCTTAGAAAAATCTTGTTTATACTCTGAGGGCAACATTTTTGGTCCAATCATCCTCAAACTTTGGCAGAATGTTTGTCATGATGATATCTTTTGTGGATGGGGTCAGAAAATTCCTGAACATTGTTTCACCTCATCATCTTTATTCTTAAGTAATCTGTTTTGTACAGGCAATGAATGATACTTTTCTCAGGTGAGCGATCTGGGGCCATCTTGGCCCTCTTGTAGTTCCAAAGATTGTGATGATCACCATACAGATGACTGTATTACTACAGAAAAGATATTTTACATTTGACCTCTATTTTAGCAGCCAACGGTGAACCAGGCTTACCAGTCATTGTCTCTCGATTAAAAACTGACTTAGACTGGTTCAACTATCTTGAAACTGAAATGCATGTAAATTTGATTTTTTTTTCATGAAGCCTCTAGTTTGAGTAATTAAAACCATTACTACACAAATAATCAATCATATACAAAATTAATGTCTTGAATATTAGTTTTTTGACATTTAAATGGTATTTGAAGCAAAGATTTTCTTTATTGTGCAGGCGTATAATTTATTGTGTAGAATTTGAACTACACTTTTATTTGAGCAAACAGTGAAAACCCTGATCAGACAGCCCTGATCTGGTCTGATCAGGGTCTGCTCCTTTTGCCATGCTGTCAAAGTGAGTCTATGTGAGGCAAAGGGGTAAAAAAGTATTCATTCTGTCAGAAGTTTATGCAAGGATTTTTATTTTTGGAATCAATACATTTTCAGAAATCTATTTTGGCAAGCTTTCTTATGTTCAGACATACCACATATTTGTGAAAAATTGGAAACTGACAACTACTGGTGATTTACTCTCATGAATTAAATTGTACTTATCATGAAAGATGCAAAAAATAGGCTTGCTCTAATACTTTATTTCACAAGAGCTTGACCCCAACAGTTCAACTGGTCCAGCTAGCCTAATGGTTAGAGAGTCTGCCCAATAACCAGAAAGTAAGATTCCTGATTGCGACATCAAAGTCATTTAAGCCACTATTGGTGTACCACCCTTGCGCCCGACCCTCAGCATATAAGGGTAGTTCCAGGACTGGTTATCCCAGTGTCAGAATAATGTGACTGGGTGTGGTAACATGCCACATGTCTACAGTATGACATAGTGATAAGGAAGGTAGCACAAGGTCTTCCTTAGACAAAAGTCCTCAAATGCCTGAAGTGCTATCAGTGGAATGTTAAACCAAAACAAACAAATAATCAGATGTTGCTGGAATGGATTCCAGGAATCAATCTCATGTCATGACTGAGATAAAGCAATGTACCAAGTTTGTTCAAAAAAATTGGCCCTGCATCAGGGGTTAATTGATTTTATATAGGCTAATGTAGGAAAATCTAGAAAAACCTTGTCAGAAACCACAAAAGGCCTGGAGTTTAGATATTTGGTGTGAAACATTGCCTTGTGGACATCTACAAAGTTTGTTCAAATCATGGCCCTGGGGTCAAAACTGGTCCCACCCAAGGGGGTCACTTGATTTTACATAGGCTTATTAAGAAAAACTAAAAAATCTTCTTGTCAGAAACCATAAGGCCTGGAGTTTAGATATGGTGTGTTACATGGACTTATAGACATCTACCAAGTTTGTTCAAATCATGGCTCTGGGTAAAAAGACTTATATAGGGGAGTCTTTAAAAGATCTTTTTGTCAGAAACCACAAGATCATGGGTTTAGATATTTGGACCAGAACCAAGTTTCCAAATTATGGCTCTTGGGTCAAAATTTGGACCGCAGGTACAGTTTTTGTGTGGAATTACGATTATTGCTGTACTTCTGCAAGGATTTTGTATTCAGTATGACTGTTATAAAAGGCAATGAAGGCAATATTTCTCAGGTGAGCGATTCAGGGCCACCATGGCCCTCTTGTTTATACATGTATATAAACGTATTATTGAAGTGTCCAGTACATTAATATTCATCTTGTCATAATTGTGTTCATGAATAATCATGAGGTAACAGTTTAAATAAAGGTAAAGTTACGTGGACTAAGCCAGGTTAAGAAGTAATCCAATCCTCTCGAAAATATTCGTCCATCTTACGCAACTTTATATTTACCTAGTGTATACGTCACTACATGTATATCATGATAAAATATATAAACCGCAGTCAAGTCGACATTGTCCTTCTTGAATAGCGATATTTTCTCTCCCTGTGGCCACATTAATTGACTCAGGTGATTATACCCAAATTAAACAAATATTGACTTTGTATGGAGACGTGAAATGAGCCCTGATCAAATATTAACACTCACCTCGTCTAACTCATCAATGTATTTGTTTCAATGTTCCTATGGAGAAACAGCATGTTGCTTAAACAAGTCATTCCTTGTAAATTACCACGTCTCTCTCTCTCTCTCTCTCTCTCTCTCTCAATATATCACTCTCTCTCACATCATGCACAGATCTAGCCATGTACCTCGGGATGGGGGAGGGGGCATATGTTCTCTTCATTTTGGATCTTCCGGGCGGAGTGGGGGTATGACCCCCGGGCACTCCCTCCTGATTCGTATATGAACATTTTCTCGCTTGTCCTGTCTCACATCACACATATCTGTCTTATTCATTTATCTTTCTTACCATATCTCTTGATCGTCTTTTTTTAAATACAATGCATCACCCCCCCCCCCCTCTTTTTTCCTCTTGGTCAGCCTTTCTGTTCCCCACTCTCATGTATTTTCTTTCATAATTTACTCTCTCTCTCTCTCTCTCTGTCTGTCTTAGATGGTGTAACCACTTCATATATATGGTAACTTCCCCTCTCTCAAACTTCTCCCATATATGTATTCACTGCCATGTTTTATAATACCGGCTCGAATTCCAACAATCTACAACGCTGTGTAATAAATAAATTCTTACAACTTGATAGACACGCATTCTTCCATCACTGTTCTTTCCGAAATATTCAAGTACATGGCTAAGTTGACACAATTTATTACCGAAATAAATAACATTATTTATTACGAAATAAAAAAGTCAGGTGTTTTTATTGGGAAATGTGCCCTAAAGTATGCAAGTATTACTTAGTGCTAAATATAGTCGGTGGAATTGGAGTCCGACACGCCAAACAGTCAGAAAAATGTTGACTCTGTTAATCGAGTATTGGGCTTCTACAAAATAAAATAACATAAAACAACCGATCTCTTTGATATCGTGTCTTCCTAACCCCGATCTTTAAGAATGTTCACCCGTCCTTGATGCCCTTCAGATATTATAAGACACTTCATTTAATGAATGGAAATACATGTACATATATTGACCTCTACATTGACGCATCGAATGGGATTTGGTTGCATATTCAAGGTGATTTTTTTTTCAAAGCGGTGATTCTTTTCTCTCGTCACAGGTATGCCATTTTTCTCTCCCTGAATAAATATGTAGCCAATATTCACCCGCGGGTGTTCATATGACTACACTCCGGCCTCTTTACGTATATCTATACATACTTTGTATTGCCCAACCGTCTCAGCTTGGTGTTCCTTTAAATACACAAATCTCAGATCTTAACAATAGCGAAAGATTGAGTAGTTTTGATTATAAAGTCAATTTGTATGTTTCTATTAAAAATGCAGTATATCAATGCCATTACAAAATAAATAACCCTTTAAGTAAGATTTGTGTAACATCTTTTTTATTTTTTATTAATTACACTCGAGACTTCTGCTTAACGTGTGCCGGTATGTCAAAATCATGGGCGTATGTTTAAAGCATTTTATAAAAATTCTCTTAGGCATCACCGCTGTGGGTTCGAATCCCAGTCTGGATACTTTGGATTATTATTAATGCTTGGAAACTTTCGGGTTGGATTGCCGTCGGTGGATTGTTCTCCTCAGGTGCCCACTATACCCAGGTCCCCAGTTTTCCTCTACTTGCAATGAGCTGCACGGCTGTTTTGTTTTGTATTGCTGAAGCGACGTTAAACCGAAATCAACCAATCAGACCAACAAACCAGAACATATCTTATTTTTATGAACATGCAAAATTGATATATTAATAATATTGTTTGTTTTCTTTTGGATTCAGAAATTCAATACCTTTTAGTATAACCGAATCAATATCAGTTTTCTTTGACCATTTCTAATTTATTTCATTGGTAAAAAATAGACCCATTGTCGGTGGGACGTTAAACACAACAAACAAACAAACAAACAAACAATCGACCGAGTCAGTTTATTCGTCCTGTATTTTTTAACAAACTTATTCTTATTTAAAGATCACTATGGGAATTGGGAATATATTGACTTGGCAACAGCGTTGATCAATCACTATTTCAAAACACTTTTCAATGGTAATTATGTCCATTGAACATATCAAAGGACAAATTGATAATGTATAATTGATCTCGGGATAAAGTTACACAAAAAAGCCATTCCCCTCATCAAAGTTCGATACATTTGATGAAATAAACTGATACAGAACGGTTCTGTACCCCGCGTGATCTGAACTGTGAATTACTGTTTATTAGTACTAAGAGCCCACATTTTGTACTTATACTGTAGCACAAAGAAACAGCGATGAACTGTTGAACTATTTTGATTTAATTTCAAAATGCTTATGTATACTAACTAGCCTTGTCCTATAAGATAGAATCACACATTTTATTTTTATCAGATTTAGTTCAAACTTATTTATTTTTACGTCGACTGGAAAACAATTCCTTACATAAACTAATCCCTCTCGACGGTTCCAGGATTGGACCAGTACTTATAGCGCATGGGAAGGTCAAGATTTTTTCTTCCAACTGGGTTTGAACCCACAACCTTCGAATCCGCAGTCAGGTACCTTATCAGTGGAATAAGGCGTCCTAGAATTTTTTATCACATCGATTGCTATAGCCGATGTATTTATCTAACGTGATCTATCACAGATGTGGGTTCAATTCCAGACCCACAACTCGTCACTCCAAGATTTGGAAAAACATTGAAAAAAAAAACCAATTTCATTGTACAATACATGTATAATACATGAAGTTGCGAAAACTCAAAATGCCTTGGTAAAGGTTCCTTTTATTAATCAAGACACTGACATATTTATATAATTAATAAAGCATCAATTGAGTCCGAGTCTAATATATAGTGTTATGATATTGATGTTTTTCATGTAATTCGCTGGCGGTAGGTCGGGTCGGGTGACATTGTGCTTAATTTAACCCTTTCCCTCATATAGACTCATTTTGTCACATTCAGTAAGTACCACATAAAGCCTGATCTGCAGAAAACCACAGTTTAACCTTACCAAATTTAATTATAAAATCCTCATTTCCAGACCAATGAGAAGTAGCGAACAGCATAAAACCTGATCGAGTTACTCGCAGGCTGATCTGGTTTTATGTTGTTCGCATAGGTCTTTTCATGGTTTCCTCTATGAGGGAAAGGGTTAAGGTCTTTCCATCCTAATAGCGATCTATTCCATCAAAGCCATGCATATAACTTAACAATTCACATGTATATAAGCTTTTAAAGTGTCAAACAATGGTAATCTTAGGGGCAAAATGACATGTTATGACAAGTGACAGAAATTCTTTTATTACCTCCCCTTAATTATTCGTTTCCATGGGTTATCTCCCCTGAAAACTATAAAAGGTGATTTTCCTATGGTAAAGATATTTTTTTTTTTTCACAAAAGTTGATGCAAAATCATAAAATGCATCTTTTGCCATGGGTTTTTCTCATAAATCAAATTCAGTTTTTCATATTCACAGAAAATACATATTTTCCATAGGCTTCAATGTTAACGTATATGCGGATTATCTTCCCCAAATTAAAAAACAACAAAAAAACAACAACAAAACAACAACAAACAAACCCTTGGTGAATTATTTTTGCTTTTGAATGTCTTCAAAATGACAAAGTTTCATAGAAATATAACCATCCAGTGGCAAGATATGGAATATGGCTATTAGGATGGGAAGACCTTAACTTCGCGATATGATTGAAATAATATTGCAGCAACGGCATACTCTAAGACAACAACGACGGCAACAGATCACATCTGTTTGCCAACCTTTATGGGTAATTGATTTTAAATTAGGTTTGATATCGTTTATTTTTGAAAGTTTGATATCGTTTATTTTTCAATACATTTCCAGTTTTTAGTAGGGAAGTTTCAAGCTCCGTCGCGCATCAGTGACTTCCACACTGAGTTACCACGTGGCCGTGGTGTTTACCTCTTGTCGAACTTCAAAAATCGATAGTATTTACTTGCGATATAGCTGAAAGTCAGATATTTTCAACTCACTATGGCAGAGACATCTATATGAGATCTGCGTGGAGATTGGGAAAGTTTATATGCCCCGCCATTTCCATTCATGGGTGTGCCAATTGCTCACAAGCAGTATCACAAACTAAAGTTATTTCGTGTAAACCAGGTCAACCACTGACTTCCTATTATCCCAGAGTTACTACGTCAGTAGGAATACTGATGAACAGGTACTGAGAACAAAGAATCAGCAATTTACATTTGATTTACACAGAACTACTATGGTCTACCCTGTGGAATACCCTCCCACAGAATGAAGTCAACGTTGACCCGGTCTCCGGATTCAAGACGGCGCCATGCACTTGGACTGCACCATAATTTTACAACACCTGACTTTTTTTTTTTTTGAACCTACATATGCTCTCCTTCTTGCACCAAAACCATATGTACAAAGCTGCAAATTAAGGATTTTTAAGAGTTTAAAGGCATACGTGCACAATGCAGTTATTTTCTATATAGACAAAGAAAGAAAATTAAAACTAGCCATGATAAGTTTCTTAAACTTTGCATAGTTATAATGGGAAAAAATGGGGGTCACCGTTCTAACTTTTGACTTTTGAGTTATCTGCCCCTGAGAGTTTTTTTTTTTTTTTTTTTTTTTTTTTTTTTTTTTTTTTTTTTGCTCTTTTCAGTCATTTTCAGGGGGGCAGGTCTTTAAAGTGATAGGGTTTGCACAGCTAGGTTTTCCTTGATTGACTGTGTAGATTTGGAGACCTAGCACGTAACCTCCTTACTAATCCCCACGTATAGCCAACATATTCAGAAAATGATTGTTATTCATCACTAAAGAAGAAGAAAAAGAAGATATATAGAAAACTCTCAGAGATTAAGGTCTTGAATTTAGGACATTCAGGTTACGAGGCCGCCTCACATGTTCTCGCGCAGACGTAGAGATCTTCATTGTTCGTGCGTTAACCAAGATTTCAATTAACATGTAGAATAACTTTTTATTTACGCAGACAAAGTTGCAGACGACACACTGAATACGAGTGTAATCAGAATCCCCCCTCTCTCTTTCTTTTTCAATGGTCTGAATCACGTTTTCTTTTCAGGTAAGTATAAAACAAGTTCCTTCAGTAACTCGCCTGCCTTCATTATGGCGGATATCGGGTATTAAAATAAGAACCCTCGACAATTCAGCGGTATAAAATACCGGCTGTACATTTACACCTTATTTCTCTGTTAATACACAGCGCTGGAGTTCAGAATGAATAGAAATAATGAAAAAGTATTGGTCAGACGTTAACTGTTATTGAAAAGCTGGGATATGTGTGTGTATTTAGGTGACATATAACAAAGGTTATAATATCAAGACGAGAAGTGGCGACTATATACATCTTCGGATTCTCAGGTTGATCTGGGTTTATACCAGTTTTACAGGCATTTCCAGTTCTGCTTGTGTGATTTATTTGGATTAATTAAAATAAATGAACATAAAAAAACCCAAACGACATCGGATACAGTATATAAGTGTATATATGATTAACATGTAGTTACAACACCTAACACAAATGAACAGATGTATGTTTAAATAGGAAAAGCACATCTTCCTGTAACAGTGTTTAATATAGGGCAAGAAATGACTAAATATTTGAACATTCCATTGACAGTCGTGTGGGACTCAGTGGTGCGACACAACTGAAGGACCTTGATAAAAAGTCTGAAGGGGGAAATATAAAAGCAAATCGTCAAAGTGATTAGTTTTTAACAGAGGACGCTTTGGAATATCGCTTACACCGTGTGATAGACCTGGGCAGTTTTGTTCAATGTTCAGGTGAGATCTTCATCGGTTCTTTTTGTGTTAGTATTTGGAAATTATACACCTGTTTAATTCCGTGGATGTAAAATATATGGGATTAAACGTACAGGTGTTTTAATGAAAACATCACAATTTTCGCGGAGTCTTAAATTAACCGGAAAAGTGTGATTTTTTTTTTTAGATTTACACCATTTTGTAATAATCGCTCCTAGTGGTTCCTGTGTTAAAGTCATGAAAAATCCTGCCCCATACGGGGTTCGAACTCAGAGCCTTCAGGCCCTAAGTCGGATACGTTACCACTTTTTCAAAAAGGTTTCACATTTTCTGTAGGGAATAAGAAACTTGTCCTATGGCCACAATCATAGTCATAATACGATATACTCTTACAGTATAACTAAACATTTCTTTTACGAAGAAGTCTTGGAAAATACATTAATCCCTCTCGCCGGTTCTTGCGTTGGACCAGTACTTTGCGCCTAGCAAGTTTTAGAAATAGTCTCGCCCCTTGGCTTTCTACCACTGAAGTGATACGCCTCCAAATCATATTGCTGCAATATTGTGCAGCCACTGCTTCGCGGAACAGAACACATCAGCTGCTCACATTAATTATTTACACGGAAACCAATCATTATCTTGATTTCGGCTAAATCGGTTTAATATACATGTAGTGACAATATAATGTTCTGGACTATCGTCATGACTCATCTGTCTGTATATCTATGTTGTAGTATCCCATGACAGGGCTTTCACACTACAGTAAATATTGTCTAGATATTTACAGGAACGTAACAGTCAGACAAATAAAATATTATTGAAACTTACAGTCATGCCTGACGATTCTGTAGAGAGTAAATGGACTCTTGCGGTTTTGTTTCTCTATATCTTGTCTATAATGTAAGGCATGAGGAGCCAGGGCCTCAGTTGAATCATTCTTTGACAAGCTCACCACAAAGCCTGTGGGATCTCGGGCCCGAGACCACCATTTCCAAAACAAGTAAAACAATCACTTGTTTATCAATGTACAGACAATGATTATGGACTACGGGAGCTATAATAAAGATACTTTGCTTCATAGTTTCATTTTTTTCATGCCTTCATACATGTTTTTTTTTATAAAAATAATTTCAAATATTACGGTTTAAAGAGGATAAAATAACTTTAAGACAGATCACCGTATGTAAAAAAAAAACATCGGCAAAGTTCTTGCTGAACACTAAATGCTAATGGTGCGTGCATATGTTTGTGCCATATAAGATTTTAGAACTGCGGTATGTTGATTGTGTTCTTTCTTTTTAGTCTGAATAGAATTTCTACTTGTATACACAAAGTATACTTATTTATGTACTAGCTTTAAGAGGGATTGTAATGCAAGGAAATAGAATACTGTCCGTTGGATTATGAATCCCCTCACGACCGTGTGTTGTTGTTCCATGCGTAATTACTATTTATCAATAAACATATATTGCTTAAATGGATTAAGAGAGATTAACTTTAAAGGTACCTTTACAAAACTAGCACTTCTCTTTGCAGGAACTATTATAAAGAAGTCGATATGCGAGGTACCTTAAAGGATATTTATGTACACGGGAACGTGTACGATTCCGTTATCGGCTACCAGTCGCAAAAATAAGGAAATCAGGAACTTGGAAAAATGATTAGTATAATAAAACGAAATTAATAAAGGTAACTGACTGACTTATTCGAATAAGCGGAATTGAACAAATATTTCGAAATAAAGGCCAAGGAAAGATATTTCGAATGATAGGGCCAAACTAATACGTCTCGAATGTGCGTGTGTGCTCTGGATTCTCCGGTTTCGTCTCACTTTTCTGAACATGTGCCCCACCCCGCGCCAAAATAAAGTGACATACTTAAGTAAGAGAACCTGTTTTGTAATTGATAAATAAATAAATAAATAAATAAATAAATAAATAAATAAATAAATAATTAAAAATAAAAATCGAACCTTCGACCTCCCGATTATACTCGCTCTAGATAACAATAAAATCCCTTCAAGACTGTTTGTATAGCAGATCACAATATATCGATAATACATGTATGAATATTTAAAGATCTCGACAATTGGCAGCATGCAGCTGATCTAGAAAACGATTCATATTCTAAGGCATACTTGTGAATACGCAATTCTCTCAATAGAGACTTAATGTAGGTGATGCATTTTACTAGGATATTTCTAGTATACGCAGGGACCTTTTTGTGCGTTTTTTCCAAGCGATTTCAGATTATATAGAAATATGTTTTATGCATGTTTTATGCCCTACTTTGATTTCATTACTAAAGAAAATACAAGTTTCGAGGAGGCATCAAGGAATGAAAAGAAAAGGAGAAGAAGAAGAAGAACAACAACAACAACACACAAAAGTCAGTGTCTGTTCGCCTGGATTTAACATCCAATCAACAGTATTTCACTCATTTAGGAACTATATGAGGCAGATATAGTCCTGTGAAACTGCGATATCACACCGTAGACAAGCGGCATGATACAACGCCCATTCACATTTTGCACCAATCACATGGTACATATACCAGTACCGTGTTTTTGGTATATCGCGATCTTGGGACACCCTTACCCATTCTCCATCACAGGAGAATTCGCACAGATCTCTGCCACAGTGTGATGAAAACTAGCTGAGTTACTGCTAATCACAGATCAAGGTCACGTGGTACTCTATGTGGTGTTGATTGATGCGGAACCAATCTACTGCGCCGGAGTTTGTCTCGAACCCGATCTCCCGGCTACGAGGCGAACGCTCTGACCATTCGGCCACCTGAACCGGTGAATAAGATATATCCATCCACCAATCATGTATTACATGATACATATTTAAAGTAACCTGGATTGCTTTATACCCACGGCCGATCGATAGATCATCTATAGGCCGTCGTATTTGACGTTTTAGAGTGTGTCAAATTACATCATTTCATTGGTCGCATCACGTTTTTAAAACCAATCATAGAGGCCGTTTTATGCAGCTGCCGGGCGCAGCCATTTTTTTTAATTGTTTACAGGACTTTCAAGCCGAAGAGTATTGCATTTATAAGGCGCGTTCTCATTGGTCGATATTTTGATCCATACATTTAATTCCTGCATTACGACGGTTTGCTTGCCCATTTCCCCACGGCATGATGTCATGTAGTGAAACGGAATAAATCAGCCGGGGTGTATCCGACGATGGCTTTATATACAGGCATACAAATCAAACAAATAAATAGCATATGTTTCATCCAATTATACTACAAGTTTTAGCATACCAAAAGTTCCTTCCAGGGCATTTCTAAACTTAGAAATATGAAGTGAAAGCCATATTTTTGACATTATGAAAGATAAATTAGCCTTTTTGGCTAAGCTATTTTTACTGATTGAATTACATGTTTACTTGGCCAAAACATACGTACATTTAGACCTCAGATCATAAGAATTCGTCACTTTAATTGCATTTGTTTAGAGAGAAAAACACACGCAATCTTTGTTTTCAAATGTGTAAACCCCTAACCATATTCGGCAGCCTCAGAGTCATGTGATACGATATCTGCCACTGATTTGCTGATAACTTAACAGAAAACCAACACGTCATCAAAAACGTTAAAATGGCGGATAAATGGCGGTTTCTGCTATCACGTCACTTCCGATTGGATCCCGTCTCATCGTAGGTATCATGAGGCAAATCAGATACTAAGCGGGATAACATTTCCGCAGGAAGCGAATCTGAAACTGTCAAGTTGAAATGTATGACTATAGATGTTCCTTCCCATGGGAAGGAACAATTATATTTCTTTATCCTTTCCGTATATAAAGTGTATATGTTTCTTTTTCTATATGATAAATGTTAAGAATTAATTTAAAACAAGTTTTAGCCTACCAAAAGTTCCTTCCAGGGCATTTCTAAACTTAGAAATATGAAGTGAAAGCCATATTTTTGACATTATGAAAGATAAATTAGCCTTTTTGGCCTCAGATTATAAGAATCCGTCACTTTAATTGCTATTTGTTTAGAGAGAAAAACACACACAATCTTTGTTTTCAAATGTGTAAACCCCTAACCATATTCGGCAGCCTCAGAGTCATGTGATACCATATCCGCCACTGATTTGCTGATAACTTAACAGAAAACCAACACGTCATCAAAAACGTTAAAATGGCCGTTAAAATGGCGGATAAATGGCGGTTTCTGCTATCACGTAACTTCCGATTGGATCCCGTCTCATCGTAGGTATCATGAGGCAAATCAGATACTAAGCGAGATAACATCTCCGCAGGAAGCAAATCTGAAACTGTCAAGTTGAAATGTATGACTATAGATGTTCCATCCCATGGGAAGGAACAATAAAATGAAGATTTCAGTTTTTGCTATTCACCTTATAACATTCTTCATACATATCTTAGATTTAATGCTGTTAATATGTCTCTGTCGGTTCGAAATAGATTTAGTGTGTAGCCTTTATAATCGGTTTCTACACGGTTTTATTGAATTATGTACTTAACAGCCAATTTTCCTCATAATAGACCCAATTAATCGACAAGAATAGACCGAGACGTGTTACTAATAGGACAATTTTCTTTAAATCCTTACCCGATAAAAGACCTCATGCAAAAAAATGAGTTAAGATTTATTGAGAATCTCGAGGTTTAGCATTGGTCATCATTTAACTGTCACGGTCTTACCAATACATTACATATATTGTACTAGTATATAAATCGACCTTTCCGTAAATCAATTGAAATGTATTAATTGTAATCGAATACATACAAACCAATAGATGCCATGATTTAAATACCTTGATACATTTTATTTGAAAAGCGATTCTTTTATGTGTAACATATGAGGTATTATTATTAGGCATTATTTTGGTGCATGTTTACTCGTTTACTCTAATATTAATAATTTTGGTATTACTTGAAAGCATTAAATGAGGATATATATATATATATATATATATATATATATATATATATATATTACCTATCTTCATTGATTGGTGACTTGTAGGCCCACTGGGCCGGGAGCTTATTTATGTGATATTTATTGTACATACTCATTTCATTTACTTACTTACTTATAAGGAATAAGAATCTGATAAATGGAACTATTTTTCTGATCACAAAATGTAGAGATTGTTTATCGCATCTGTTCTCTTTTATTGTGTTTACTTAAAATATATGTAATGAAGAAACATATACATAAATTATTCCCTGCTTTAAATTAATATACTTTATTAGTAAACAGTACACTTTCAAATTACTCGTCAGAAACAAGACAAAACAACAACAACAACATGATTGTTTCCAGTTATTAAGTATAACAATAAATAGATTGAATACCTTCAAAGCTGAAAATTTGACCAAGCTACATGTATCTGTTTATTGATTTGGTATATAATCTTAGTTTTCTTTTTTAGCAATTCATTTCTCAGTTTACGTTTTATTCCAGTTCATACGCTCTTTTAATAATCACCATTATTGTAATTATCAATACCATCATCACCATCGTCGATGACGTCATCATAATAATCATCATCATCGTCCTCATGAACAACAACAGTAACAAAAGTTAAACATTATATTACTAATCAACATAAAAAATGTTTTCTTTTTGTTTCAGGTAAACCCATATGCATACAAGACTAGCAGCAGCAGCAGCAGCAGCAGCAGCGAGAAAATGAGCACTTTTGCAAGGCACAAGAAAAAACCTAACAACGACGTTTTGCAAATTACTAACCTTGAGGATGATATTGAAGAATTTGATGTTTCAAATAATTTAAAACCTCAGACGAAAAGCCTGAACGCTGAAAAACAAAAACGGATCGGTGTTGAACAAAATCGTGTGCATTCATACCCGACTGTAAGTGAATATATAAAATCAAAACAGACTGACAAAGACAAAAAGGAAATTTCGGTAAAGGGTAATACAACTGAAAAATCCAAAGAAGAAAAATCCGCCATGTCTAACCATGTTGTTCAAACTCACAACAAATCAAAGTCAGAAGCAAATTCACGCGGGTCCTCACAAGCCAGTAGCAGTTCCGGCTCATCACGTGATTCCTCCCACACGTCATCAAATCAGAAACTTCCGGTGTCGTCTGTTCAGATAAATAAACGCTACACAGCTACTCCAAGAAATAAAAATCTAAAAGGATTTGGCCATGAGGAGAAAGACCTTTTTATAGACGATTTAGAGGATTTCTAAAAGGAGACAGTCATTATGTGGACATACAAAATCGTAGATCTGAATTAAATTGTAGGCGAGCACTGAAATAAAACTCAAATAATTATGTGCATTAAAAATCTCGAGCATTAAGTCTTTAAATAGCAATGAATATCTATACATTTTTCAATTACAATATGTTTCAGTTCAATAACTAAGGATCTGTTTATTTACGTTCAACATGGCAGTTGGATTCAAGCGATTTCAACAAATTTACAGTGCCCAAAAGTGTGTTTGTGTGTGTATGCTTGTTAGAGAGAGAGGGAGAGAGAGAGAGAGATATTTGCACTCGCAGTGCATTTCATGTCATATTTTTATAATATATATTTTCCTCTTATTATTTATATTTCTTAATTGCATATATTACATGCAAAGTGTCTATAATGATCCTGATTACATGCATGTATGTGTTGATAACTGGAATGCATTTAATATCGAAATAACAATATAATTATCTACTTGTTAAGTAGTTTCATATATTTTTAGGCCTGATTGGCAGCGACAAATTGCACGCGTAGCATGTACATAATGCTGCGTAAAACATGTATTATGAATACAGTCCTGCAACAGTCTGTTTTCTTTCAACAGTTTTAACAATAAAAACTTTACACACTACTTCTTTTTTGCACAGTCTCACATAACTGGTATCGTTGTAGGACGAATCGTTGCTAGCCATTTTTGTTTAGTCTTTGGGCAAATTCACAAAGCAATAAAAGAAACATTGCATATCATGACTAAACAACTGCGGTTTTTGCAGAATTGTAATAACGTCATACAAATACCACATATAAAAGACACCCTATATCAATATGATAGGTGTAGTGACCAAATGGTTACAGTATCCACCCCTTAATCGTGGTTGAAGATTCGATCCCGACCACGATATACCAAATTCTTAAAACGGTACTAGTTTTTATCTCCCTTTGTGCTTAGCTAATAAAGGTAGTTCAAGGACTACTTGACCTGGTGTCAGGTCAGTGTAACTGGATGTGGTATTATGCCACTTATGATATTATCATATAATCTGTGAGGTACATCGAATGTATGAATCCAGAAAAATACAACAACATAGATTAAATTTTTGAATAATATAATGAAAATAATGGCCTAGTGATAATCAATTTTGGCCGTGGCATACCATTAAAACCATTGAAATATTGGCATGGAAAACCCTGCTTAGTTCTCGGCATAATTATAATGCTAATTTCAGGATTGGTAGATCCGGTGAAAAGATAATGGATAATGTGACTAAGTAAGGTATTATACTTATTGTTTCTAGTTTCATATTTGAAAATTCATCAATAAGTAAGTTATATGAATCCTGTATACTGCATAATAATGTATACTAAAATGCACTTAAAGCAACATATGAGATTTTAAATCACACCTTAATACAGCCTTTTTACGGGATAAACTCCGCAATTTTTGCTCTTTTTCCTTAGAAAAGCCATTCATTGACATCACACAATTACATCTTAAATATCTAAATATTTTATTTTTTGATAAATTATTTAATTTTGTGAAAAAAGTTTGTTCTTTTGTATTAGGTTTTTAGTAACTTTATAGGTATGCTGATTTGAAACATTTCATATATTTCTGTACTAATAATTAAATATGTAAATAAAATATAATTCCGATCAGGGGACGTTACTCTTACTTGCTACGTATTTCCCCATGCTGGTAGTCAAAAGTAAGAGTGATATCCCCTGACAAAGAAACCCATGAGCAAGTTAGCGAATGGCCCTGTCTGCTCAGAAAAATGAGCAAAAATTGTTATTTCTTTAGTTATTCCTATAGAATGGCGTGATTTAAAATACCAACGGTTGTTTTGGGTGCATTTTAGTATACTTTATTGACAAGGCTCACTAGATTGCTACCATTCGTCATTCCGATCGTATAATTCACCCAAACATGGGTTGGGTAGTGAAAAGGCGTTGCATTCCTTGTGTTTTTTATTACTATATAAGGGGTTTATCTTTTACTATACATGGCGAACAGGCGTTGTATTCCTTGTGTTTTTTTTATTATATAAGGGGTTTATCTTATACTATACATTGTATTATACTTTATTAATGATATAACTTCAAACTCCTGTGCTGTGAGGCATTACTACAATTATGTGTCTTTTGTTGGCCTCAGATTACTGAACTAATCTAAGTTAACAAACATTTTTATTATTGATATTCTCTGAGCAATATCGTTTGTATGAATCCATCAAAAACTGATTCAATCCCAAAACCTTATTACATGAGTTGTAAAATCAAGAAGACCCATGTCAACAGTAAAAACCAAGATCAGCCAGTAAACAACTCGCAGGCTTCTAATGTTTAGTTATGTTCCCTGTACAACGGTATGCATTATATAAATATGTAATAGATAGGCCCAATAAGAACTAGAAGTACTGATGACATTGGTCGAATGTTTAAAGCTTCCTTAATTATGACCTGGATGTCAAATACCCGACTGCGACAAATCAAATTCATTAAACGTGTTAAGTGCTGAAATATCTCCCTTGCTTGGAAGTAAGTAAGTAAGTAAGTAAGTTAAGTAAGTAAGTAAGTAAGTGTTTATTTATTATCGTGTCATGTGTACAATAATACTTTGTAAAAATATTGACACACACACTCATACTCTCTCTCAAACGCACATGCGCACATACATGTATATATATACACACATATGTGTGATAATCATATACACAAATATATTATGATATGTACACCCGGCCCATTGGGCCTGTATGTCACCGTTTTATTTTACCAAATAAATAACATAGTAATAAACGGTGTAGAGATAATATGAATTTATGAGAATATTTTGTGTGTGTAAATATACCATAAGTATAGCTCCGGTACAATTTTGTCCGGTCTCCTGATATGGTGACTTGATGTGATATTATGCAATTTGCTCTAGGTATGATATCACAGAAAGGCATTATTATATACTGAACTTGGAAATTTCAAAATATGTAATAGGTGACATTTTTTTATTTTCATTTTTTTAATAAAAAACCCCCACAAAAACAACATCGGTGTAATGTTGAACGTAATTTGATATTAGTTTATGTTGGGTATAAAAAATCGATGTTTTTATAGCAATACATGTACTATGAAAAAGATATTGGACGCACTGAAAGAGACTGATCATACAGGAAGATGTTAAATTATCTTATCAATCTATATTCTCAGTGCCCAATTAATCTTAGTGTTGTAGTCTAACAAGGATTAACATTTTGCAACTTTGAATTTGCAGATAGTATAAACAAGCTCCATGTGTTCAAATCTTACAAATCAGAATGATTAAATATTTGAACAAGAGTGTTCTTTGGAACACATGTGTCACCTGCTGAAGGAGGACCGAAATAGTGTGACAGATGGACAGACGGACGACGGAAACGGTGATCCCTATGTGCCACCTCTGCTTACAGCAGGTGATACAAAAAGGGGATTTTAAATAAAAAAAATAATCATAGAATGGCTACTTACTTCGCTGATAAAGTAGAAAAAAATGTTCAGCGAGTCTCCACATGTAGATTAATGTCCCCAAATAACACAAACACAGTCGGAAGACATAAAACTCAAACTAAATAAGTAATTATATATAAAACCTGACCAGGGATTTCATTTGTCAAACATGGTAAACTTAAGCTACGCCGCATAATTATGCAGTCACTATTTAAGTATAAAGTGGCATTATGTGATTTCACTGATGATTCACTGGATAAAAATATAAAAAATGAAATATAGCAATTTATTCTGTAGAGTATCTCAAACAGAATATCATATGCACTCTGACGGAAATATTTAACTAATGAGTATAACAACCACTGTTACAAAAAAAGCTGCTCCGTTGAATATACGTATTGTTATGTGATGAATACAAATGTATTGGATTTATAATCAAATTGAAACTTCAACAATACAAATATTTTCGACTCTCTCAATCTCTGTTACGTATTCAAAAGACAGCAACAAATAAATTAACTCTTCCCCTAGAAACGATTCAGTTTTAGATCTCCAGTTCAAAAATAAGGACGGTATTTGAATTTTGTGCTACAGCAAGCCTCTGTCGACTGGGATCAAAACACAATGACTGTGGGAAGTATACTCCGCCCGATTTGTTTACAAACTCCCCCACCTTCTTTCCGCTCTTGGACAACTGTACCACGTTGTCTGAATTGTACCCACATACAAACAGACTGGATCTGTTGTCAAGACATACGCCATGATACAAGTCGATGTTTTTATCTGTGTAAGTATATATGGGGTTGCCGTGTCGGTCTGTACACACAAGTCCACCATTAGAACATGCACTGAACACTTTCTCCCCATCCCTACTGACGGCCAGGTATCTGCATCTTTCTGATGTAATGTTGGTCAGTTTTCTCAATAGAGACCCCTGCATGTTGTATACATATATAGTTTTGTCTTTATCGGAAACAAAAAGTTCCCCGTTATGGTAAGCTATCCCATAGCAGTTATGATCTACACCTATTTTTCTAGATAAGGTCATTCTTCTCCCCAGAGTAACAAACTGTAATGTATTGTCCCAAAGAGCCACGACTATCTCCTGCTGATCAACAAAACATACTCCGTATGGACTACCAGGTACCGTACAAGAGTCTATCACAGAAGAAGAGGAGATGTCCACATGTTTCAGTTTCTGGTTAAAATAGTCTATTATTACAATATTTCCGTCCGGAAGTAAACATGAACCTTCTATGTTACAATCTTTAGTATCATCACTCATCTTAACGTTGATCCCCTGTTTGTGTTTTAACTTATATTGACGTGTAACACTGCTGCTGGTTCCAAGAGATTGCAGCCCAGATAGATACTGTTCGATATTAAAATCCGGTTTGATAACAACATTACATTCTGCAATTTCTGGTTCCTGGCAATTCTTGTCGGCGAGGACATTTGTCTTTTGTGCGTTCTTCATGGTGATGAACATCTGGGGCTTATTACCGACGCATGAATCCATTTGTTCCAGGCTTTGTCTTATGTCTTCTTCAAAGCGCCGACAGTCGCCAGCGAGTTTCTCTACCTTGTCTTCAATTTCTTTAAATTTTTCATTTATTTCCTTTTTGGCTGTGTTCTCTAAATCTTTTATCAATAATAGAAGCTTCTGTGCATATTGCTCTATCTTTGAAATCTGAGCGTTTTTCTTGACCAAGAGATTTTCTTTAACACCAGTCAGGAAATGCTTTCTTTCCATGAGGTACTCTAAGCTGTTGTTCAGTTCCACTTTCACTCGATCAAATTCGTCCTGATTGAATATTTCGTTGATCTCAGATGGGATGTCCGTCATATTTTCACATAACCTTGAAAATGCAAACTTTGTCAGTATTATAAAGATTTTATGTTTATTAATTAATATTGTATTCTTGCATATTGAAAGTTATAATCTAAAATGATATGGTACACAAATATATTTAAGTTTGTGTGAGACTGTTTGGGGGTGTGCAAATATTGATTGTTATATTCGTATATTTAAGGTAGTTATATCTATGTTAAATTAGTGTAAAACATAAGATATAGATTCATTAAAAAAGAATTATAATCCTGAGTTTACCCGTATACTATTATTTTAGTATTGTGTCATAGATAGAGATTGGTATATGATATGAAAAAGGTGATTGTGTGTATGTTTACGTATTTTCTGTAATTTGTTAATATGATTCAGAACTCTAAGCTGTAGTGCTAGATAGCTCAAGAAAACAGAAAAGTATTCATACCTGTGATCGAAAAGAGCGCAGCTTACGCAACCGACAACATCATGTTGAACACACCAAACATCGACCATCTTCCCGACGTGCTTCTTACATTGTTCCGTCGGCAATGTCGTCGGCTGAGAGGAAAACAAGTCCGACGGCTGTACAGTGTTGTGGTTGTCAATTATACTGTCGTGGACCTCCAAACAAGCAGGACAGAAGTATTTCTTACAGACGGTACACGCCTTTACAGCCTCTTTCGTCCAATTCTTTTTCAGACATCCTGCTGTACATTTATATTCAAACGTTTCCTCCGACAAAGCCTCACTAGAAACATCCACACTGGCCATTTTTCTGTATAACAAAGCGGACATATATTATGAGCATGTATGTAGAGCAAATGATTAACGTTTTAGTTCAAGTAGTGAATATTGTTTCATTCAATAATTACGTCCATGTAATGATTCATATGAAAGATAGAATATACGTAAACCCTTAGATAAGCTGGTAGATAGCAATTGTTAATACACGAAACTACACTAGATTTACATGATTATCTCAATCGAAAGCTGGAGCATTCAATTTCCTATGTAAACGGTTAAAGTCATAACATGTTCCTTAGCTCATATAAATGTTATCTCATATATCGCTTCAAGTCTGAAATATCGGGCATGAACTCAACCTTTTGTACACATTAAGATATGGATTGGTTGACTACAAGCATATCTATCTGAAGTAATTAACAATCTTTCATTATAACTACTTTAGTAATGTTCATTTGACATGTTTGGAAAATAAATCTGACCCACTTACAAAGGAATTTGATTATTACACCGTTTGTCGGGATATAAAGGGTTTAAAACAACACTTATATACAATCAACTGAGAAAATCATCACTTTACCTTAAGGTTACAGCATTTAATTTTCCGAACTTCTCACCATGTGGTTTCTGAAACGATTAAATCCAAAGCATAACCTCTTCTTTTATAAACTAAAAAGGCTCTTCGTGGAAAAATGTACATGTTTCATATTTGAAAACGAAACAAGGGGGTTCCATTTGGGATATCCGTTTACTATATGTTAATGGGTGTGTTGGGATAAAGGGTTTAAAACAACACCCATATATAAGTAACTGAGAAAAACAACACTTTACCTTAAGGTTTAAGCATTTAATTTTCCGGACTACTCACCATGGGGTTTCTTAATCGGTTATATCCAGAACATAACGCCCTGTTGTTATCTAGTATATAAACTAAAATGGCGCGTACATGTTTATATTGGGAAACGAAACAAGCGGGTTTCAGTTGGGGTATCCGTTTACTTTATCTTAATGGGTGTACTTGAAAGATGTATTATATTTTAGAATATCATCTTTAAATGCGTGATCATTTATTTCAGTTTAGGAATTACCTGCTGTGCTGAGACACTCAGTGACCTCGGTGTTATATATCATGCATCCATACTAAATAATCCATAGATATAAAAACGGACAGTTTAGTTGTGTCTCGAAATACTTAATATTATGACCTCTTACTTTATAAGAGGCTGAGCGACGGGTTAATCAATGATTTATAACTTCAGAGAGAAAGAGAGAGAGAGAGAAATAAAAAGGATAAGCGGCGGTCTAATATCGGAGACCGGATTATAGACGACTTTGATAGATAACCGGCTGCCTCCGGACCTGTCATTACAATAAATCTATCAAGCTTTGTATATGTAATGCTGCACGTTTACATATCCAATACTTACAGTTGGGAAATTTGCATATTATAACCTTAATATCATGAGTAAAGAAAAATACCCACATCTTACTATTTTTAATTATTACTACATTATTTGTAAAAAAATAAAATAAATGTAGCTTGAATGCGTATATATATATACAAGTTAATTAATGATATTTGTTAAAGTGTTCTCTCCCTGTGCGATCAGTATAAACCGGTCTTAAAATAGCATCGATATATACCGATATCTATTTATAGCTATAGCACTTGTGTACGTGTGTGTGGTGGGGGAGGCTCTATTGCACAGCCGTAATTCATTAACATGGCGATGCGCAGGTAAAATATAAAATTATGTCGTTCAAGGCTTAAGGTCCCACTTGTAGCACATGGCGTACTGGACCTCTCCACGACCTAATTAGAACGTGGCTATGTCGGGGTAAAAATTTGAAAACCTCTTTCGTTGTGAAGCCAATCACGACGCTGATATGCTCTATGTATATGCAAAACAGACAATCGTAGACGTACGCTCAACCCATGTGCCCAGTGTGGTCAGTCCTGCTTCATTTTATTCGACGACAAAGAAACGCTGATGCACGCGGGTCCCACGACTCCTATTCACTGCCACCACTGCTATCACGTTCCGTCTACGTTCTCGGTACGCTCTCGAAGATCTCGCCACGACTCTGCGACGACCTTCCACGTTTTTGTTGATTTTTCAGATCGTAACGCAGGAACTTGGGGGGGGGGGGGGGGGGGGGGGGGGGTAAGGTTAACGCACAATAGGCCTTGTATGTATTTTTTTCTTTTTAAATTTTAAAACAAAACAATGACACTGTTCAGAATATATATATATATATATATATATATATATATATATATATATCATTTTGCTTTTAGTGCTTTTTCACAATAATGAACACGCCGTTTAGTCGGAAAATGAGACACCAGTTGGAGTAGACGACAACAGTCGTACTATATACATGTAGCGTGAGACGCAGTGGCTATACAATGTGCATATTTGCCCGTTTTTTTATATTTACCTACCAGTTTTGAGTAAAATTAAGCTTACATTTTCAAAGCCTGCATAAAAATTGACCTGCTGCCAAACTGTTGGCGCTGTTAACGCTTTGCCTATCGTAATTTGAATGAAAAAATGACCAAAATATTCGATAGAATGAATCATTTGGTCAATCAGTCACAAATTCTAACGTTTCTGGTAAAAGAGAATCATTTCAAGCTACACATAATTAATTTTAACATTCTGTCTCTTATTATTCCAAACCACTAGTTCTCAAACGCTTTTCTTGCAGGGATATAAGATTTTCAAGTTGGCATGTCTTCGAAATTTGAGTAACGATAACAACAGTAGCGATTCATGGATAACGACCAAATAGTTGAATAGCTAGTATGGATTACGTCGACAACAGTCGAACCAAATGTTTTTCTGGGATTCATTTCAAGTTATATTTATCCCCCCCCCCCAAAAAAAAAAAATGTTTAAAAAGTAAACTAATTAAATGGATTTACTATTCAGCCATCACATGAACAGAAACTTTTGTCTAAGTTTATTTAGGGGCATTTTGATGTTGATTATCTTCATCGTCTACGGTATTTATTTGATATTTGTTAAGTTTTTTCCTGAAGAAAACAGAACAGACTCAAAATTACAAACCACTGCATCTCCAAAATAATAGTGAATTGAGCAATACAGTTTGCATGGATTGAAAGAAGGAACTTAAAGAACAAAAAGCTTTAGAGTTAATGTTGCAATAGTTTATGAATGGTATTATCAGTCTTGCATTTGAAATGTGTTAGATGAGTATAGAGAAAATGTGCAATGGATAATTAAAAAAAATCTTAATAACTTAATAACTTATTTACAATGAATACCATTTCGACTTTTCTGAAATCAAACTCGCAAATATAGGATAATTGTGGTTTCAGTGGAATGTATTTTCAATGCGTCGAGTGAGGAGGAAACTCAATAATATCACGAGATGAATGATATTCCACTGAAACCAACATTTCTTTTCTTTTTCTTTTTCTTTTTACTATTCACTTATAGTTCCCTGTAATTCAGTAAAACATCAATAAATGCAAAAATTACCCATAAGGATATAATTCGTCTATATAACATAATTTTATGAGATGAATGACACGATTTGTCGCAATGGTTCGACTGTTGTCGAAGTTATCCATGCAAGCTATATGCAACTGATTTCGTTTCCATGAATCACTATCGACTGTTGTTATCGTGAACAGTTTGTCAGCATGTCACTTTATATGTTATCTTTGAAAACGTTACTTAATTTTACCCAAAATTGATTAGAAAATATAAAAAAACTGGACATATACGCACATAGTATAGCCACTGCATCTCGTGCTATATAGTACGACTGTTGTCGATTCCCACTGATGTTTCATTTTCCGATTGAACGGTGTGATGAAGGAAATCGTGTTTCACTTATATCATGACCCGTGCATCATTTTTTTAAAGACAGATATAGAAAACGATGTGTGGGATTCGAA